>KZ451885.1:4298353-4481013 GCA_002786265.1 Apostasia shenzhenica | reverse complement strand
TCACACAAATTCTAACATTAAACAATCACTCTATTTCACATCCAACACAATTCTCAATAAATCAATCAACTTTATTTCACATCATACACAATTTTTAATATAACAAACTTACTTTATTTCACATCATACACATTTTTCAAAAATCACTATAAATTCCAACCAAATATTCTTTTTTTTTCTTATTACCAAACAGAGCAAAATAGAAAGTCCTATTAATTTGTGGATCATGCAATAAACATTTGACCAAAGAGCATGATGATGGCAAGCATAGTTGCAATCTCCACTTTTGTTTCAAGTGCCTCCCCCCTACAAGAAACACATAGGAGACATGCCTGCTATGTTAAAGTGGCAGTGCCCAGCAGTTAGGTATCATGCATTGATCTTCTTCCCTGTTCTGTTCAAGGAAATTGTGGTGGTGCACATTCAAAGATAATAGACCACTTTGTGGTTCAGTGAAAGCCTATAGTTGAAAATCATCATGGATTTATAAAAATCTAAGAATAAAAGAAAAGACAAGCAGTCTGTTTGATTGTAAGGTTAAAATTAAACTTGGATAGAGATATTTTTAATTGAAAGTTGTGAATGATGTGAAATAAAGTTAGTTATTATGTTGAGATATGTGAGGGATGTGATATAAGTTGGTTATTATTTTAGTAATATGTGTAGGATGTGAAATAAAATTAATTTTTAATATTAAATTTTATGTGTGATGTCATATGTTAGGTTAAAATTAAATCAGATTAATTTTTAACTCGCAGACGTTTGGCTTGTTTATTGATCTATTAAAAAAATGAGGAAAAA
This sequence comes from Apostasia shenzhenica, assembly GCA_002786265.1. Taxonomy (NCBI): domain Eukaryota; kingdom Viridiplantae; phylum Streptophyta; class Magnoliopsida; order Asparagales; family Orchidaceae; genus Apostasia; species Apostasia shenzhenica. The sequence goes on along the minus strand of KZ451885.1, from coordinate 4,480,212 downwards.
AGAGAGAGCAAGCGTTGAGGCGTCTGTTTTCATCGTTTTTATCAATGGATTCATAAAAATCTAAGAATGAAAGAGGAGATAAGTTTTGAGCAATTTGTTTTCATCTTCTTTGTCAATAAAACAAAATTGTATGAAAGGATTTTGTTTTTTTTTCTTTTAGTTGAGGGGAATTAGAGGCCGAAACTAATATATTGTGAAATAAAAGAAAATTATGAAGACTCTCATAAGTCTATGGTAAAAGTAAAACTAAATGAGCTGACATAATTTTTACAATAAAAATACTTCAATAGTAATAATAACCAAAGCAAATTATATGCTAATAATATTAATAGCATAAGTGACAACAAATCCAAGTATCTAAGCCTTTTTACACTCCATATTAATTAAGGCTAAAGCCAATGAGAAAAATGAAAGATGAAGAATGAGAGGAGCTAGATTTGAAAGCATCAAGTACAATCCAGTTATGCATAACAGATGAGGTACTTTATAATATTTCTGATGTAGAGACTTCTATTGATTTGTCAAAAAAGCTAAAAAAAAATTTATATATCAAAGTCACTCACAAATAAGCTTTATATAAAAAGATAACTTTATAGTTTGTGTATGTTTGAGAGAGTTGATCTATTACAATATATGAATATTTTCAATAAAATGATCTTACAGTTTCCCAATATTTATTTAAAATTAGAAGAGAAGGAGGAGGCTCTAGTTCTTTTTTCATCATTACCCAAGTATTATGACCATCCAGTAATAATTATTCTATATAATAAAAATACCCTTAAGGTGAAGGTAGTCAATATAACTTTATTGTCAAATGAGATGTGGAACAAACAAAGCACAAGTAAAAATTTGATAATGAAAAGTAGTCAAAACAAAGGTAGGTCAAAGAGTAGATTTAGCAATTAATACATGTACAAGTCTAAGTCAAAAGGAAGGGACAATAGGTGTCACTACTACAAAAAAGAAAGGTTATTAAAAAAGAAGTTGCCCCGAAACATCTAAGCAGCAGCAAAAGGACCCAGGTGATGGGCTAGTATTACTTCAGGATTAGAGAATGACAGTAAAATATTGTACACCATCTCAAGTATGAATTTTTTTGATTTATAAATTTTAGTTTCTAGTTGTTCCTATCATGTACCCATTTAGAAATTAATTTTTACTTATTCTTTACATAATGATAGTAGAGTTTTAATGGATAATGATTCTAAGTATAAATTGATTGAGATAGGGACTAAAAATAAAGATATTTGATGGAGTGATAAGAACTTGATAAATATTAAGAATGTACCAAACCTTAAGAAAGGAGTGATCTTTTTAAGTACCCTTAATGCTAGCGGCTACACTTTTACTAGTTCTGATAGTATTTTAAAAGTGGAAGAATGCTTTGGTTATAATAAATAGAGAGAAAATTGTATCACTATACAGATTGATTGGTTAGAGTATTACAAATGATGATGCTATTACATCCTCTTTAGATGTTAACGACACTACACTATGACATGCTAGGTTGGGTTACATGAGAGAGAGAATTGTTAGAATTGCATAGTAAAAAGCTACTCAAGGGGATTAAACCATGTACGATTAATTTCTGTAAATCTTGTGTTCTTGACAAGTAATACAGAATAAAATTTATTACTTTTAATAAGAGAAGCAAGAATATCTTTGAGTGTATGCACTCAAATGTATTGGGACTATCTCCAGTTACTTTACTCAGATTAGCTAAGTATTTTGTTACTTTCATTAATAATTGCTTAAGAAAAACCTAAATTTATTTTTTGCAATGTAAATTAGAAGTATTTGAAAAATTCAAGTACTAAAAAATAAGTATGAAAAAGACTACCGACAGACACACTAAGATTCACCGTATAGATAATGGTGAAGAGTACACATCCAAAGAGTTACAAAATCTCTATTTAAAGGAAAGTATTAATTGGCATCTTTTTATCTCGAGTATACCAAAACAGAATAAGGTAGCGGAAAGAATAAATAGATTACTACTTGAGAGAGCATGAAGTATGAGATTGTTTGCAGACTTGTCAAAAGCATTCTGGGCCGAGTTAGTTAATATACCTTATTATTTGGTAAACATGTCACTTTCATTATCATTGGAGCTTAAGTCACCCGAAGAGGTATAATCAAGTAGTCAATTGATTATTCTAATTTATATATTTTTAGTTATTCTGTTTATATTTTATTGCAAGATAAAAAGAGGAATGAGCTAAATGCTAAATCTAAAAAGTGTATCTTTATGGGGTTCACTTCTAGTGTGAAAAGGTTCAAAGTTTGAAATCTTAATATAAGAAAGTCAGAACTTTACAGAGATGTCAAGTTTAATAAAGTTATTATGTTTATGTTAGGTGGTGATATTTGGCTTGTGAAGGTTTTAGGACAAGTGAATTCTGCAGACTTGTCAAGCCCACCTCAATCAGTAGCCAAGTTTGTGCACTACTTAGACTTGGTAAACATTTAAAGGAGTTAAGGTGCGATTATTAAAATATGATTTAATTAAAAGTTAAACATGCTTAGTCCATTGGATTATTTAATCATTATTCTATTTTAACATATCTATCATCATAAGATAAAGATTGATTAAAATAATGCTATTTATAAATATTATTTGTTAAGTTGTTAAAATTTTTATGAGCATCAGGCATATGATTTATTATATATGTATACTACAGCTATTGATATGAGATTTTGAATAAGCCAGTTTATGACTAACAGAATTTTTGGTTCAAGGTTGTCAGTTCTCAAACTTTTTCTTGGGAAACGTAAATAGGTGATTCACATAGGTGTTTTGATTGTGATTTCTTTTGATTCTTCTTCATCTTCTATAGAGATGATTTCATAGTAATCTGGAGGTAATCATCTGAGACATAATGAGCGATTGAATTGTCTAATCTGGAAGAAAATCAAATTCTATTTTTGTATCATGTTTGAGACCGAAAACAATGTGATTGGTATATGGTTTTCTTTTTTTCTTTTTTTTTTACATAATAAAATCTCTCACTCTGCTCTCCCCATAGATATAAGAGGAATTCTTCCGAACAACGTAAATCTGGTATTCTTGTGATTTTTTTATTTTTTTATTATCGTTATTTCTCATATTTATCTAGCATAATTTATTTAGCTAATTACACGTCTGGCGATTCGAGCTTTCCACTATGTATTATTCTGCAACAAAATCTTCCAGTTCTTTAAACTTATGACTGACAATTTAGTCATTTGCCATCAACTAACAGTCTAAACATTCATAATGATAGACTCTTGTCTTGCTTACTTTGAATGAGGCTCCTAACGTTACTCAAGCTTTGATTTTTTGGCTACTGAAATTCAAAGCTGTCATCACTTTTGCATTCTTAAAGTCATTGATTTTGGTGCTTTAAAATAAAACCCGCTCTTTACACCTTCAAATTCTTTAATTTTGGCAAGTTGAATCATAAAAGACGCAGTGCTCGGTGGAATTCATCAAAATTAAAACTTTTTAAGGTATCATAATTTTTCATTATTGAGGGAGTTATACGCAGAATGAGAATATTTTGAAGACTATTACTAACCTCAGCCCAAATGCTTTTTTCTTTTATTCTATCTGTTGGAACCTTCACTACAACAACAGCACAGAAAGCACTCCCCATTTTCACCACACTATTTGTATTCACTAGTAAGTACTTCAATCCCTGGCTGAGATATATCCAACGAACCCAAGAAGAACAAGGGGGGAGCACAGAACAATTAATAAAGCACAGAGATATATACCAGTAGGCACACATCGATCACAGGCCCTAAAATTAAGGCTCATATACTTCCACTACATATATTGTTAACAAATATAAAGCAAAAATCATTAAAGAGTAAGCAAAATTACTCATTTATATCATATATTATCATCCCCTACCTGTTTTAGGGCCTCGTTATCAGCTGGAGAAGAGCTATTGCTGTACCATCTAGACCAGAAGAGATAGTTGAAGAAATTAATGAGGCTGAGAGCCGCCAAGAACCAGTAGAACAAATCCAATCTGTCCTTGTTCAGATCATTGTCTCCCAGCCATCCTCTTCCGGATCTTGAGCTGGTGATCTTGTTTGCCAAAGAAACCAAAACAGAGCTGAGGTAGAACCCGAATGAATATGAACAGTAAGTCATGGCGGTGAGGAAGGATTGCATCCCGGCGAGCGACTGATTGTAGAAGAATTCGATCAGACCGACGGCGGTGAACATCTCGGAGACCCCGAAAATCAAGAACTGCGGGGCGATCCAGAAGATGGAGAGTAGTTCGCCGGATTCGACGGCGGCGACCCTTCTCTTTTTCTCGATCACGGCGGCTGCGACCATGGAGAAGGTGACGGTGAAGAGCCCGACGCCCATGCGCTGCAGGGGAGCGATTCCCGCGGCGGTGCCGGAGACGCGGCGGGCGAAGGGAAGGATGGTGGTTTCGTAGATGGGGACGAGCAGGATGAGGATGAGGTAGGGGATGGATTGGAGGGAGGCCGGCGGGATGGAGAAGGAGCTTGTGAGGCGTGCGTCCATGGCGCCGCCTTGCTGGACGGAGAAGGTCTGGAGCTGGGCGAGGACGGTGTTGAAGACGATGGTGCAGGCGAAGATGGGGATCACGGAGAGGATTATCTTCACTTGCTGGACTTCTGCTGCGGTGCAGATCCGCCATGAGCTTTCTTCTTGAAGCCGGATGCAAGCTTTGTCAAGGAACTTGAATCTCTGTGAGGGAAGGGGGTTTTGGGGATTTGAATAATTGAGATTTGAACCCGCAACGGCTAGTTGGGTTCGGCCAACGCTTTCGACGGTGGAAGGGCAAACTTGCTTTCTCTTGCTGATAGCCGCCACGAAAACCTGAAAAAAATAAAAATAAAAAAAAAAAAATTCACATCATTATAGTATTTATATTATATTTATATTTCTATTATAAAATTAATATTCATATTACATAAACATAATTTAAAATTTTATATTCAAAAAAAATTATTTTATATACTCAATAAATTTAATATTATTTTTTTAAATATTATTACTAGATATTATAATTTTTTTTACCTCACTTTAAAATTATGATGATGGTATAATTTAAATTTTTGTAGCACTTACTACACAAACTTCTTCTCCATTAGACTCAAAAAAACATTATATATTTATTATTTTTAATCTCACATATAATAATATATTTTCTCGTAATAAATATATTCCTCCAGCCAATCAAACATAAGCAAAACCCTATTTCTAATCTTTACAAGTCATAATATTAAAACATTTATTTTACATCCAAAATATATTTAATTAAAAAAATCAAATTTATTTTATATATGAGATAAGTTTAACATTAAAATAAATTAGTTTCACATCATTTAATCAAACAAGATCATAATGTGAGATTTAGTTTAATATTTGCATATTATGCATTTTTTTTTTGAGAATTTTTTATTTTATAGAATAATCCAGAATTTGGGACCTTCTGATTTTCAGTGGTTGGGTGAATTTATAATTTTTGTAACATGAAAAATGCAATATACATGTAATAAAAAATATAAAATCAAAAATAAATCAAATAAAATATAATAAAATACAAATATAAATTGAAAAATAAACCGAACATTTAGATTCTCAATATATTTTGTTTTTGATAAATAAGATTCTTCAATATATTACCTACTTAGAAAACAAAAAAGATTAAATTAAACTTCCATTATATATATTTTAGTGAGCATTTGTTGTTTTTTTATTTCAAAAAAAAAAAGCAAATGCACACTAAAATAATAACCAAAAGAATTTTGTAATGACATATCCCTAAAATATGAGCATCAACATAGTGTTTTTTTCTTCTAGTATAAGAAAAGAAAAATAAATGATAATATGTTATTAGAAAATCTTTTCATATTCAATTTAAAAATAAAAAATGTATATCAAAAGTTTCACAAATTTTATATAAAATAATAACTTTATTTCATGTTTTACATAATATTTAATAAACAATTAACTTAGTTAATATCCTATATTATTTTTTAATAAAGTGCCTTGTTTGACTTAATAATATATCAAAGGCCTAGAGTGATCATGCATGTGCTCAACTTGACCATAATGACCACTAATTAGGATTAATTAACACATGAAAAGAAGCTTAATAATTACAGAAATAATAACCACATGATATGAGAAGTAATAAAAATATCCACTAAATAAAATCAATATTTGGAGGACCAAAAAACAAATCAGAATGCAAAAAATGTTGCATCAGATTTCCCAAAGTCTTAGCCTCCTTAATTAATATTTAATTTAAATAAAACTGAAATCATGTTCAGCTCACTTTCAATCCAAAAAGTCATACTTCAATTAAAAAATAGGAATAATTAACTACATGCCACACAATTTAGTTTTATTTATGTCTTACTCATCCATTCTTAGTTAATTACGCTATGCACACTTAAAATATTACAAAATCTTACATACATACATTTGAATTAAAACTTAATCAAAATCTATTTGAAAAAAAATATTCTGTTAGTAAATCATTAAAATTATATTTTAATTCTTAATGGTACATATTTTTCAATTCCTCAATACTTTTTCAATTCCTCAATACCACACTAAAGCGCTGATTTGTCTTAAAATTAATTCACATCGCGGATATCTCCTTCCTTTGTCGCTACCTAAACATTAAGGTTTTAAGATTTTCACTAAAAATATATTTAAATATCCTTAAAATAATATGATGAACGGCTTAGATTTTTTGTAATCTAACTATAGTTAGGTTATTGAAAAATTATGATTACTCATTATAATAGAAATAAGTTAAAATATGTGTATGTAAGATTTTATAATATTTTGAGTGTGCATAGCGTAATTAACTAAGAATAGATGGGTAAGGCATAAATAAAACTAAATTGTGTGGCATGTAGATAATTATCCTTAAAAAATATACATGTGATTTATATAGGATGTAAAATAAAATAAATTTTTATATTATAATTTCATTTTAAAAAATATTTACTTATTTTACATAGGAGTAACAATTAAGTCCTAAAAAATTTAAAAGGTTATAAGACCATTAAGAAAATATGCACGGAGCCGAGGAACCCCAAAGCAATTTACCCAATGCATTAATTGAACGTTAATTACCCTTGCTATTGGGGACAAGATGCTGCCTTGAGGAGGCTTGTTCCTGTAGAAGCCCATGCCGGAGATCAAGCTCAGGAGCCCCACCGCCATCGCCGCCGCCGACACGCCGAACCCGACGTCCATCCCCGACCGAGTTTGGACCCAGACGAGGACGGTGAGGGCGACGAGCTCGCCGGCGCAGAAGCTGAAGTAGGCCGAGTTGAAATAGGTGGAGAGCCTCTTTGACTGCTTCGGGTCCTCCTTCGTGAACTGATCGGCTCCGTGGGAGATCATGTTGGGCTTCAGGCAGCCGCTGCCCAAGGCCACAAGGTAAAGAGCTGCAAAAAATATGGAAGCTTTGAAGCCTTTGGCTTCAATGCAGTGGTCCTCTTGGGACATCATGTTGCATTTAGGCGGCCTCAGCTGAGGAAGATGAGCTTGTACTGAGAGTAGAATAAATCCCTGATCACAGATATATCAAGAAGCTAATTAACTTAATCTAGATCTATGTATAAATATTAAAATTTTAATGTCAATTTCATTCTATAATATTATCAACATCAGCTCTCCCCGATCGACAAGTTAACCGATTTTAGACTAATCGGTGCTAATACTACGTACTGCGTTGGTTTCTAGCTGATGCTAATATTTGTATTGATCATTTTCTGTCGATTGAAAGCTGACGTACAAAGCAAAATATTGAAATCAACACAAACAAAATTATCAACATCAGTTCATAGGCCAACACCAGTAGGGCTATCGGTGTCGACCCAGGTAACAGACTGACAATACGTGTATATATATATATATATATATATATATATATAAACTTAGGTTTAATGTGTGATATTGATAAAGATCATGTGATCAGTTTTAGCTTGTCAGTAAATGCATGATGCTGAAATCAATGCTGTTATTTGATGTAGAATATATTGATGGAGAATATCTAGAAAAATTAATTTAATAAAATGAAGGGGAATAATTCAAATTAATATGATATCGATCTCTCGGTATCTCAAGAAGAGTTACGAAACATGTAGCATCTTTCTGAAAATATTTTGACGGGCCCTACGATGTGTTTTGCCAGCAATGCTTATAAAAGGGAGATTTTGATGTAAAAAAGGCCATTTTCAATTGTTTTAGGACATTTTTAATTAGCTGTATTTTTTGAAATTATAATAATTTCTTTAACTTTATTTCCATTTCTCCGAACTCTGATTGGGCCAAAATTTAATATATTGTCTGATATGAACAGAGAGGATATATATTTAGTGTATTTTTATTTAATTTTATTCCATTTTTTTATGTGACAGAGAAGAATCTTCTACATATAAGCTTACATTCTTTATTTTCAACAACCAATTAATAAAATTTTCTTATTGTTTATTTTCAATTCACTTTTTCTCTCTCCAATAGACTTGTATATTTCAATGCCATGTCTTTGATCTCTCCTACAACCAGGATTGATCGTGTTTTCTAAATGTTTCTGCTACGTACATCACTATTAGTTGTTGATGTAGAACTAATGTTAAGTGACACAATGCTTATAAAATTAAAAATATTGGTATTCGTTGTGACTTTTAATGCTAAACTCAGAAAGATATATTGGTTGTCTTTTAAAAAATAAATATTATAATGAAAAATATTTTGTAGTTTTTATAGATAATTTTATATTGAATATAACTATAACTTCTATGTTGTTCAAAATAGTGTCACATAAATTCAAAAATTAACTTTCAATGATGTAAAATGTAAATTTTTAATTGACTTTAATGCTTGAATCTAATTATTTGATATATTTGATGTCCAAATATTTGATATTATATATTGATCATAAAAATTATATAAAAATTATAATTTATGTTATAAAATTATGGTATATATATATATAATAAAATTTAATTTTTATATAATTTTAATGACTAATATTTACATAATAATTTAAATATCAAATAGGTAAAATAATTAAATTTTAGTAAAATATATGTAATATTATTTGAAAAGGTGCAGAAGAAAACTACTTTTCTTGTAGCTCGCAATATATATATCAAGAATATTGCAAACTCACAGAGAGTTCAACGAATCCGAATATGATCATGGTCCAAAAGCTGCCTAAATAGGAGTCGGAGAGGAAGCCGCCGAGGAGGGAGAGGAGGAAGATGGTGCCGACGAAGTCGGTGACGATGTTGGCGGCCTTCGGCAAGGGGAAGTGCATGTCGCCGAACACATAGGTGATAAGGTTGTTGCCAACCGCGGCTATTGCCATGATCTCGAACGCCTGAATCCCTGTTGATTTAAAATTCGAAAAAAAACATATATATATATATATATATATAATATTTTATATTTTTTTATAAATGATCCCAAATATTAAAATTGACTGTATTAATTAAAGAAAAAAAAGTTCGACTTTTATCGAAATGGGAAGAAGAGGTGGTGGCCGAGAGAGTTGACCTAGAACGAAGACGGCAGCGCGCATGCCTCCGTGGCTGCCGGGCTTGCAGGGGCGGCCCCTCCAATCGACGGCGAGCTCCCCTTCCATGGACGAGGCTTATAAATTCCTTTGGAAGATGTGGGCTCTTCTTGTGAACTTAACCCAAATGGCTGCCGTCATTTATAGCACTAGAAAGATATGGAGAGCGGGGGAGAGAGAGAGAGAGAGAGAGAGAGAGAGAGAAGAAACAATTAGGAGAGGGATGAACAGGGTAAGAGATAGTGGTGGTCACTGTTGGGTGGTCAGAGTTTGCTGTGCTTTTGAGTGTGCAAAGTGGGGAGCCCAGAGGAAGGCTGGTCTCCCCTATAGAAGCCCAAAGCCCCCACTTCATTTGCTTTATCTTTGACAATTTAACGTATCATTAAGGGAAGGATCGAGTTCGAGTCCAGCAAGGCACGTATCAAGCTCAGCTCGAGTTTACAGATCAGCTCGAGGTCGGCTCATTGCTTGCATTCTTCAAATTTGAGCTAGTTCCGATCAACAAACAATCAATTTCAAGTTAGCTTGAACAAATATTAGTTAAGCTACCTCTTCTTCGCTCAAGCACCTGAAAGTAATATTGAATAAAATATATTAATTATATTTTAAAAATTTAAAATGAGCCAAATTTGATCTAAATCGGTCTGATCCGATCTAACCAAAACTTGGTTAATTGACAAAACAACCAACTTAATCTCAATTAAAACCAAATATTAACATCGAGTGATTGCTTATGTTTTACCCAAATTCTTAGGCTGTGTATATATATATACGTATGTGTGTGCCTATCATATATTTCTCCTAGGTCATAACTTTTCAAAATATTTTGATCAAGTCCAATTTATTTGGATATATATAGATTTTTCATATAAGAATCAATGAGCAACAAAAAATAAGGCATTTACATGCATGCCGCTCAAAAATAGTAACATTGAAACTTTTATGTAAGTAAATTTTATTAAAAAATTAAATTTATATGAAATGTTTAACGCAATTTTTTTTATTTAGTCCTAACTTTTTGTGATTCTCCTACAATAATTTCCTATTTCTCTTCAATTCCTTTATATTTTGCCATTAATTTGATCAAAAAATAGCACTCTACAACCTATGATCTATCTATATGCATAATTGATTGTAGAGCTCAAAGAGGGAAACAAGTAATTTTTAAAAAATTACCATCAAAATATATAAAAATTTATCCTTCACCTGTGTTTGTTTGTAAGGTTAAATTTAAGAAGATTAAAATTAAATTTGGATAAAAATATTTTTTTATTAAAAATTGTGAATAATGTGAAACAAAGTTAATTATTATGTTGGGATATGTGAAAAATGTGATATAAAGTTAGTTATTATATTGGAATATGTGAGGGATGTGATATAAGTTAGTTATTATTTTACTAATATGTGTAGGATGTGAAATAAATTTAATTTTTAATATTAATTTTTATGTGTGATGTGATATGCCTGATTAAAATTAAATCAGGTTAATTTTAAACGGGACCTCTGTGTTTATCTCTATCCCTTATCAATAGTAGTAATTCAAGTTACCTTTTAGCCATGTGCTCCTAGCTATGTCTTTTTTCTTTATTATTTTTTATATAAAACGTACCTAGGTGGCTAGGTCTTCAACCAAAATATGAAAGGAAGTAAAGTTTTACATTTAATGGAACCAAAGTTTTATATTTAATAGAAGTTACACCTTTTAGATGGATATGATATTATATAACATTTCCATCCATTAATATTTTCATTCAATTTTGATTCAAGTCTAATATCTTTAAATATCACCCAGATAAATTCCAGGAGTGCGCACCATCAGATATTTGTGACTTTTTTTTAAGTGAACTTGAGCACGACATATGGACTAGGGGCCCCACTCACAAATATATTAGCAATAGAAAGAATTTAATGAACCATTAACAAAATTTTAAATCTATAATTTTTTTAGCATATGCCTAGCTAGTTAGTAATTTTTAGCCCATATATACCAAGCAGCCTTAAACTTATATCTAATTATTTTTAATTCATAGCTAATCATTTTCGACTAAAACGTAAGAATATTTAATATTCAAAACACAGCAATTTTTAGCTCATATTTAGCAATTTTTAAGGCATACTTTTTTTAACTAATACTTATAGTTTGAATATCCTTTAATCTAATGTGTGGATTTTTCAATAATTAGAGATTAAAACTTTTATGTTTATATATATATATATATATATATATACTTAATGATTTAATGTGTCAGCCTATTAAAGAAAAACTACACATATACTTATTTCTAAAGTTTTCATGAATTATGAATTTTTCTCTGCCCTTCAAATCAATAAGTTATAAATCTATGTTTTTCAACTATATATAATCAAAATAAATTAGAATCTTTTATGTTGATATTTAATGTATTTATGTGTAAATTAAATATATGAATATGGAGTATGTGTGAAATAACCTTTCATAAGCCGGCAGTTATAACCATGATCTTATTTCACTGTTGGAGCTCAGTGCATGAATAACTAACTAATTTAAGATTAAAAATAATTTATTTGATATTTTTTAAATATTTTATTTAATGATCATATGATAGTAACTTATGTAAGGTTCATTAATCTTGCTTAAGATTCACAATTAAAAATGAGAAGAGAACTAATATTCTATTTTATGCAAATATTTTTCCAATAGTTTAAATTGTATTTCGTCTCCAGAGGCTAGTGAAAGAATGCAAAATAGTTCTAATTTTAAAATTTTTAAAAAACAAATTTTTTAGATATAATTTATATGAGCACGCACATTAGTCTCCAAATATAGTTGTATGAGCTCTCCAATTTGATTCCTGTCAGTTAACATGAACTCTATTAACAAAAATTATCAGTATTAATCAAATATGATCATTAAATCTTTCTCTACATGCGAAAATACCTCCCATCTAACCCTCACAATCTTAATAATATTCTTTCTCATTTTATTTTCTTGAACAGCTATTATAGCTCGAGTTTATTTTCTTAATTTAAGATTCATTTTCTTAGGAAAAAATATCTAAAATAAACTTATTATCTTAGCTCACATAAGAATTTTAAAAATAAAATAATTATTTGTCTTTATTTTAATAAGGTCCTAATATTTAGGACTAAATGTACAAATGCTTTAAAAATATTTTAAAATTAAATAGAATTTACATTATCTCTCTAACCTGAAGGACTCAGATGCAATTTGTCCTATTGCCTCTGCAGAAAAACTTTCACTGTGCATAATTGCGACCCACTCCTGTACAATTAATTAATCACACAAATGACATTAATTACATATTTACAAAGATATAGCTTTATATAATTAATTGTACTTCATTAAAGTAACATTGCTTCAATGCAAATATTCACATTATAAATAATATTTATATTGCATTTAATATTCTCATGAATAAGATTTATATTGTATTAAAATACAATATCCAATATACTTTCAATGATAACACTGAAGGATAATACTCTTAGCTTCTACTATATATATTTCATTACTAACAAATTTCAACACGGGCTTGTTTGATTGGAGGATAAATTTAAATAAAAAAAGAAAAAATATTTTATTTTATAGAGTTGATGGGAAAAAAATTATTTTAATATTGGGAGGTGCGTAAAATGTGAAATAAAATTGATTTTTAAGGTTGAAATTTGTGTTAGATATGAAATAAAGTTATTAAAATTTATAATAAATTTAAAATATTATTATTATATTTTTTTGCCCAATTGTGGGCATTTGCCAAACAAGGCGTAACTGCCCTATGCATGCTTATTACTCCAACATGGCCGTGCACAAATAAACATGTACCATATATTACAGTTCTAATTTAAAGGATATTTGATTTAATATTATTTTAATATTATATCATATTATTCAGAAGAAAAAAAATATTTATTTTAATAACATCTTTAAATAACATTCTAAAATATAGTGTCGTGCACTTTACATAATACTTCAACACGAATACCTCAACTCAGCCCAACTATGATGGACAATGCAATTATATCATACTCTAATATGATATCATTGACTCACATCGTACTTCTATTTATTGTACAAAAAAAATTATAATATCTTGTCATTTAAATGTAGATGTATTGTCTACTTTGACTTTAGGGAATTGCTTAACTCAAATATTTTTTATGTAAGTCACTCATCCCAGCACTATTTCAGTTTAAATACGCTTAATTGTAGAGCTGCGGAGTTTTCGATCATTAGCTTCATAGTTTTTTTTTCCAAAAGGTATTTCTATTATTTGAGATTCAATTATTACTTATACAGTTCAGAAACTTTCATCGATCCTTTCCAATATAGTATCCATTTCTGTGCTCTTTCACATAAAGTTTACCAGGAGTTGCTTCTTACCTAGCAATTGATGTGATTCAATCATATAGACATTATTCTGGTGATTACTCCCCGCTCTTTAGCCCCGAGTTATTACAAGCCCACCAACTTCTGTTCGGTTCATACTCTAACCACGTCGTACTATAAAATGTCATCTCTAATACTATATTATGATATCCCATGATCCAAATATAAATGTATTGTCTCCTTTAGATTTAGTGAATTACGTGAATTGAATACTTTCTAAGAGGATCATCTATCCCAATATTATTTTAGCTCATATACGCTTAACTATAGAGTTTCTTATTTTTAATTTAGTCATTTTTTCTCCAAAAAGTGTTTACTATTTAAGATTACGTTATTTACTTATACAGTTCAAAAACTCTTTTTTTTTTCAAAATGTCTTGATTTATATATCGTTATGCCTCTTTACTTAGAAGCCTATCAAGAGTTGCTCCTTACCTAAATAATTTTGATTTAATCATATAAACGTCACCTCGATAATCACTTTCTACCCTTTTCGATCTCGAGAAATCACAAATACGATGAATATAACTCACAACCCATTGTTTGAACTCCAATGCAATGAATATAATCAAAGTTACCTCACATATTTCAACCACTTTATCGCCATAGTACTCCAACACAGTAATTTTGCAGTTTTTCTTTTATTTTTCTAAACTATTGTCTTACTGTAGATACCAATAACCATTGTTCATTTGAGAAATACAAACTTTCCACACCATTAATGCCGTCAAAGCTACCAATTTTCCTGTCTAACGTGTGCGACAATCATATTGATCGCGTACAAATACAGTGATGAATTCACATCGATCGATACCGATTGCACACCTGGTGCAAATTAATAAAAATTATTAAATTTGGGATAAGGAAGACTTTTGACTCTTGTAATTTATTTTGATAGAAGACGCTTATAACTTTACTAAATTGTCTTTATCAACATTTTATAAGTTTAATTAATGAAATCATAAATAGTTGGTGAATAAATATTTGAGAGTAAAATAATATGAACTTAAATAAAATTAATGTTACAAATAACATGCAAAAGAACATCGTGACAAAAAATATGTGTTAACCAGAAGAACATGTGTACAATTATTTAATATTCAAGAGCCAATATACAAAAATTTTAACAAACTTATATGTGATATACACTAATTAATCAAATTAAGACTAGAACAAAAATCTTTTCATCTATAATCAAATCTAACATCTAACTAGATCTAAAAGTAGAGTTGAGAGCAATGTGTTTCAATCACAGAACACTTACATGAAATATTTTTTCAAGTGAAATTAATGAGTTAGTAATATCAGTAAATTTCGTAAATATGTCCTTAATAGGCTCACCTGATTGCATTTCAAAAGGTTCATAATCATGTATGAGCATATTAATTTTAGACTCTTTAACTTGTGATGTACTCTCATATGTTATCTCTAATTTTTTCCACACCTCATGTGCAGTAGGGAGAGTACATATTCTATTGAACTCGGCAGGTGATAAACATCATATATGCATGCACATACACAAAATCTAAGATTTGAGCAAGTGATTAACGCGTGTTATGTTTAATTATTGAATATTTTGTTCTATTTTGAGTGATTTTTTGAGCCACACGAAAATCAAATCACATTTAAAATGAATATAATTTGAGTAATTATTGAACTAATTTTGATAGTGAGTTATATGCTCATTACCTTTAAGCTAATTCATGAAAAATACATTAATCAATTTAACGTATAATTTTCTAAATATTTCTATATATACATTAAGAATATTAATTATTTTAATACGTTCATATCTTTACTGTAACAAAGTTATTTAGATCATATTTGGTTGATATTGTAAGGGTAATTACGGAAATACTAACAACAAATTAAAGTCTAAGTTTATTTTTAAATTTTTATTTAGATTTTTTTTATAATAATTATTTAGATTCTTTGAGTAAGCATGCTTCATTTCTAGTAAATCTAGAATATGCAAATTTGGATAAACAATTTTTTTAGGAATAATTACCTACATGTCACACCATTTAATTTTATTTATGATTTACCCATCCATTATTAGTTAATTATGCTATGCACACTCAAAATATTAGAAAATCTTACATATACACACTTGAGTTAAAACTTTATCAAAATCTATTTGAAAAAAAATATTTTATTAGTAAATCATTAAAATTATATTTTTATCCCTAATGGTATATATTCTTCTGTTTCTCAATACCACACTAAAGCGTTGATTTGTCCTAAAATCAATTCACGTCGCAGTCTCCTTCCTTTGTCGCCACCTAAACATTAAAGCTTTAGGATTTTCACTCAAAATATATTTAAATATCTTTAAAATAATATAATGAACGGCTCAGATTTTTTGTAATCTAACTATAGTTAGGTTATTAAAAAATTATGATTACTCATTATAATAAAAATAAGTTAAAATGTGTGTATAAAAGATTTTATAATATTTTGAGTAGGTATAGTGTAATTAATTAAGAATGGATGGATAAGACATAAATGAAACTAAACGGTGTGGCATGTAGGTAATTATCCTATTTTTTTATATACTGTTAAAAAAGAGACTGAATTTAGGGTAAATTTTATCTGAGATTTTCAAGTTAAACCCTAATTTCATGTAGATTTACAAATTAAAAACTCAACTCATAAATAATATTTTATATTATAAGTGTTAATTTGGTTTAAAAAATTCGGCCCAAACCAATGCCTTTTTGTGGCCAAATGTTTTAGATTTTGTACGGGAGGAGAGAGATGATACTACACACGCACATTTATTTCTTTGAATATGTTTTAAAATTGTGCAATATAAAATTTAAAATAAATAATATTTATGAATTAAGAATATAGATTGTTACATATAGTATTAAAGCAATTCCAATATAATGATCTCAGAGATGATGGTGGACGTCGACATTGTTAGCTATTGAGAATGATGATGAGATAAACTACAATTAATGAGAACAATGGTCAAGGGAGAAGTAAATAATATTAACCATAGGTAAATCCCAGGTGAAGTAAATGAAATATAAATATATATATATATATATATATTTAAAATCATGCATTATTTGAAATAATATGGACATTATTTACGAATAAAGAACTGTTATATTGGTTAAATTGAATTCAGATACATCATAAAAAAAAAATCAGATTTGGAATTAGGCTTGTGCATTCTGTTTAATTGGTTAGTTTGGTGATCAAAAAAAAAAAAGATTGAGTTCGGTTTTAAATTTAATGAAATCAAACCAACCAAATTAGATTATAACAAAAACCAAACCAATCAAATGAATATCGGTGTAGTTTAGTTTGGTTTGGTTAAAACTATATTTTTTTATCTCAAATTTTTTTTAATCTTCTTGTAATGATATTAAATATTAATATATTAATATGATCTAGATAATAACTTTAATATAAGAGTAATTTAGCACAATAAGTAATTTAACTTAATAACTCAATTGCATCACCAAAATAAACTAACAAAAAATTTAAAAGAATTAAAAAGCAATTACACACATCATTACATCAATATCACAGTATGATCAAAATTGCATAACAAAAATTTCATCTGTTTATAAAAAATGATGAATATTTTTTAAAATTTTCAGATAGTCTCTGTTGTAAGAACTCGTCATAATTACCACACGTAAAAAAATACACTAAATAATTATCATAAAAATATACTATGAAAACTTATAAATATATAAATACTACACTTTAATAGATTCAAAGTCAATACTGTAAAACTATTATGATACAACTAAACTGACCCAACCTTAAAATCATATTTATATGTGGGTTATTTAATAATCGGTTAATTTGGTCAGTTTGGTTTACAAACATGTAAACCGAACCCAAACCAATTAACCAAAATACTCAAAATATCAAACCATCACCAAATCGTTAGATTCTAAACCAGACCATTAGATTTTAAACCAAATCATTAGATTCTAAACTAAACCATACTGCTAAATTTGAACAGTTCGGTTCGATTTTTCAGTTTAAATTACTAAAAGTTTGTAAAGGAATATTCAAATAGCACGATCAAAATTAGCATATAAACACTTCTCAATCAAAAATGTACGACCTTTAGCTCCTAAAAAAGGAGAATATCGCACATATACCTTCATTCCTTCTACATTTAACATAAAATAACACACGATAAATAAACTAATTCATAAATATCAATCTTCCAAATTGTGCTAGTTTGAAGTGAAATTACATTAAATTAATTTTTAAAAAATTTATTTACATTTTTTTAAAAATAAAAAACTTTGTAGGTTATATTTTGTTCATGCAATCCTTTTTGATAGCAACAGTAAAAAATTAAGGACGGGTCTCTCATCTACAACTTTAAATTCTCGATTGAAACAGCATAACGTGCCAAAGTGTGAGATGTTATATTATTGGGATAATTATCTATATGCCACACAATTTAGTTTTATTTATATCTTACTCATCTATTCTTAGTTAATTACGCTATGCACACTCAAAATATTATAAAATCTTACATACACACATTTTAACTTATTTCTATTATAATGAGTAATCATAATTTTTTAATAACCTAACTATAGTTAGATTACAAAAAATCTGAGCCATTCATCATATTATTTTAAGGATATTTAAATATATTTTGAGTGAAAATCCTAAAATCTTTAATGTTTAGGTGACGGCAAAGGAAGGAAACATCCGCGACGTGAATTGATTTTAGGACAAATCAGCGCTTTAGTGTAGTATTGAGGAAGAGAAAAATATGTACTATTAAGAGTAAAAATATAATTTTAATGATCTGCTAACAGAATATTTTTTTCAAATAAATTTAGATTAAGTTTTAACTCAAATGTGTGTATGTAAGATTTTGTAATGTTTTGAGTGTGCATAACGTAATTAACTAAGAATGGATGAGTAAGACATAAATAAAACTAAATTGTGTGGAATGTAGTTAATTATCTCTATATTATATTATATTATATTGTATTATATTATATTATATTATATTATATTATATTATATGTATGTAACATTTTTTATTGCTCTGACTGTAGCAAATTCTGATATCAGTGGTTTTACATGATCACTTATTGGTTGATTTTTTTTTTAATGATTACACTTATTGATTATTGATCATTATTCATGTGGCTATAATGTAATCTCTAATTTGTCACATATACTTATTCGTCAAAATATTGTTAGTTCCTCGCAAAGAATTCAAATTTTTTTGTCTTTAGCTTCTATAAAAGATTTAGCGGCTAAAATTGCAGTAAGTAATTATAGCAATATAGCTCGAGAGCAATTTTGTGATAATGAAAGGTCTTTAGTGATTTATTCCTAAATATATGTAGAATTTGATATTAAATATATAATATGTGAAGATAAGTGTCGTGTACTTAATCCTTCTCAAAATTATACTGTTCAAAATGAATAATATTTTAATATATATAAACAATAGGGTAAATTGCAATCAGGTCATAAGGTTAGAAGAGTATTACAAATTAGTATCAATTTTTTAAGAATCTCAATTTTAGTTTTTGAGATTATTAAAGTCTCTTTTTTCAAAATTTCATCTTTTTATTCTTTGATTATTTTTTTGCTAGTTTAAATAATTTATATATCTTAAGAGACTATTATACCCTTCTATTATCACTTTTATTTAAAATTTAATTTCTTACATCTCTTACTTTCTCTGTTGTAAAAATTTAAATCTAAAAAGAATGAAATGATCGTTATTTCAAAATTATATTTTAAAAAAATAAAGAATTAATAATTGAAAAAGATCTTATAATGTAATGATAAAAAATTAATAATCACATCTTAATTTGGGCCGAACTATTGTCCTCTTATAACCTCAAAAATTCTCATTAAAATTTTAAAAAATTGAGATTAATTTGCAACGTTCTTTCGAACTTAGGAGGCCGAATGCAATTTATGTGAAGTTAATAATATGTTGAAAAATGAGGAACCTACCTTTTAGGGTCCAACACATGCTAGCCCAATGGAGAAGGTGGTGGGGAACCCTAACCCACTTAGAAAAGGGTTGCTCCAATTTGACATCTAGGGCTCAAAAACTCCTCTTGGTCACATTATTATTCCTCAAATCTTCCCTTTTCCAACCCCTCCCCTCTCACCATCCTTTTAGGGCACCCAATTCCCCAAGCCATGTCATGTGATTGGTGGCTCCATGAAGCTCATCACATTGACATGTCAATATTTGACAAGAATTAATCCACAATTAGGCCTCGTTTAATTCAAATTTTATTTTAATATTAAAAAATACATAAAATGTGAAATAAATTTGATATAATAAAGTTGATTTTACAATTAAAATTTGTATTGAACTAAAAAAATCTCAAAATAAACGAGGCCTTAAAGTCATGTGATTTATATAAATAGTGTTAAAATTTAACTACCTATAAGTCGTGCAAAATTGAGATATTTAAATCATTTTAAATTCATATATACATGCATCAAAGTGGCAGAATTGGTCGGACCGTACATTAATGATGTGGTTTGACCGATCATCAAAGTGGTTGGACCAATTATCGAACCAAATAGACCAATTATCAAACCAGTAATTCACATCAGTTATATTAAAAATTTTGAAAGAATAATAATATCTTTACATGAAAATTATTATCAAATATTTACAATAAATTTAGTTATTATATTGAATTATTATCGATCATTATGGAAAATAAATATTTCAAAAATAAATTAATTCACTATGATTTGACCAATTTTAATATGTAATTTGATTTTAATATAAAATTAGACCGGATAGCATGCCAATCCACAAATGAACCAATTAATTCGGTCTAGTTGTCTGATTTGATTTTCTACAATATAGAAGAGTGGTTGATTTTAAATTTTTGGGCCTATTTATTTGCAAAATTTAACTTTAATAAGATTAAAATTAAACTTAAATAAAGATTTTTTTATTAAAAATTGTGAATGATATGAAATAAAATTAGTTATTATATTGAGATATACGAGAAATGTGATATAAATTAATTATTATTTTGATATGTGTATAGGATGTGGAATTAATAAAGTTAATTTTTTATTTTAAATTATACATATGATATAAAATATAGTTAATTTTTAATATTAAATTTTATCAGTGATGTGATATACCCATTTAAAATTAAACCAGATTAATTTTAATCCGTCAAACAAACATACTCTTGGCACTGTTTGGCTTAAGGATCAAAATAGGACCAAAATGATACTAATTTAAAAAACAATAACAATAATAATAAATAAAATTTTTAAATTATTCTACACAAATTCAAATATAAAAAAAATATTATTTTACTTTACATACTCAATAATTTAAAATAAAAATATCAACTTTATTTGACATTCTAGACCAAAATATTCAAATCTAGTATTTTGATCTAAGATGTGAAATAAAATTTATATTTTTATTAAAAATTATTGAGTATATGAAGTAAAATATTATTTTTAATATTAAAATTTATGTAGAATAATTAAAATAATTTATTTATTATTATCATTGTTATTTTTTAAAGTAGTACTATTTTGATCTTGTTTTGGTCCTCGCGCCAAACAGGACCTTTAATGCTAAAAGCTAGTTATTCTTCGAATTTCTCTATATATAATGTATAAATTTTAAGTTTATAGCTCTACATCAAAATAAAAATAATTGCAATATGAGAGGATGTTATTGAAACAAATTCATGAAATGTCAAAAAGAAAATTGGTGTTCTTAGAAGATATAGAGAGAATCAATGATTCGATTGTGATGGATATGTATATAAATTTATGTGGCTGATAACTTTGAATTCCACTGATAAAATAGTGGGATTCCCAAAGTGTAAGCTAATTAATTATCTTCACATCTTATTCTTCTTTTCTTGTAGAAGAAAGATAAAAAGCTTAAATATATAGATGATTTTTAAAGTACTAATTAGTCAATCCTAAAGTTTGGTGCATATTATGTACATATAATTCGTTGATAGTCGATCAATCATGTCACTGAAGACTAACTTCCCTTATAGCCCAATTGATTCGGCCACGGTTGGCAAGTCTAACTCGATCGAAGAGATCTAGCCGCACTTGATGGTGTCGTTGGGCTCAACTACTTTAATGACGTCACGCTTCTGGGAGTGGAGCAAGAATTCAACAAATGTTATTACAAAAAACTTCAGCGAGTGAAGTACTACTCTGTACTTGAAGCTCTATAATAGTACTCTAATATTGAAAGACGATATAGCAATAGCATTATATTAAAACAAGTTGTTATAGATAGAAAAGTATTGGCTAGCATCACTAGAAATAGACATATATACTTTTTTCTCAATTAATTTTGTATAGCATAGCTATATTTGTTCCTTTTTTATATGGGTGTAGCTACGTATGTTAGCATTATGTGTACAATTTATATATTGTTGTATTTGTGTCAATTTTAAAAAGCGAAAAGAAAATAATATATCTAATACTGTTAGTTTGTTACTATGTAGATAGTCCGAAGTATCTACAAAATAGTTTGTTGAGCCATCTGATTCCCAAGTGTTACCACAAGGCATCGCGGGGTCTTCTTTGCTTCAAAATTGCTGATGATAATATAGTTAGTTTGCAGGTCTGAGCTATAGTACCTCCTATAAAGTCGCCCACCAATAATATGTATGCTTGTAATTCACGGCGCTTCAAGCCCTCAAGTGCCACTGCTTTTAATCTTTTCGATACAGCCTACTTTCGGATGTAAAAATTATATTGAAAATTAAGAAGCCTATTGCCACCATCTTGAACGAAGTTGTATGCTGATCTTTGGCGATGAATCCAAATTCATTTACAACACCACCTTTAACCATAGTCACTCATTGTTATGTCATCCATTACCTTATATTGTGCCTTTTATTTTTTTTTAAAGAGTTTTTTACATGAATTATGATATTCTTCGTCTTTATAATCTCATTTACTTTTTCTATCTCTTTCTAGTGATCTCACAACATTCAACAACAGAAGCTTTTCATTTTGAGAGATCAAGGCATTTCATTGCTTAGTGATTTTTGCGCAAATGTAAAATGTTGAAGTTATAGTTACACAATCATAGGCAAAGCCAAGCCAAACGATTTATCAAAAGTGATCACACAAAAAATTACGAGATGAGAAAAGTCTCTAAATTATACGAGCATCGTTAAATTGACTAAGTACATGAGTAAAACTTCACACTAAAGCATTGGCACAACTTAGGAACCTAACAGTTTAAATACTCTTTAAATTATTCTTAATGCTCACAATATACCTATTTCTATCCTAATATTTTCAAAGTCAATTAATATTATAATAACCCTATTCAAAAAGATGCTCAAAATACAATAAAATATAAATATAAATATGCAAATATATATATATATATATATATATATATAGATAGATAGATAGATAGATAGATAGATAAACAGGTTTGCTGTCTTATTTCAGTTGTATCATTTTAACATATGTTGATGAAGTTCTAAATATTTCTTTAATCCTTCAAAACTGTATCATTAAATTTTAATAAATATTAATTAATAATTAACTTAAATATATCATCAAATATCAAAATAAAAAACTAATATTAATTAATAGTAATTTCAATTAAGTTCATGAGATTACCTACTTTATCATAAAAATTTATAAATGTTGAAACATATTATTCAGAACCGCAAAAAATATTACATAGGATATGGTGATCCCTCCATGATAGAATCTGTTAGGTATTTTAAAAAATAATAAAAATACTCTTAATCTATCAATTTTCAAAGTGTGTCACCACAATTTCAACATCGCCGGACCCTCAACAGCTGTCCGCCGTTGCGCACGTGTTCTCCCACAACTTAGCTAAGCCGTGCGGCGGCCTGCAGCAATAAGGGCACAGGCAGCCATGCATGCTGCAGCCTGTGCCCGGCCGCCTGCAGTTGAGGCCAGGCGCACGGCCGCCTGCATAGGCAGGCAGATGAGATTTAAAGATAAAATAGTAAATTAAACAAATATTTATTTTAATTTTTTCTTTAGTGAACAGATTAATGGTATATTAGATAAAAAATGATACGTTGGTCCTAATTAAAAGCTTTTTAAAAATAATTAGGATTTCAAAAAATTATATAGTAATTATTGTGGATTTAGATAACATGTTTTAATATTTGTGAACTTTTTACGATAAAATAGATAAACTCGCTTAAATGAAATTATCCTTAAAAAAATCAATAATATTTATATATACATTAATATAATATATATATTATGTTGAAAAATCTAAATATAATGAGATGCCATCATCTCAAGCATGATCTATAACTAAATTGTGACTAAAAACAACTCCAAATTTTCAGAAGATGTGAAGATTATTTAATCACAATTATATAAATCATCACTAACCAAATAATATTTTTAACTATTAGCAAAAGAAATTATGATAGAATATCAAAATTTAGTGAAACAAATATTATTACTTTATTATATTGTTAGAACCTTTTCTAACACCCTTAGTCGAACAGCTCTAATTGAATGGCCCTCCTCGAACAACCCTTCTCGAACAGCTCTTTAAGGAGATATCACCAGATCTTACCCTCCGTATTACTATGTCAACTCAGCATTTAAGACGACATGTGGGTCCGCTGTCTAATCATCAATTGCAAGAATATATGCCAGACGTAACAGACTCCACTCATTATATCTTCTCCTCTCTAAGCTATAAATGGGGAGGAGGAGAAACTCAGGGGGGATTCTCTCTCTTTCTCTATTGTACTTATTCTCTTATTCGATTTCCATTTAGAGACCCTAAAGCTTTGTAAAAGAAGATGTTCGATTAGTGGATTTAAATCGCCTAAACGACGTCGTATTTTTTCCCCGGGTACTCGAATTTCCACATAAAAATTATTATCTTATTTCATTCTATTTTAGCATATTTTTGCATCAACTTGTATATAAATTACCTCATCAAAATGTCCTATTAAATTTAAAAAAATCAAATCTCATAAAATAGGCATTTGTATGTAAGTATTATTCTTCTGATTGGTTTGATCCAATCGTCTCACTATAAATTATACAATAAGTTAAATTTTATTCCAATTAAATTTTAATTATTAATAATTATATGATGAATTAAAGTGATAGTTATTTTATATTTTTTATTAAAATAAAACTTCACGTAACACTGCTTTGTAACAAAATCAAGTACTAATATTTTCTTACACTTATTATTTTGGACATTCTCTATTTTTCTGTCATTTTTAATTAGCTTATAAATATTAATTAAAAAATTTATAAAATTTTATAATATATGAATAATTATATATATAGCACTCCATACTATCATAATTACATGTATCACACTAATTTTCAAAATATTACACTCCAATTTTAAAAAAAATATGTAAAGTATAATATTTAAAAATAAGTTATTTATATGTAAATATGATAATATAAAATACTATATATGTAAATGCTCCTGTCAAAGAAATATATATCAGATAATTAAAAACATAAAATCCATCTGAAAACAAAATGTGAGCATCTTTCATGTCAAAATTATTTTTATTTATTATTATTATATATATATATATATTTAAAAAAATATTTATATTTAAAAAAAAATTAAAAAAATAGTCCATGTTCAATTTGTGCTTGGAGGCACATGTTGAAAAACTTGAAATATAACTTCACATCCAAACAAAGAACATTGAAATATTTTACACAAAGATTAATCCAAATCGTAGAAAGAGAAAGTGACACGTCATCTCCAAAGTGCATGACCCACGTCCTGCCACGTGGAAACTTCAAAAACAAGGATGGGTCCCACCTCCCCCACCATTAACAACCATTAAACACCCATAAAGCCTACACATTTTGAAAAGCAAAAGGAGACATTTTAAAATAATGATAATTAATAATAAAAAAAAACATAATAATAATTAATATTAGACAAAAAAAAACTTATTGGACATCAAATTTATGGTCGGTAAAATGGTGGGAGGAGATTTTGGTAATTTCAACGCTAACCATTTAATTTCTCCTAATCTCAAGCTTAATCACAAAGATTATCTAATATTAAAGATATGCAGACGTGTCATGATTAATTTAGTTGACCTACACATAAAGGAGATAAAATAAAGGGTAAATTGCATCTGGGTTCTGGATATTACAAATGTGTTGCCAATTAGTCAAAACTTTTTAAAAAAATCATCTGGGTCCCTGCTATTGTAGAATTTAATTTAGAATTTTTAGAAATGAGAAAGCAAAAAAATAGGAATAATTAAATTTTAATTTTTAAATCTTAAATTTTCAGAGAGAAGTAAGAACACAAGTTAAACAATTTAAGTTGTTAAAAAAAAATCAAAAGGCGTAATACTAATTATACAGGGACTAAAACTGCAATTTTTTTTTTTTACAATTTTAGTGATTAAAATCAAGATTATTCAAAAGCTATAATAGATTTATAATTAAACTTCAGAGAC
The DNA here is from genome assembly GCA_002786265.1 of Apostasia shenzhenica. Lineage (NCBI taxonomy): Eukaryota > Viridiplantae > Streptophyta > Magnoliopsida > Asparagales > Orchidaceae > Apostasia > Apostasia shenzhenica. Next base: position 4,453,786 of record KZ451885.1, on the reverse strand, counting down.
CCAGCCGTAATTTACCCTAAAATATTTGGAATCTTTGATGACGTGCCCATCGTATCACATTTAGAATTGGCATCAAGCCTAACTCATTACATTTAAAGTCAAAAAAAATCACGTGAAATTTACTAAAATAATAATTAATTTAAAGTCAGCTTTGCATATATTCATTTATTATCATACATCATGCTATCAATGGTTTGCTGTATAGATTACAACCATACATATGGTCGACAAAAAAAACGAAGATTAACGACTAAAAATCTAAATTGAAGAAACGTTCATCAATTTTATTTTCTCGGCCACTTCTTAGTTTTATCTTTTCGACTATGCTGGAGATTATCACTGACACCAAATCTAATGGATTGAAGGGAGTGTGTCAAACTAAAGTGACAATAATTACAGTCGTCAGTATGCTAGCGAATAAGATAAACATGGCATGCCTCGAACATGTATGTCCGAAGCCATCCTATGTATCTACGGTCCATGATCAAGGAGACTATAAATATGAAGAAGGATAAGGGATTCTTACGGACGGTCTTTTCAAAATTTAAACAAGATTCTTGCCAATCTCACTATTTGATTCGACTCTAGGGCCTTTACACAAGGCACTTTCTTTACTTAACAGGATCAAAGATCTTAAAATACTTTGAGCATTACTTTCATTTATTCCTTTGTATTAATTAAAGTACTCTTTTGTAATCATTTGTTTACGTTAGTAGATTTAAATCTTCACGTTTGACATAACGATTTTTTAGACATTCGAATTCTACGTAAAAATATGCTTCATTCTCCTATCCTATTTTTGATGTTTGATTTTTCTCTCTTAATCTCAATTGTTTGATCTAGTTATCATTTTTTTTTCATCAATATATATATATATATATATATGTGGGATACATACAAGTCCTAACTTGAGAGGGATATCAATATTTCAGTTCATCTCAAATCATATTTTACTCCATCCAAAATACGCTAATTATAGTTAGTCGTACCAAAATCACTCAAATGACATTCTCCAAATAGTCGATCCAAATAATATTTAAGTTCATTCAACCAAGGCTAAAGTGGAAATTAACTAAAGTTTAAAACATTGCATTCAACTTAAATTTAACAGATCAATCTAATGTTCAATCTTTAAGGTCCTGTTTAGCGCAACCAAAATGATACTAATTTAAAGATAATAATAATAAATATTTTTTTAATTATTTCACATAAATTTTAATATAAAAATATTATTTTATTTCACATGCTGAATAATTTTTAATAAAAATATTAAATTTATTACAGAAAATTCTTTCAGACAACATTTCTTTTCAATTAAAGCATGGCTAGATAGGAAGAGGGAACCTTTTTTTTTCTTTTGCACAAAGGTCAATGTTGCCAACATCGATATCTGCTCGTATGTCATGAAGGAATTGAGCCTCAGACGAATGAAAGAGTGAAACTTTTGCTCTTATGTCATGTATGAAGGTTCCAGAACCCGTAGAGCTAAATTTCCTACTTTAAGTCTGTTTGTTTGTAAGATTAAATTTAATAAGGTTTAAATTAAAGTTGGATAGAGATATTTTTTTATTAAAAGTTGTGAATGATGTGAAATAAAATTAATTATTATATTGAGATATGTGAGGGATGTGATATAAAGTTAGTTATTATGTTGGGATATGTGAGGGATGTGTTGTGTAGGATGTGAAATAAATTTAATTTTTAATATTAAATTTTATGTGTAATGTGATATGTTAGGTTAAAATTAAACCAGGTTAATTTTAACTTGGAGACAAACGGGGCCTGACAAAGGTTAGAACTTCCATATAATGAGTTTTGTGCCTTAGGGACCCATAAGCAATTTATCAAAAATGCTATTAATTCCTTCAAACAAAACATTGATATGATTCCATATTAAAGTGGCTCTTATGAACACCCACAATCCCATCACTTTAATTTATAGCATTGCCTTCTTTGATAGGTTAGTCATAGGGTAGATAAGAAGTCATTCAATTTTAGTAGGAATTTGCTCATATTTTTCTTCTTTCCCACATGTGTAGAGGAGCAAACATGGCAAGCTTTTTGGAAGCAACCCTAGTTTAGAAAACCTAAACTAATGCCATCATTTAATGCACTATATATATGTTGATAACTTTCAATTAAAGGAGCCAAAGTGGAATGGGCTCATATAATATTTGACATGGTACCCCCTATATGTGTAGTTTAATACCTATGTGTTTCAACTTTGGAGGTATAAAATGATTAAATCTTCAATCTTTATGATCTTATAATTTTATTCATCTTAATTTAAGTCCAAATGCATCCTTATTTTTAAGTATATATATAGAAGCATTTTCTATGTATAGAAGGCTTAGTGAGAGATATTATCGTAAAATAGTATATTTGTATCTTGTTTGTATGTAAGTAGTGGCGGTAAAACATGTTGGCAGGTTCGGTTCGACCTAATTAACATGAATAGCTCACCCGAAACTCCGATTAGTTTATAAAAGCAGGTCAAGATCAATGACTGGAATCCAACAAGAATAATAAATAAATCGAGTCAACCTGCCAACCTAACTCATTTATAAAACAAATATTAATAAATAGGCAATTCAAACCTAACCCGACGATTATATACAACCCAAACTCGACTCATTTAATAAATGGGGCCAAAAGTCATAATTTTTAGATCCGGTTTACGGGTCTAGTCATATATTGCCACCCATATATGTAATTAATGAGTAAATTAAAATAAAAACGTAATGGATAAATTACTTGCACATCCCTCGTTTCCGATAACTAATAAATTAGTCCATTGTTTATTATAGTACATTATCCTCAATTATGTTATGATGATTATCACGGATATTTCAATTAAGTCCACCTACTCTAATAAATTTTATTGTGTTCGACCGACTATATTAGTAGTGCGTGGGCCCTATAATTAGTGTAGGACGATCTGTCGAACACAATAATTGCTTTATATATATATATAACTTTTTTTAATTAAATAGTTTATAACTAAAATTTCTGAAAACTGTGATTTACATAGATAATAGATTTTTTATAAATCACTTTCTTTTCTGTACCCTCATAAAATTTTGATATGCTAGTAGTTAAATATGGATGAGAATTACACATAATTTCAGTTATTTAATAAGGAAATTGTTTTTTTTTTGGACAAATATGTTAATTTTTTCTTTTACATTTCATTAATGTGGATGTAGTCGTAAAATATATGACAAAAAATTACATTTTCAACAACAAATATTAGCGATTAATGAATATAAATTAGATATATAAGCAACAACAATAATAACCAAATCTTAATCTCACTAGGTGGGATCAGCTACATGAATTCTTTATTTTCATTATGCTCTATCAATCATCAAATTTTTATGAAAGTCTAAGTAACTAAGATCACTCCTTATAATTTCTTGTCATATCTTCTTTAGTTTTTCTCTTCCTCTTTGCACATGGGTAAGATCCAATAGCTCAAATTTTCTAACTAGAGCTTTAATCGGCCTACGATTTATATGTCCAAACCATCTAGGTCAACTTTCTCTAAGTTTATTTTTAATTGGTATTAATGAATATAAATTAGATATATAAACAACAACAACAATAACCAAACCTTAATCTCACTAGGTGGGTCAGCTACATGAATCTTTTATTTCTATTGTGCTTTATCACTTACCAAAATCTTGTCGAAGTCTAAGTAACTAAGATCACTTCTTATAATTCCTTATCATATTTTCTTTGGTTTTCCTCTTCCTCTTTGCACATGGGCAAGATCTCATAGCTCAATTTTTCCAATTGGAGCTTCAATCGGCCTACGATTTATATGTCCAAACCATCTAGGTCGACTTTCTCTATGTTTATTCTTAATTGGTATAACTTTTTTTTTTCTTCTAGATATACACATTTCTCATTCTATCATTTTATGTATATTTACACATTCATAATAGCATTCTTATTTCTGTAATATTTATTTTATTTGTATATTTTCTCTTTGCAGGATAGCATTCAGTACCATATATCATCGCTGGTCTTACTACAGTTTTATAAAATTTACCTTTAAGTTCGGATGAGATTTTTCTATTGCACAACATACCAGAAGCATTTCTCTATTTAACTATTTCACTATCATTTTGAATGATTGATCCAATGTATTTGAAGCGCTCACTCTTATTGATAATTTGATCACCAATTGTTACATCTCTAATATAATTATTTCTATCTTGACTGAATGTGTACTCCTTATAAATACCGAAGTAAAAATATTTATATTACGTAACAATGTTTTTAATTGAATGAGCATCACTGTTTTAGGATTATGACCGACAATGATCTTATAAAGCATGCCGAATAATTAATTATTGTGATTTGTGACTAATTGTTAAGATTAATTTTATTTAATTAATTACGAATAAAATACATTATTAGCTAAAAACTATGAAAGAGAGATGATTTCAATTTTTAAAAAATTGAAAAAATAAATCAAGATTATTTCTCACTTTAAAAAAAAATAAGAAGCATTTATGCACATGTGAAAAAAATTTGAAAACTTTCGAAAAATATGTCAGTATTTAAACTGAGAAATACCAAAAAAACTTAAAAATCAAAATTAAACATAATTTAAATAACTATTACTTAATTTTTAGTGTGATAAGTTATTAAAATATAAATTGATACATACCAAATTGGCGTTCCCCTACAATATTTTTCATTATTTTCAAAAAATATTATTTATGAACTTAAACATGAATTGATGAATATATCTTAAAATTCAATTAATTTCATATGAGAGAAGTCATAGTTAGTGAGAATTTAAAAAAAAATAAAAAATGACCATAGCAATAAATAATGAAAATAAATAAATTTATCAATACTAAGTTTGGCTTCATGAAATTATTATTATTTTAAATCAATACTAATTTCATGATACGGAACTATGGCTGAAAAGTATTTCATTTCATAATTTTGACAAACGAAGTTTAATTATTAATTAATTACCTAATCTAAATTTCTGATCAATAGCCTAAAAATTATTTTCAGATTTAATCTTTTAGATTACTAGTAAACTAAAAAAATTTAATTTAAAAGTAATTTCAGAGTATTACTAAGTAGATATTAGAATTACAAATCATTTAAAAGTCAATCAAGCGTCAGATCCCAATGAGACGCAATGTTTGACCAGCATGCACTCAAGTGAAACAAAAATTATTCGATTCAAATAGTGCGTTAGTGGGATTTTTGAGGTCAATAAGCGTGCGATATGTTAACACGAGTGATTCAGTGCATCCTAACACTGAGTAAGAAATGAAATATTAAAGCCATAAATTTTTATTTTTTTTTACATATATAATATTTTATATATATATATATATATATATGAAGAAAGTTATGCCGTTTTAGGAAATAAATAGTTCTAAGTAACCTAAAATTAGTTGTGGATTTAAAAATATGAACTATCTAATAGATTAAATTATTAATCTATTGAATTTCTTAAATTTTAATTTATCAATGTGTTAGATTATTTATAGGCAATGCATATGTATCAAAATTAATTATATATAATTCTTACTACATATAAATATTTTTTATTATGTATTTTTATTTATACTTTTTTATATATATCATATACTTATTTTTATTTTGTATAAATATATCATGTTCTTATGTAAATTATAATATGTATAAATTGCATACTGAAATTTACCTATATATTTAAAATATATAGTATATATCTTATTGATCAAACTTAAAAAATTTCATAAAAAATGATTTGTGTGAAAAAAATTAAGCCAAAAAGAATAAAAAAAATTATGTTTTTATTTTTATAGAGTTATGTAAAATTAAGTATCTACTTAAAAAGTCTTGATGAAATTATTCTAAAATGATGTTTAATTTATTTTTCTTAACATTACAATATTCCATTCACTACTTATTTTAACTAATGATAATTAAATTAAAATCAACATAAGTATAAATAAATGTTATAATATATATATATATATATATATATATATATATATGTATGTATGTATTTATATATAAATGAAATATTTGATATTATAATACTTAGGTTTGTAATTATATGCATGCATGTTTTCTCAGCACCAAGGTCAAAAGGCTCCCCCCATGAAATGAAAAAAAAAAAGGTCAAATGGCTCCACTCCCATTGGTCAACGCAGTAGATATGATATCTATGCGCACCTTCCCGTTCTAATTTGTCAAAAGAATGTGAGCATGTGCATATTATAAAAAATAAAAAAAAAGTTGATTCACAGCTGTAATTATCAAAAATAAATAAAAAAAAATTCAATTGGCTGAGGTGTTTATCAAATTTGTATACTGATTCGTATGTTAATCTATACTCTTCTTTCAAGAAATAAAATAAAAAATTATTATTTTAAGTGTCAAAATATACGTATATAACGATGAGTATTTAATGTGAATTATTATCAGTAATTAACATATAACATATCGATAGTCATTGCTATGATGCATTGATGTTATGATCAGTGTCTACATTGACTTTCTTCTCTGTGAATCTAATGAATGACTTCCTATAAAATTTTACAATACTGAATGCTCGTATAGAATTTTATAATTACAACACATTATGTTTAATAAAAAAATATAATAAAAAATCTAATAAAGATGCGAGAAATTTTTTTGAGTAGCATTAATATGTTAGGGAACTATTGTGAGACAGCAGTAGATTTTTTATAAAATTTTTTGATCGAAGAGCAAGAGAAGTTAGCAAAGAACATACATGAGATAAAAGAAGAGTATGAGATTACTTGAACTTGGGTATATCAAGATTAATGTATACTAAAATAATTACTATACATTAAATATTAATGATAAATAATGTAATGCATAATTTTTGGATTTTTTATTATTTATGTTTGTAAGCTATATATGAACACATTCATAGGAATGAACTAACTCAACTAATTAAGTATTGAATGAATAATTTGATACGATAATTGCTTATTCATGTTTGGTTCCTCAAGCTTAACAAATAAGTTTAAATAAAATTTTAATAGCTTAAGAGGAAAATAAATGAGTCCGAAAATACTAATATTTGGTTCAATAATTTTTATAAATTGTTTATATGAAACTTATAAACACGCTCGATTAGAAGCTTGATATTAAGCTCATTTAGAGTGCAATTAGTGACTAATTTAGAAATTGTTAAATCAGCACAAATTTGAAATTCTTTGATTTTATTTCAACTGAAATTTTCACTTTTATGATAAAATTTCTTAATTAAAATATGAACTTTTAGCCAAAAATTAAAAATTATGGTACATATTATATTGAAATTATCAAAAATAATAATTTTAATTTGCAAGCGAAATTGAAACTAAAACTTAATTTTAAAACCCTATTTCGATCAGTTTAGTGACATCATTTCGTGTCGATGTAGTCCTATATTTTTGGAGCATGATTTTTTTTTGAATTTTTTTGTTTATTTTTTTGGCATTTTACGGTGCTAAGATTGTCGAATTAAGTAATAAAAAATTGTAGAATTATCAATTACGTGATCTAATGCTAATTTACCCATTGAAATTAAAATTTAACCAAATTATTCTTATGGTCATGAATGAAAAACTTAGTTAAATCCCCATGAAATGAGAAAGAAAAATATAATAAAAGATAAATATTTAAATTTATGTAGCAGAGAGGCTTTAAGGTAAAATATAAATTTTTAATTGAAATTGTTCTGCTTGCGTTGATTGATTTTCAATGTCGAATTTTCTTAAAAAAAATTCAATTCACTTGCAATTAAATTTATTAAATACATATGCTAAGTTTAGTAAGGTATTTAATTTATGTATATATGATTTGAAAATTATATAATAAAAGAAATGTTGTTTTAATTCAGAAATGATTGGTAACTCTCTTAAAATTGAATCAATTAATTTATAATTAAATTTACGATAGGCCCAATATTAAAATTTTTATGTAAAATAGATATTTCATGCTTCGCTTTTCACTCTCAAAACTCACAAATATACAAAATACGAAAGAACAACTTACACACAAATATTTTAATTTTAACTAAATTTAATTTGACGAATTATATCATACACAAACTCTAATATTAAAATTAATAATATTTTGAATTTTGTACAAAATTTAATATTATAAAATTAATTTTATTTTATACTCTACGTAAATTTTAAAATAAATAATCAACTTATTTCAGTACAAAATTTAATATTATAAAATTAATTTTATTTTATACTCTACGTAAAATTTAAAATAAATAATCAACTTATTTCATATTGTAGTACAAGTAGTGTGATATTTAAAAAATGGGATAATTACACGAAGATTTCTGAGTTTAACACTTAATAACGCACAGGTCTACGTTTTTTAAATTATAACATCGGTGTCCGTGAGTTTTAATAAATTATCGAATAGGTCTTTTTAAAAATTTTTATTATTAATTTTTTTAAATTATCATTATTCCCCTTGGCCTTTCTCTCTCGCGCGGCCGTTGGTGGGTCACACGGGCCGCTCGGCTACCTGACCCGCCAACAACTACGCGACGTCGCCTGTGCTTAGGGATCGGGAGGGGAGAGAGAGAGAGGCGGCCTCTCTCTCTCCTCCCGATTTCTGCGCAGGCGCAAGACCGGGTGACCTGCTGACACGCAACCACCAATGGGGTCACACACGTCGCCCGTGAGCGGAATCAGAAGGGGGAGAGAGAGGGCGAGGGGTATAATAGTAATTTAAAAAAATTTTAATAATAAAAATTAAAAAAGGACTTGTTAGATAATTTATTAAAACTCAGAGATCCCGATGTTATAATTTTAAAAACGTAAATTTATACATTATTAACCGTTAAACTCAAGAACCTGCGTATAATATCTCTTAAAAAATTAGTAGAGAAATAACATCTTAATAACCTGAGAATATTTAAAGAATTAGTAGAGAAATAATATTTTAATAACCTGAGAGTTTTATAAATAGTATTTAAAGAATTAGAAGAGAATTAATCAATTTTAATACTTCAAATAGACTGGGCAGTGCGAACTCATGGGCCTAAAGTTGGGCCTGCCCAAGACATATTTTTGGGCCGGCCCAACCCCCTGTCATAATGAAGATGGTCCGCTATTTGTACTGTCTCGAAAGCTTAATGGGCCTGAAGTTGGGCCGTCTCAATATAACTTGCATCACATAATTTTTAAAATCTGTCTATTTTGACACGTTTATTTGAAATTAATGAGAGAAATATAACACTTTTAACTGAGTTAATGTTATAAATATGAAACTTTAAGTTTATCAACATATTAAATTATTGAAAACAATATTTTCAAGTTATAATGAGTTCAAGTGGGTAATATTTCCTGGTTACAAGCTCGGGCTGTAAATAAATTTTTCTCAAAGTTCAAATTTTTATAATGCATATCTACGATATTTTTCTGGAAATAATTCATTCATTCGTAAACTCGAGTTTAAGCAAAACCTAACGTCTAGTTTTGAACACCGTGCTTGCGAAGAACTACTGTATTTCTTGTCATTTTCTAAAAATAAATTGAAACTGAACAAAAAAGAAATGAAATTAATAACAAAATATTCTGTTACAAAATCCAAACTCCAGCAAGAAAAACGATTCAGAGCAGGGAATTCATGCTCTCTCTCTCTCTCACTCACATCATCTCTAACGTTACATAAAGGAGGATATAAAAAAATTCCTTTTTATAAAATTCAAAATAATTTTTTTTTATCAAAAAAAATAAAATAAAATAAAAATAAAAATATTTTTATATTAAGAATTAATAGCAATTAGGTCCCTCTACATTAGACCTATATATAATTGGGTCTCTATAATTTTCAATTTAATCAAATTAATTCAGGCATATAAGTCATTTGATATTAATAGTTGGGTATTATATGTTGATTTGATATATTAATGCAGCTTTAAATTAACTAAATTAGCTTATTAATTAGAGAAAATATTATTCTTTGGATCCTATTATTAATACTAATGGATCTTCTTATATATCATCTTAAATTAAAAGACCAATTTGATCAATTTAGAAATTTGATGGATCTAATTGGACTTAAGCCTAAATTAGAGGGACTTAAGTGCTATTAATTCTTATGTTAATTATTAGAGAACAATTAATATTTTCTTCAAACTTGATGACAGATTTCTTTCGCATAGTTTTAAGTTTTACCAAAACGTATGCTTATTTTTGTCAGTTTTATTTTAGTTTCGACTACGGCCAATTAAAAATTCTAGTTTTTTTTATAAGCTAAACTCACGTTTTTACCTCTCACGTTTTTAAAAAATATTTTATTAAAAAGCAAAATTTTGAGTAAAAAATAAAAAAGAATAATTACCTACAAGTCACACAATTCAATTTTATTTATGCCTTACCCATCCATTCTTAGTTAATTACAATATGCACACTCAAAACATTATAAAATCTTACATACACACATTTTAACTTATTTCTATTATAATAAGTAATCACAATTTTTCAATAACCTAATTATAGTTAGATTAGAAAAAATCTATGTAGTTCATCATATTATTTTAAGGATATTTAAATATATTTTTAATGAAAAATCTTAAAATCTTAATGTTTAGGTGGCGGCAAAGGAAGGATACATCCGCGACGTAAATTGATTTTAGGATAAATCAACGCTTTAGTGTGGTATTGAGAAAGAGAAAAAATATGTACTATTAAGAATAAAAATATAATTTTAATGATTTACTAACAGAATATTTTTTTTAAATAGATTTTGATTAAGTTTTAACTCAAATATATGTATGTAAAATTTTGTAATGTTTTGAATGTATATAGCATAATTAGCTAAGAATGGATGGGTAAGACATAAATAAAACTAAATTGTGTGGCATGTAGGTAATTATTTTAAATAAAAAATTATGTCAGATATTATATATGCCGAAACTGTCTAAGCAAAAATTATTGAAATTAAAATTTTAATTTAAGTTGGTTAAATCTTTTGCTTCTCATCGTTATTATGAGTGTAAAAATGCAATTTTTGGAAATTATATCCTTCATCTCTCTCCCTCTCTCTCTATATATACATTATGTATGAATATTCTACATGGAGCAGAAGTTCTACTTTCCAAAGCGGGAAAGATGAGATTCTCCAGCGCAGCCGTCACCGGAGTTCTGCTTCTACTAGTGGGATCGCCGGCGATCTCGGCGGCGCCACAGGTGCCGGCGATGTTTGTTTTCGGAGATTCGTTGGTTGATGATGGGAACAACAACGAGTTGAGCTCCTTTGCTAAAGCCAACTACTTCCCTTACGGAATTGATTTCCCCCAAGGAGCCACTGGGAGGTTCTCTAATGGCAAAACTGCCATTGATGAGCTCTGTGAGTCTCATTGCTCCGTCTCCCTTCTTCTTCCTTAATTAGTTTTCAGCCTTGGGCCGGGTTGCCACCGAGTCAACTTGAATCAAAATTTTCGATTTCGAGTGGGATTCGAGCTTCGGGTTGTCGCTAATGCTTTGAAATTTGGTTAAAAAAAAGGTGACCTTCTTGAGCTTCCTTATCTTCCGCCATACTCTGCTGGTGGACTGAATGGAACGAGGCTGGTAGGAGGAGTGAACTATGCCTCTGCAGCTGCTGGAATCCTTGATGAGTCTGGCCAGAACCTTGTAAGCCTTCTAATTTCAATGCCCATCATTGTAGGTTTGGCCTGAGGATCAAAATCAGAATTAAAATTTTACTAATTTAATAATTTTTTTTAATCATTCTATACAAATTTTAATATAAAAAATATTATTTTACTTCACATACTCAATAAATTTCGATAAAAATATCAATTTTATTTCACTTTCTAGATCAAAATATTCGAATCAATTATTTTGATATAGGATGTGAAATAAAGTTAATATTTTTATTAAAAATTATTGAGTATGTGAAGTAAAATAATATTTTTTTAATATTAAAATTTGTGTGGAATGATTAAAAAAATTTATTTATTATTATTATTATTGTTTTTTAAACTAGTATCATTTTGGTCCTAACTTTGCTCCTTGCGCCAAACAGGCCCTGCTTTTGCATATTGGTCCAAAGAATTTGAATTATTACACTTTTGTCTTCAAGGCCAACATGTCATTACTGTGTGGTCCTGAATGTTAATTTTACTGATATTTCAAATTTAATCCTAAGATTTTTTTTTATTATTGTAAAATTTATTAAAGTTACCATATTCTCTTGGGTTGTAAGTCTCTGCAAATAAGCTTATTAATTAGAGGGTTAATAGCTATTAGGTCGCCTTACTTTTGGCCTACGTATAACAATTAGGTCTCACGAATTTCTAAATAAATAAAATTGGTTCTTTAGTTTGATGTAACATGCAAATCGGTACTTTGATATTAATAAAGGTACTGATAAAGAACATTTTTTCTAATTATATGATCCGGTTGGACATTGTGCATTTAAATTAATCAAATCGTTTTATTAATTAGAAAAAATATCATTCATTTGGAGAAGCATTATTAATACTAATAGATTTGCAGAACAATTTAGTTAATTTGAAAACTGAAAAGATGTAATTGCACATAAGCCCAAACTAGAGAGGCACAATTAATATTAACTCATAAATTAGTGATTTAGAAGTATTTTAGGTCATTTTGTAAAAGAGAAAAATCTTTTTCATCACATATTTAATTGTTCCTACCAATTTAGTCCAGGATTAACACAGTATTTAGATGAAAAGTCCATGCCGTAATAAAAAGTTAACTTCAGGAATCTAATCAGAATGATTCAAATAATTTTGTGGATCAGCACATAGAATCTTTACTGTTTGACAATGGGCTAAAAGTCATGGCTAAAATTACTCACGTTCAAAATCCTAAATTTATTTAAAAAATTATTTTATATCTCATTTCATACAAATTCCAATATTAAACAATGACTTTATTTCACATCTAACACAATTCTCAATAAATCAATCAACTTTATTTCATATCCTACACAATTTTTAATATAACCAACTTACTTTATTTCACATTATACATATTTTTTAAAAATGACTAAAAATTTCAACTAAATCTTTTTTTTTTCTTATTACCAAACAGATATAAGAGATGCATAAGCAATTTACCCCCTATGTATGCTAACCAATTTGCTTTTTTTAAAAAAAAAAAAAAAATCTTCAAGGGGGAGAGGTTCTCATTATCTCAGCAGATTCTAAACTTTGAAGACAACTTGAATGAGATGAAAACTTTTCTTGGAGAGAATATCGACCAATATTTGGCGAAGTCCCTAGTAGTGATGGTCTTTGGGAGCAATGACTACATCAACAATTATCTTCTTCCTTCTTTTTACTCCTCGAGCTACACGAATACCCCTGAGGTTTATGCCAACCTACTAATCAACCATTATTCAAGACAGATACTGGTAATACAAAGTCGAGACATTTATATTCATACTATACAAATCTTCCTGTGTTACATTACACATCGTTTTCACAAATTTTTCTGTATTTCACATCGTTTCCACAAAATTTATAATATAGGATAGTTTTTTCTTTGTGAAGAGAATATGTATAGTGTAATATAATAAGATTTGTGTGGTGTGGATTAAAAATTTATATAAAATTCTAACTTTTCATCTACTAGAGATGTAAAACATAGTAAACTTGAATGAGATTTTCATGCATGTTTGATTTCGAGTTGTCCCTCTAGCGACCGCAGAAATGTTCGGTATTGCATTGATAAGTTGTTATTCGTGGTCAAATTTAGGCTGTTATTTATGTCCATCATCTAATGGTTTTAACAAAAAAATTAATTATCAAAATGCTTTATATATATATATATATATATATATTTTTTTTTTTTTTGTTTGAACCTATATCCTCCCTTCTCCATCTTCTCCCTTTCTGTCAATATTTCTTATTTCTCTACTTTTTATGACACTAAGAGAGTGCAATTATAATAATATTTTAATTAATTAATTAATTATAAATTCTATATTTCATTTCTTTATTGCTTCCCTATTTTTATTAGACACCTTTAATAAAAAGAAAAATTCTTGCTACCATACCTAAAAATATGTGACATCTTCACTAAAATCATTTTTATTTAAACTGTTATAAGAGTTTTTGAGCCTCTTATTACAATATATTAATTTACAAATATCTGTTATTTTTATAAATTTTCTAATCTTACGAGAGGTCAAAAGACTCTTAGCTTAGCCAAAAATTATAGAGAATATAGAAAAGATTGTGATTGAGGGAAAAAGATGGAGAGGCCGTAGGGAGAGAAAAGTGAAACTGCATGAAAAAGATTTGAAATAATAAAGAGAAGAAAAAAAGGGAAATAGAGAGCTAAAGAGTAACAAAGATATTATAATTTGAATTATCAGAAAATTCGATAGAGGAACCGGAATGAATCGGTTGACTCTGGGATCTATATGAAATGATTCAAAAATTATAGACCTACACAAAATATAGGACCAATCTCAGGGACTCAACCGTAAATGTTTTACAGGCACTGTACAGTGTAGGGCTGCGGAAGTTCTTGCTGGCGGCAATTGGGCCGCTGGGTTGCATCCCGAACCAGAGATCCGCGGGTCAGGCGCGGCCCGACCGGTGCGCGGATCAGGTGAATCAAATCGTTGGGTTCTTCAATGAAGGTCTGATCTCGCTGGTGGAGCAGCTCAATGCGAACCACAATGACGCAATCTTTGTGTATAGCAACACTTATGGAGCCATAGGTGATATGCTCAATAACCCTGCAGATTATGGTATGATATGAGGATTTCATTACATTTTTTTTTTATGATCTGAGAACTTCGTTCGATTTTATGTCATGTTTTGGGCAAGCTGAGTTCGGATTTGAGCTTATGGCTTGAATTCGCGGTAACCGTGAATCCAACTTGTCGGCTTATATTGATTGGACTAAATTCAAGCTGGGCTAATAATAATAATTTTGTGAGTCATTTACCTGTTAAATGGGTTAAGATTAGAACCAAAAGGCTCTGATTTAACCTATATCTAGCTCATTGACCCATTTTGATGCCGCTACATAAGTTTCATCACTTCATGTGGGGTGGTGGCAAAATAGGTAGGCGTCTGGGTCAAACTCAGACCGAGTTTGGCCCCAAGTTGCGCAACCTGAGCGCATCCATTGTAATTATTAAGTCCAAGAACTATGACTCAAATCTAAATTTGTTTGAGGCGGCGATTCTCCAGCAGGTACTAGAATTTCCCAGGTTGTGCAATGGGAGACTCGATGATTTTTGGATGAGTTTGATACCAATGATCAATGTTGGGCTCGGGCTAGGTCGAGCCAGCATGTCGGGCCAAAATAGCAAACCAAACTCGTCCAAAAATCATCGGGCCGCCCACCCAATGCCCAAGGCTCGAGCCTGAAACCACACTAAACTACGCGTCTAAATTTGCAACCAGGATTTAAAGTGGTAGACAAAGGATGCTGTGGGATTCAATGGAGCAACCAACAGCAGTATACATGCCTTCCATATTTCACCCCCTGCAGTGAGAGGAACCAGTACGTATTCTGGGATGGCTACCACCCCACAGCAGCTGTGAACTCAATCCTTGCTCAGAGGGCATATAATGGGACCCCTTCAGACTGCTACCCAATCAACGTCCAACAAATGATTCGAATTTTAAAATGACTAAAGTTGAACTTTAATTTTCCTCCAAGAAATATTTGTATTTACAAATTATATTTGTATGGCTCAGTATCGAAATGCTAGTTATTACTTTTTTTTTGAGTCTCTGGAGATCCAGAAATTTAGTTTTTAATTGTTTTCTGCTCATGAATTGTGATAATCTTTAGGTAACATTTTATAATTTCACATAGAGTTTTCAAAGTTCATATTGCATCAGATACGTTATTATCTTTATTGTATGTATACATTTATTTTAGAAGAAATTACATATACCTTACTAAAATTTAATTATTTTATATATTTAACATTTAAATTTTTAATATTATAAAATAATTTTGTGATACAAATTGCAAATAAACTATAATTTTATATAAATTTTATGACTAATAAATTTGAGTATCAACTATATAAAATAATTAAATTTTAATAATAATAAATCCTTTATTTTATAAAATTAACCCAAATTAGTAGGATATAAATTTAGTTATTGTTAGTTGTGGTATATAAACAACTGGTCTTTCATTTCATTTTAGTAATTTAATAGTGAACAAGATTGTTCTCAAAATTTGTCAATTATTTTAATTAAATTTTGAAAAAAAAATAACGAATAAATTTTTTTTACAATGAGATGATTGGAACAAGCAAACGATTTTTTGCTTCTAATTTTTTATTGGCTCAATTGTTAAAAGAAACAACTAAACATTATATTAGTAACCAAATTATGAATAAGGAAGCATTTTTATTCAACGTTATTGTGATTTATGTAATATCATATTTACATAAACGTTTAATTGTTTAGCTCAATGGCATTTAAATAATTTCATAAAAATTTCAAAATTTCATTGTAAACACCTGAATGTAATTAAAAACTAAACAACGAAATACCACCTTATCCCTGAACAGATAAACAATGAAAAAAAAATTCAAAATTATAAAATCCAAAAACTAAAGGATATAATTCAAAATTAGTTTAGCATATTAATGGTTTAAAATACTAACACTACATAAATTATCAGATTTTTTTTCCTTAAAAATATTCATAAAATTTAACCTGCTTGCAATAAAAATACAGAAAATTAATGAAGTGGACATAGTTAACCAGACCGCATATTTTCAATAGTCCACTTAATTTCACCCCAAAGGAAGAAGAAAAGAAAAACTGTCTAACCTTTGTAGATGTCGCCGTTTGGGTTCTGGAACGAAATGGGAGCGTGTTCTTCCATCAGCAGAGTAAGCTGGGCATCGAATTCCTTCTCGAGCTCAACTTCTTCTGCCAGGTGTTTTCGCCGCAGCGCAATCTTCTTTTCATCGTGTGATCGTATTAGGTCCTCTCTTCTAGCCTCAAAAACTTCAACATCCCTCACCTGGCTTTCTATAAAATTTTCTATCTTCTTCTTCCTGCAGAGGAAGAGCCAAGAATTAAAAAAAAAAGGGTTCATTTAAGATCTTGATATTCTGCTTACATGGAAGCAGGCAAAAGAGCCCAAGGGAAACTTAAAATCATTATTGAGATGTATTGCTGAATAATTTTATTTAAGTAGATCAGGACAGTTCGATTCAATTATCTTCATTCGTAACGTTACAAAAGATATGTTTGGAGAATCTAAAGGAAACATTCCAAATAAAAAAAACATTTAATAGTAGAAAGAAGAAATACAAGAAAAGATTACAGAAAAAAAATTATTACAAAGGCTGCATTAAGTGCAAGAGCAAAGAGAATTTAGAGAAATATAAAATTACTTAACGAAAATCTAAAAAAACAATCTACAATGCAAAAAGTGCAACTTTCGATGATCTTTATAAAAAATTAGGCACTTAAAAAAGAGAAAAACACATATACAAGCTTACTAAAGCAAGAAATAAAAAAACTAAAGACCTGAATGGAGTAAAATGCCTTAAATATAAGAATCAAAAAGTGCTTTTTTGTATGATATTCAACACAAATGAATAAATTATTCTGAAAGACTTTTCAATAATGGTTGTGAAAATATGATTGATTGACCTGAATGGAGTAAAAGGCTGTTACTTGTGTTCGAATATAAGAAAGTTTGACTAAAAATTTATTTACTCCAATTGGATTACATTACAATTTAACATTAAGTCTATATCTCTTTGCATTAGTTATTACAGTTTTGATTGAACACATTAAAAAAAAAGTACTATAGTATATATTTTTTATTGATAAAACTAGAGATATTAAGGTAAAACTTGAATTATGAAAAAATTTCATCTCAACCGATCAAAAACCGAGTATATACAGTATAATTTTAGTCAAAATAAAAGCACTTGTAGTGAGGAGACAATTAATGATCAAATTATTAGAAAAAATGAGTGATTTAAATATGGTACATCAATCATACAGAATAACAGTAAATAGAAGATATTATTAATAGGATTCAAATAAGATGGATAAAATGAAGGAATGCATCTAATATATTGTATAATAAAAAAATTTTTCACTCAGCCTTAAAGGTAAATTTTATAGAATATTTATAAAACCAACAATACTATATGATGCTGAATGTCGCCTACAAAAGAAAAGCACACAAATAAAATAATTTTTACATAAATGATGTTAAGGTGGATGACTACAAAAAGATTAAAATTCAATTAAAGATAAACTTAAAAAGAGTTAGCTTAAATATTTTAGACATATAAATTGTAGACCGATAGAAACTTCGACAAGGAAAATTAAATTATTAGATCTTGCTCATATAAAAAGAGAAAAAATTTAAAAAAAATATGATAAGAAATTATAAAGAATGATTTTACATATTTGAAACTAAATAAATATTTGTTATTTGATAGAGTACAAAGGAAATAAAGGATTCGCGTAGCCTATTCCACTTAGTGAGATAAAAGCTTGATTTATTATTGTAACCTAAGCTTCACCAACTACTCTACACCTCACCTTTTTTCATCACCATATTATTTGAAAGATTTTCATTATTTATGTTAAAATGACATCTAAATATCACATAATTTTGGGAAATACTTTTATGTCAACTTATAGAGATAATTTCACAATTTTTTATAATATAATTTAAGAATGTAATCAAATGAAACAATTCATTTTTTCAAAATATCATTACATTTAGTTATATCATTGAAATAAAAGTGATACATCACCTGAGCTTGCTATCCTCAGTGTTCCCGGAGTTCGATTCAGCAAGCTTTGCCTTCGCGCGCTCTTCTTGAAGCAGTTTCTCATATTCCTTCTCTTTCTCTTCAGTGTGCCTATGTATTTTTTCAATCTGCTCCTTAAAGAAACGCTCCTGAAAATCCATCTGAACAACAACAGAACTACAAAATGAGGGATAGATTAAACAATCGATTGGCAAGGAGGATAAAGAGTGCGCATAATTTCATTATCAGCTTATATGTGCTTGCATATCATATGAAGCAAAACTACTACATAATTCATTCCGATCTATGTGCCTTACAAAAGATGAAAGAAGACATTTGTTTCAGAAAACACAATTAGAACCAAATACCAAAAAAGATGTAACACAAACGAATTATCACAAATGATTCCTCAAGTTTCACAAATTTGACAGTAATAATTCACATGACAACAAACGCAGAACACTGAGCACAAATCAAAGCTAAAAATAGCATTTTTCGTGCAGAATTAGGGCTATTATCGGACCAATTTTGAGCGAGCCGAAGGCAACTCAAAATAAAAAATTTCAAGCTTAGCTTCGCTCGAAAATCGGTCCGAAATAAAAAATGTGACATAATTCAAGGCAACTCGGCTTGAAACGACTCGATTCCAAGCCAGTTTGAATCATGATTCAAATCGACTCGTAGTTATAAAAAAATAATAGGAATATTATGTATCCAAGAGGATTTGATCCCTAGACCTTGGGAAAAAGAAGCCTTAAACCTCCTCAACTCCACCGCAATACCACTAGCTAAATTGTACATAATAACATTTCATATATATATTTATTATTTCAAAATTATTTATATTATACATATAATTTCGAGCCAAATTGAATTATATTTTGAGTGAGCCAGGGCCAACTCGAAATCAGCTCGAAATGAACTTTGAGCTAAAATCCCTAGCTCATGATTCGATTCACAATTTTTGAACCGATTTTGAGTCGATTCAAAAACCGAACAAGTTCCGAGCGAGTTCCGAGTTTCGGATATTTTTAATACTCCTACGCAGGCTAAACACTTTCAGAACCCTATAAAATAAAGAATTGATGAAGTATGACATAAACAGAGGCAATTTGAGTTAAAATACAAGTTTAATGCACAAAAGATTGACTCTTGGATCAACTTTCAATGGAGGTTGCATAGAATTTTGAAATGTTTGAATCCTTTGCATTTTACTAAAAGAAATAATGATTTCAAAGTAAACAAGATTAAAGTCTTTTTTTTTAATATTCAAAATAAGATTAAAGTTAAACTTGATACCAAACAATCCAATGGCCTAGTTTAGAGTAGTACCATTTCTTTGCTCTCTTCATGTTGCATCATAGTTCTTAGCCTGACAATCTTGTTGTCTTCATTGGTTTCCCGCAGCTTCTGGGTCACAGCAACAACAGTATCTTCGAGAGCTTTCGAAATCTGCTTTTGTTTAACCACCTTTCTTTGAAGATATGATAGTTGCTGATTATCCTCACTCATTTGTTTCATAGGAATAACAACCATCTCCTGATATGATCTCATCTCAAACTTCAGCCGGCTCTTCCCTACAATCTCAAGACAATCACAAACTTTAACAGGGAATCATTTCAGTAGGTTTAGAAATACAAATTAACAAAACTATAGCTTCCATCAAAAAACAAAACAAAACTTATGCACCACTTAAAGCAAATGAGGGTGGTAGAACTAAACTTAAGATTTACAGAACCTGTAATCTGACTATATTTAGCATCAGTAAACATAAAGCTTCGATAAATCAGTCGCATATATGATATACCAAATATCTTGTGTCTGTTACTATAAGAGGTGAGCAACCATGAAAGTATAAAGAAAACAGAAATCAGTATGCCAAGGAACGCACAAACTGGTCTGTGTTACTTAAAAACATGAATGAAGCATCAAAGAGAAATCTCAAAGAAACAAAATGGTAAGTATGGCTGGAGAAAATTCCAAATAGTTCAATGATAGCAATATTATGATAGATTAAGGTAGCAAAAGCTAAGCTATTATGATGAGGCCTATATTTATAGCATCAAAAGATCTAATTTATTAACGTTTGCGTATAAAGCAATACCCATTAAAGCATAAAACACAAGTAATGTGATATCAAAATGTACCCTTGGCCATTCAACATGGGTCCAATTATCATACATCATCTAGATATCATCCTTTCAATGATAATTTCATAATTTTCTAGAAGGCTCAATATATATATCATTAAACTAAATAATTATTTTTTCTAGATTATATGACTATCTATCAACTTTACCATACTAAGCCATATCATTTAGTTTAACCACTGTATTTCTAAAAACCCCATCTCTCAATACTTCCTTCTACCAAATTCTAAAGAAAATTTACAATAAAATGCTCTCTGCATCAAATATGTATAGTATAACATTTCTCATTTCACCGTGAAAACATTTAATTTCCACAAATTCAAAGCATTTTAAAAATTCGACAGCATCCCCTAATAGCAATATTTATGGACTACCTCTCATCCAAAAAAAAAATTCTGGACCACCAATATCAGAATCCTAACTTAGCTTGCAGAAAAGTTAGGAATATAATTTGAAGTGATATGAAGAAAATGAGTTTTACAATTGGGAGAAATCACAAGCAAATGGTATGAAATAAATGAGTTCCAAAAAGGTGGGAGAACTATCTACAATAAAAATAATGACACTTTCACTTATAACCAGTCCCAACTAAGTAAATCAAAGTAGAACTTAAGCTGAAGTCAAGCATAATTTATTCTCCCAAGCAATTTCTAAATAGATAAATGTTCAACTACGGAGAATGAGGATGAATGAACTAGACCCAAAAAAAGGAATACCTGGTGAATGTTGGTTAAAAATATCCAGATCTTCCTTCTTTGCCAAATAACCATATAACTGCCGCTTACCACCAGGATAGAAAAGCTTACGATTCTGCTCCCATGCCTGTCGGTTCAATCCTTGCTTTGCAAAATGCATATGTATGCGCTCAGCCTCCGTATAACCCACTGGAGAAGATTCAAAGATTAACACACTCATTCCACGGTGACCATGTGGGCCATATGAGTGACGAGCCTTCTTTGCAGCATAACCCTTAAAATATTCAAGAAGCTCTTGGTTTCCCATTCCAATCCACTGTAAGGTTTTGCAAAAGTATAAAGAATAAATCAAATTAACGCAATCTCAATGGAAGAACAGAAGAATAGCTCTAAAAAAAACTACGAATTTCTTTCTACTATTGATGCAAAAAAATAAAAATAAAAACATTTATGACAGACAAGGTTGACAGCATCCCTATTAGTTCCTAGTTATGTCCTTAGCAAAATGTCACTGCAGAGTAGACATGTCCTGCCCAAATTTTAATGTAGAGTAGTACTATTTCAGTAAAATAATTCTTCCAGAAAAAAAGGCAGCATAAGAATCAAAATCCAATTATATAAGCAGGCAGACAATACAGATCAACAAAATAGAAAGAACTGTTCAATCTACCAACACCTTCTAAAACTAAAAACGCTATCCTTCCTTAAGAAACAAGTATTTGTGGTTTTTTCACTTAGGACTGAAATTGATATAATTAAGGCTGAACCAACGACACTTAACATTGAAACTATTTCATTTGTTACATAAAGAAACTAGAAACCAATACCTCTACTTAAAAAAATTACTATGATGCAACTTAACTAGATATATGGAGAAATGTTTACATCAGACCAAGCGCCATCAAGATAAGATGAAAACCTCACTTCACTAGTACGTCACATCCAAGACCATAGGCAATTTGAACGGCAAACAAACCTTAATGAAAGGCAACAAGATGACAATGATGAATAACAAATATCCTTAAAATATTCAAGGAAACAGCATACCAATCTAATCATGTCCTCAAACCTGGTAACTATCGCTTATCATATACAGTTTACCAACCATTGTCTTTGAGAAATAATGTTTTACAGCAAACATCCTGGGTTGGAGAAATGAGTGGTCGTTTTATACAAATGAACAATTAATGAAAAGAATAACCATACATGTAAAATCAGTGTATTAAGTGAATTAAACTCTGAAGGTCATATATCTATATTAGTATCAGACTACAAAACAATTTTTAAGGTCAAAGAATACTGAAGAGTCATTAAAATGCATTACCTTGTCATTCTGATCTTTTTCAAGCAAAGTATTCATGACTATTACCATAGGAGGCCAAACAATCTCACGATCAGTTGTAGACTCATGCAAACCATTCCACTTACCAAATGCTTCACCAGCTAAACTGATTGATGTTCCCCTCCTGCGAAATTCTTCATCCAAAAGAACAGCTAGTTCACGATGAAGTCTAGCTCTTGTTGATCTTGTCTTTGCATGTGTCATTAATGGTTGAAGGCCATTGTACCATTCAATAGCACCTGGACCATTTTGGCATGCTGGACAATGCCATTGCCTAGTTTGTTCATGTATCTCATCCAGTGTTAGTTTACTCAAATTTTCAAAGAATCCCTTGAACCACTTGTTCATTTTTCGAGTTTCATGGCTCTTTTGACTAGCATCAGAATCATAGTCATCAGAGAAATCCTCATCACTATCATCACCAATCGCATCATCATCATCATCTGAAGTATCCTTAGAAAGATTATCTGCTTGATCAGCCTCAGAAATATTTGAAACGCTTTCTCCATTTTTTTGTGGATTAACTGCAGAGCCCCCTCTTGCTGCCCATTGCCAACCATGTTGCAATGGTGGAGGTACAGTAGAAGGATGTGGTGGCATTCCCCTTCCAGCTGGCCTTTGAGAATCAAATGACTGGGTCCAATTATTGGCAGATCTCCCAGCTCCGCCATTTGAACCAAGCCCTTGCCCAGCTTGACCCAATGACTTAGAAGCATGACTTGGACCCCACTGTTTTGCTGTTGCAGCACCTACTTTATTCTTCTTCTTAGCAATCACCGCCCATTCACCATCTTGTGTACAATCTGAGCTCACTTCTTCAATGCCACTTCTCAACTGCTCAGAGTAAGGATAGCCCTTACCTGAGCCAGATGCTTCAGGGCTCTTCTTAAATGAAGTACCACTACCAACAACAGCGCTAGGAAAGGACTTGCCACCCTTTTTTGAATTCATTCTGCAAATAACACCATCAGTAGCATAAACAATCCATAATAAGTCCTCCAAAGAAGAAGATAAATATTATCAACGTCCACACAAGGCAATAATTAGCTGTCAAATAGTTCAAGCTAATTCTTTTTTTTTATGAGGATGTTCAAGCTAATTCAATATTGAAATGCAGAAAAACTGCGTAACATTTGATTATAACGTTTGAACTACAAAAGAAATAAATACCTTCCATTGGAGAATTTTCAATTCAACCAATCAATATAAACATTACTAACGTGCAAAACATAATTCTGATACTTAAAATCAGTAGCTTTAATAACTCAAACAAAATAACAAATGCTTCATAGGGCTTGTCTAAAACTGCTATGCAGAAATTCAAAGCAATTTTACAGGGCATAAAAAGAAGGGCTGATTTCAGTTTCTGCATACGGACATCAGGAACACGAGTGCATGTAGATTCCCAAAGTTTACTTTGTATCTGTCATCATGTGCCCGATCCCTTAATAACATTCTTGCTTAGTACGTTCAGAGAACCACTACTTAACCTACCCTTTTTTCAAGATATTTCAACCATGATAATGTATCCGCTCAATTGCAAATGTATATTGAACCCACATTGACAAATGTTAGTTGATATTTTATTAATAAAAGGAAAATTTACATCTATCACCCCCGAAAAAGCTTTTTTTTTTTTTACAGATAGCAATTATAGGTGACACCCCTTCAGTCTAATATTTACAGACGACACTCCCAAGCAGAAATTATAGTGGAGATGCTACCTATAAATTCACATTCAAAATATATTAGAGTGGTAGTGTTGTCTATAAATTCACATTCAAAATAGAGGATGCCATCTGTAAATATTAGACATAGGGGGTGTCACCTATAAATATTTGATTTAAGGGGCGCCGCATGTAAAAGAAGTTTCATTAGAGGTGACAGATATAAATTTCCCTTAATAAAAATTCAAAACAATAGTGAAATGGCACAAAGCAAATAGGTCCTAATTTGGCTTTATGCATAATAGGTCCCTTAACACTTCACAAACCAAACACGCCCTTTAGTTTAAAAATGTGCAAGTAGATCCTTTTGCTGGCAATGTCATGAGCCTTTAACATAAAAGGACCTTTTTCCTAGGAAATATGAGGGATCTAGCTACACATAGGTTCAAAAAAGAGAGACCTATTTGCAACTTCCCCTATGCACAAACATAGTCACAAATCCTCAAAACCAAGGGCTCAAGTTCAATTCATTCCAATAAAAACTGGCACAATAAATAAAAAAATATTATAATTGGAATTATAAAATATATATATATATATATGCAAAATTAAAAATGACAGCTAAAAATCTATGAATGGCCCAAGGTCCAACAATTTTAAGACACGCTAGCTCAATGAATAAGCACATATTATGATATATGTTACAAAATAGAAATAAATAAACATACTTAAAATATGACAGCTCAACATACATGGCTTAAGCTTGAATGATTATTAGTCAAGCTGGCTCAATGCATGAACATATAATATTATGTCTCAAACATACACAAAACATGACAGCACAAAATCCATGACTCAAGTTCATACAATTTCAAGTCAATTTAGCTCAACAATAAGGCACATAACATATTATAATATTAGCTATAGAAAAGATATAAACATACTAAAATATGACTCAAAATCCATGAATCAACCTCTTATGATTTAAAAACTCTGATTAAGCACACCTCCCTTAATGTAGCTCTGAATAATTCATTTCAAATTTCTGTCTACCCCACCTGAGCGTAGTTTTACATTCACCTCATTAAATCTCAGTATTTTTGTGTACATTGAAATTTGAACGTGCATTGAGTCAAGTTCAAGCTAGTACACAGCCGAACTTGAAATCAGTTCAAACTGAAAAATCATTTGAATCGAGCACGCATTCAACCTTAAGCCATGGATACTTAGATGTATTTTACCACTAATATTATAATATAGTCCATGTTTATTCATTGAGCCAGATCGACACGAAATTGTTCTGAATATAAACCATGAAATTTGACTCGTTATTTTTGAGTATATTTATACGTATTTTATAACTTGTATAACCATGTGCTTATTTTCTAAGCCAACTAGACTCAAAATAAATTGAGCCGTAAATTTTGAGCCCTCATGTTTGATACACACATATGTATATATATTTATACGTTGAGCCAACTCAACTAGAAATCATTTGAGCAACATTTATGTATTGAGTATGTTTACTTTTATACATTTTGTAATAGAAATTATAATAGATGATTAATTATTAAGCAAGCTCGGCTTGAAATCTTTCCAGCTTAAGCCATGGATTTTAAATTGCCATATTTTGTGTGTGATTATATATAGACATAATTTATAACTAAAGCTATGACATACAATTATTTATTGAGTTAGTTCGAATTGAAGTTGTTCAAAATACAATTATTTATTGAGTCCGTTCAAACTGAAGTCATTCAAGCATGACATTTCAGACGTTATAAGTTTGTTTATATATAAAATAAAGTGCAAATAAATTTCTCTAGTTTGGCACCATGTGCAGCTAGGTCCCTCACAATTCCAAGGACAAAAAGGTCTTTTTCACGTTGGGGTTAACAACATTAATAGCTTGAGGACCTATTTGCAATTTACTCATAGTTACATAATAGATAAGTTACTTGAAATTATAAATCTTTTGTTTGCAAAGATTAACTTTAACAAGATTAAAACTAGCCTTAGATGAAGAAATATTTTTTATTGAAAATTGTTTATAGTGTGAAATAAAGTTAGTTATTATATTGGGATATATGAGAGATATCAAATTAGTTAGTTATTATTTTTGTATGAGTGGAATACAAAACAAAGTTAATTTTTATTTTGAAATATATGTATGATAATATAATTAATATTAATATTAAAATTTGTATACGATGTGATATGTCAAATTAAAATTAACCCAATTATCTTTAATCTGGCAAACAAATGCACAAGTGTTCTTGCAAGGGGTTAAAATAATGATTGACAATAATGTGGGCACATTACATAATTTAACAAAAAAACATTGGCAAACTGAACAATGTCTTCCTTCTTGGCAAAGACAAATCTAGGTTAAGAGGTGTATGAAAAAGAAATAATGAAAAGTATTTATAATTAGCCCTAAAAATGACGTTATTTACCGTTCATGGGGAATGATTAAAATTACTTTGTTACTACATTATAGCCTACACAACTCAAGTAAAAATTCCAGTCAATTCAAATTTACCCAAACTCCAAGATTTAGTTTCACTTGAGCCGGAATTTCTTTTGTTCAATTTGTAACAATCTGATCCCATTGTTCCACCCTATGCAGCCATTTTCTCCTTTACTAAATATTTAAAAAATATTTAAATTTAAGTAAAATATACATAATTGTGGAAGGAACTGTCCTCTTCTCTCCCAACAAAACATTTCCTCAGTAAACAAATTGTACATGCTCAAACCACAAGAAATATATCTTTCAATAAGATGTCCCACGAAACTAAGTGTGTTGAGTAAGGTAAGAGAGCAACAAGTGTGAGAATGGGTGAGAAAACGATAAGTGGGGGGCACAACCCATCATCGGTGACAAGCAGCCAACATTATCTCAATAATACTGAAGGGGGGAGAGTGACAAGATTGTTGCCAATTTAGACGTTCATGGCAAGCAAACTGATGACAACCAAAAGAGGGCTCTAGCATTGTTCCATGGCGATGGGGTATAAAGGTAAAAGAGAACCACACAACAGCCGAAGAATAAGGGAAGGACACCTATGCAGCCTCAGAACATATCCCTATGGAGAAGGCGGACCATCCTACTACTGTCATCACAAGCCAAGAGAAAGGAAACACTATTTCTTTGCATAATAAAGTACCGCAAGTTGACCTTTGTTGAAAGATAGGCACCAAAAATGATGATAGATGGGAGCAAGACCTACACTTCTAGGGAGATAAAGCTCGGTGCTCAAATAGCACAAGCTTTAGTGGAGCTCAACAACTTTGGCCAAGAGAAGCAAACAAAGAGCAAAGTACAAGCAAAGGTAAGAAGCAATGGCCAAACCCTGTTTTGAGCCTTATATCAAAGCAAATAACAGCCATAGGAGTCGAGAAAACACAAGCACTCGTGCAGTTGGGAGGGATACCCTATTGCCTATAGTCTAGAAATTAGTCCAACCAGGAACTACAAACAATCTAGCACCAATTATGCTTCAGTGTTAAACAATGAAGGTAGAAGGAATAACAAAGGATCCACCAGAAATGTATTGATTCCATTGTCTTTGGTGGAGCATGCCTTCAAGCAAAAAAAAAAAAAGGTTAGTAATTCCAACTAACAAATTGCACAGAAATTTTCCTTGATTGGTCAATTATTTAAAAGATAGTGTCATTTTTCGTCATTACAAGTAAAGCCTAAAAGAAGTGGGAAAAGGAAGTGGGGAAGAAAAACTAGGATTCAAAATGTTGGAAGTTGGACAAGGGTGTTTCATCATTAACTTAACAACAAAAGAAGATAGATA
Source organism: Apostasia shenzhenica (assembly GCA_002786265.1). Classification (NCBI taxonomy): domain Eukaryota; kingdom Viridiplantae; phylum Streptophyta; class Magnoliopsida; order Asparagales; family Orchidaceae; genus Apostasia; species Apostasia shenzhenica. The sequence goes on along the minus strand of KZ451885.1, from coordinate 4,425,367 downwards.
TGAAGTATGATGTGGAGATCCTTGGGCGATAGCTGGACAAGCTATGGCCTTTAATGTTTGATCCCCTGAGTTCTGCCCCTCAGCCATTGGCATCACCACCATCCTGCTCTAAGTTAGGCTACTGTGGCTTCCTATGGAATTCTGTGGTCCAAAAGTCCAAAGATATTAGCAATGATAACTGCTAATGCAGGGCACCAATTATGGTAGACCAATATACAAATGGAAGAGAAAGTGGAGTGTATGCTCAAGTATGCATAAAAATGGATGTTCATAAACCAATACAAGCAGGATCTTGGATCCAAGGAAGTAAAGGGGGATTATTTCAGAGATCTGATTAACAAGGACTCTTATACCTTTGCTTTTATTGTGGCATGATTGGACACTCCATTAAGAGATACCCATAGAGGAAAAGGGGACAACAAAAGGGAACTAACGTGGAACAAAGTATTGCTCGCAACCACGACTTAAGGATAAAGCCTCAAACATGATGAAAGTAAAACCAACTTAGAGAGTATATCAAAGGAAATGGAGGCCTACTCATTAGATGATCCACTAAGCCATCAAGGGAATGCCTCCACAATATACACCCATTTGCATCCACTTGTTGACTTTTCAAAAGGGCGAGAGACTAGGCCCCACGTGTCAACAAAGTATAATGATTACATCTCATCCATCATAACCTATCGCCATCTTAAATGGGACAATGCCTCCGATAAATACTTAAGAATAAATATTGCAAACAAGAAAATTTGGAGAAAAGACAAAATAAAATATATAATGAGATAGCAGATAAGAAATAAAAAAATCATATACCGACGAGTACTCTTCATGAAAGCAATGGAAAAATCAAGAAGATCATGTTCATAAGTGGAATTCGAGATTAGAGAGATATTTGGAAGAGGCAACAAAGTCCTCGTCAGTTGCTGCAATTGTTTATGGCCGAGATCATCGACTATTAGTGATTTAACAGCTAGTACCATCGGTTCTATGGAGGAAAGTGAAAGAATACATAAGGGCAAAAAACATTGAGGTTCCTTTGAGATGATGTTTGAGCTGGTATGTGCACTAGTGAAGAAAGGCATGAAGTCAAAAAAAAGTTGCATCAACTAAAATAAATTCCCAATGCTACACAAGGAATAACAACAATACGCTTTACATTTAAGAGAAAAAAAAACACCACATTAAGAAGACAAACTTTACTAATCAAAGTGATAACTTACCCATATCAAGGGAGAGAAGATGGACACATCATGTGCAAATAAATATATGTAGCGAAAGACTATAAACTACATCTATAGAAAAAAGGAAACATAATGGGATCTGATCATGAAGGACAAAAGAAAGCATATAATTGACAAGGAATTACACTATGAGGATTGCGTCATCTCAAATTATAAGAGAATCCCACTGTAAAGTAGAATGACCCATGTAATTTTAATCAAATGCCTATTCTTATATTTAGTAACATCATTTTGTCGAGGTACATGTTAACAAGAAAATTAGATTGAAGAATCCATGAACTTTGCCAGATGGGACTTAAAGGTAAGGTAAGAGAAAGAATGTTACCAGATATATGCTCAAAGGCACCTATAACAAGAAACCAAGAACAAGGAGTAGCAATAAAAGAAAACCAAGTCATGGATAAACTCCTCTACAACTAAGTGGTTACGAACTAAGGTACCTCTCTTTGAAGCCTACAAATATAGTGGTGTATAATACTCCTCAACAAGAACAGAGGTGGTTAGTCTGTCACTAGACGGTTGGCCTAAACTGTAATGCGTTATCAATGTGCCGGGGATGTACAATTGAAGCAACAACTAGAACCCAAGGAAGAACCTCTTCCAAGATATTCACATGACACGTGAGGTGCTAGGACCACCAGGAAGCCCTCAGGCCACTTATACAACTGTACAATTTCCATATAATTCTCGAACATCAAGTTTATGTCTTGCATCATTAGCATCCCGCGGATCACTTAATTCAATAATTGCATAATTGTACCTCATGTCGACAACCCATAATCTTCAATATTTGCTGAAAAGGTCATTGAGTTCGTGTGAATGAACTGATGAAGATAGTTGTCAAACATATAGTAGTATGCGTCCATACCGCTCATTGTAGCATGACACCTTGCAACTAAATAAGTTCTCTTAACTTTATAGTAAACCCTCATGTGAAAATAGATTAGACTATCACAAGATTCTAGATAATATAAAGGATTTCCCTTTCACAATAAACACGTACCTTTTGGATAGGATAGTTTTTATTATTCCATGCTAAGTCAAATTCACAAGTAAATAAAAAGGGAGTTCATATAAGGACCAAGGTATAACAGACTATCTAGCCAGGGTTGTAAGCCATGATATTCTATACAACAAAATAAATATTCAAGCTCAATTATTGGGTTTACAAAAATCTAATAACCTAGCAGCAAGAAAATAATGAAATGCAGTTACCTAACAAGGCAAAACAGAATGAGAAAGCAATGGCTAGATTTAAGGATCACATGCCAATGTTTGGTGGGCTAGAAGAAATCAGTGTTTGTAGTTTAGCAATACTAAAAGTGTTTTTCGTTTTTTTGGGTGATGGAAAACACACCTTAACATTTTATATAGAACATAAAAATGACATAGGGATTTTCTACCATCTTAATGGCTGAAATATGTTTTGTAACCACTAAAAGCTACATTGTATAGTTTTATAACGTATTTAGTAGTAAACTTGAGATTTACGCAAATTATTTTTATTATGTCACATGCTAGAACAAGTCAGTGTTCTTTGATTCCAATTCAGAAAGCACAACAGAGATTGAAAGAACAATACTACTGTAGATGCAGCACAGAAAATATTACACCCCTAGCATAATGACATGATGTCACATTAGCCATTATAGTGTGAGAATAGAAGGAACTGAAATTATACCAAAACGAGCAATCTAAAGTATAGCCCTATTTAAAATTTAAATTGCCAGAAACAGTAAACCATGAACAAGCCAGACAAAAAGAGGCAGAGAGAAGAAAATTTGATGAGATAATTTACAGCATACTGATAGGTTCATTATACCCAGTCACATAGATTTAATGGAATGCAACCGTATCATTGACACATTTATCGACCTACTTATAAAGATCCATAACCAAAAGAGTAACAAAGAGACGCTGAATGATCATTAAAAAAAGGACTATTGCAGAGAACAGGGTAACTCCTTTTCAGACCGAAATAGAGCATCATGCATTCTTTAAAAAAAAAAAAGAAACAAGAATAGCAGAATAGAATGACAACAACAACAACGATATTCTATTGCATCTAACAGTAAAGAAAGGGACAAACAAGTTATAAGAATGCGCAATAACTTATAAAGATCATGGTAGACAACAATTGGAGAATTCTTTAAAGAAGGATCCATCGAAAAAGACATTTCCCGCATGTAATTTGGAAATACAGTAGGACAAGAAATTAAACAACAACCAACAACAGCAGCAGCAGCGAACAGAATTCCAGAGAACATAAAATCCCAATCTAGAATCATGTGCGCACAAAGAAAGTGCGCAGACCTTCTCCGGGGAAACGCGGCTTAATGCAGCTAGAAGCCGGCGAACGCCTCCAGAGATCGACGCCGTTTGCCTACCCTCCAGAACGAATCGCAGCTTTGGGCCCAAAATGCAGACGAAAAAGCCCGACGAGCAGTCGCTGGCGGAATTCGACAGCGCTACCCCGGCCGAAGTAGCGATAGGCAGTGAAGTGCCAAATATTGCGACGACAACCAGAGAGTGGACAGGGAGGGAGCCGGTAGTCCGCATCGGCAGCCGGCGGCCCGGCCCAGCGATAAATCCTCCGTCCGCGGACTCCAGATGAAAAATTAAATCCGGTTAAAAGCAAAGCAACGGTGGGATCAGAATCCATCCAGTCTGTCCATCGGTGGTGACAACGAATTCTACGGCTATGATCAAAGGAAGTACAAATTCTACGGCTGTGATCAACGGAATTTTTTTAAAATGATATCTTCCATAAAAGACGGAAAAGTGTTGAATCCATTACGGACAAATCGGACGGCTAGGATTGTCGAAAGCAGTTTGGTACGGTTGGGTGGGTTTCTGGGTGCAGTTTGGGTCTTCGCTTTTTTGGGTCATAGCAATCACGCTTTATTCGCGTACGGAGGGTCCCAAGGACGGACCTCGTGCGTGGCAGAACCTGGGCAGGGCGGGCCCACGTCCATCTTTGTCAGTGCTCTATGGTGAAATGGACGGCTTTGATCGATCGCTTGCACTTAATGATTCTTCCGCATAAATTTTTTATAGGAGCAATTGCGTCAAGAGCATTTATATAAATAATGTCGTAAAATCCGTGTCGATAATCAAACCTAAACAACAATTAGTTCGTGACCGAACAAATGTAATCAATCCATTTAATTACTGATATTAATAATAAAATAATATAATTATATACATACTTAATATTAAAAATATAAAATATTTATTATATAAATATAATAAATAATTAATATTAAATATGACAAATAAAAATTAATTAACATATATTCGGAATTACTAATAAAAATTAATGAACATATATATATATATATAATTTTTAATATGATAAGCAAAAATTAAAGACTATATATTATATATATTCAACATAAAATTAATTAATATAGATCCATATTTAAATAAAAAAATTTAGTTATTTTTAAAAACTTTTTTTTCATAAAAATAAATTTTTATCAAAAAATTTTATTGAGTTGCTTACAAACATTAACAAAAAAACATAAAATATAAATTTTTCAGTTGAACTGGCATTTAACCAGTTTAATTAGGTCACCCAGTTTAATCGATTCAATCCAGTTTATGCCGGTTCAATCCGGTCTAAACTGGTTCAATCCTTCTTCAGTTTTAATATAGAACCAGACCGGACTAGAGACCGGTTCACGGTCCGACCGGTCGAACCGGCCGGTCCGATCCGATTTTGACAACATTGGATATAAACCCACCAAGCTATACATAATCATGTTCAAAAAGTTATTTCACGAGAATTATTTTATTATTAATTCAGTAAAATTTAACTATTAAACTATATATATATATATATATATATATATATATTTAATTACTTATAACTACTATTATAACTTTAAACAACTAGTTTTTTATTTCTTGACTTATAACACAACTATTTATAAAAAATATCTTAACAGTTACACTTAATTAAATTTATAAAAAATTAACTCACATGAATTTTTTTTTTGACTTAAAGAACTAAATTTAAATATTTTCAGTTGGTGAACTTATCTAAAATAAGTCATCGACCTCAAAATTCGAATATAATTACTCATTTTTTATATACATCACTCACATTATCTACACAAAAAATTACAACACATGCTATAATTTTTATGAATAAGATATTATAATATAATATAGTAAATTTATATAGCATTTTTGCACAAATACCTTTTATCTTTATTTTTTTTCTATCTTATTTGTAAATTATAATAGTATAGTTCAAATTTGAGAAGCTCCTTCTCAAAGAAATAGAGAGAACACTACATTTATCTTGATAGTTATAATTTAAAATAATACTCCTTTTAAAAAAACAAAATTGTTTATTTATAAAATTATTTTTATTTACTTTAAAGATAATTTTTGATATATTATTTTTATTTTAAGGATCATAAAAAATTTGAAATAAATTTATTTTTTTTAAGATATGTATAAGGTGTGAAATAAATTAATTTTAATATAAAAAATTATGTGAGCCTGAAAATATTATAAATTTTAATATCAAACTTTTGAAGAATGTGATTAACTAGTTAAATCTAAACCATTTTATTAAAAATAACTAAGGAAAACAAATAATCATAGACGATATCGAAGCTTTGAAATTAATAAATATGAAATAGGTAATATGTATGATCATTGAAATTAGGAGCGGTAATTTGCACCATATATATATATATATATATATATATATATATATTCATATTTGTGATTTCTCTTCAAAAATATAGTAAGATAATATCCGGAAATCTCATTCATTTTGTATTACTATACTTTTAAAAAATTTAATTTTTTCATAAAGAATTTAAAAAATTTAAGTGAGTGATCTTACTTACTTAGATCTAAATAAAAATTTGTTAATTGATAAAGTACAATGAAAATAGTGGATTCATATAGCCTAGGCTTTGTTGTTGTATAACGAATTTAGAAATTACTTAATTTCAATATCATATTTAGTATTAATAATCATTTATAATAACCATATATAATTTTACCTCCTCACAAATACCTTGAACATACTTTCTAAAAGTTTCAGTTACTTATTCAAAAAAAATAAATGTATACTCTTGTTTTAGCTAAAAATATATAAAATTAATGTTTATATTGACTAACCGTCCCAAGGCTCAGCTTTAAGTTCGTATCTTTTTTATTTGATTATAGAAGTTATGACTGGATATATCTAAGATAAAGTGTCTTGATATACCTCTTCGCAGATGATATTGTCCTTATTGAGAAAACTAAAGAGGGAGCTAAAGCAAAACTAGAGCTTTGGAGGAATGCTCTAGAATTTAAAGATTTTCATCTCAGTAGATCAAAAACTGAATATATGGAGTGCACATTTAGTCAAGAAAGAAATACTTATATTGGAGATGTGACAATTGGTGATCAAATTGTCAAAAAGAGTGAGCGCTTTAAATACATTGGATCAATTATACAAAATGATGGCGAAATCTATAATGACATTATTAGCAAGATTCAAGCAGGATGGGTAAATGGAGAAATGCTTCTGGTGTGTTGTCGAGAGAAAAATCTCATCCAGAATCAAGGGTAAATTTTATAAAACTGTAGTAAGACCAACAATGATATATAGTGCTGAATGCTGGCCTGCAAAGAGGAAACATACAAATAAAATAAATATTACAGAAATGAGGATGTTAAGGTGGATATGTGGATATACACGAAAGGATAGAATGAGAAATGAGCATATCTGAAAAAAAGTTGGTGTTGCACTAATTGAGGATAAACTTAGAGAAAGTCGACTTAAATGGTTTGGACATCTAAATCATAGGCCGATTGAAGCTCTAGTTAGAAAAATTGAGTTATTGAATTTTGCCCATGTACAAAGAGAAAGACCAAAGAAGACATGGTAAGAAATTATAAGGAGTGATCTTAGTTACTTAAACTTAGATAAGAATTTGGTAACTATTAGAACGCAATGGAAACAAATGATTCACGTAGCCGACCCCACATAGTGGGATTAAGGCTTGGTTGTTGTTTGTTATTTGTTTGTTTATTGACTAACCGTCCTGAGTAGGCCACATTTAATGACTTGACATGAGCACATAAACATCGTCTCGTGTCCATAATTTATGTAAGTTATGTACTCACACATAAATTATATAGCATTAAAAATTCAATGTGTAAATCATGTACGGAATAATGGTCACATGAGTAATACGGTTTATAAAATAAATTTATTATTTAAGTTTAATTTATACATTGTGCAACTCAAATATCTTACAAAACTATAAATTACGTTAGACTCACAACTTACATACTGAACTTTTAGTAAACAACTTACACGTATAAATTACACATAATTATGCACAATTCATAACTTATGCATATTAATGCCTAATCATAATTTCATAATCTTCTTGGTTCATATTTATTAGAATAATCATATAAAAAGTATATATTGCTTTTCTATAACAAGAACAAAAAAATAACTACCTCAACATTTTTATTAAAATATGATTTGGATTCCAACAGTATAGCAGTTCTTCACTCAATTTATAAAGTATATTTTTCATGATATATCACAAGTAACTATGTTTTACTGTTGTAATGTTTTAATTCAATGAGAAAATATTTACATAAAGAACAAAAAAAATCTCAAATTCAAACTATACTGTTATCATAATTCTAAGTAATGTTGAAAAAAAATTTACAATATCTAAATAATAAAATTTCATCATTCAAAAAATAGAATGTCATTCTGAAAAATAGTGTAACAATATTGTCACTAAAACTGATAAAAATAATTTAATTGATAAAATTTTAACAAAAAATAAGTCAAACATAAGAAATCAATAACATAACTATTCATTTTACTTAAGAAGCATTTGATTCGTTGTTATTTTGATATCATATTATGTAGTCTAAATGTCATGATATTTATATATCATTTTTTGACTAATAATTTTATAGTCTTATAAAAAAATTATTTATAGATGTTATTAAATCAAACAATTATTTTCTCTAGATAACATGATATTACGTCAAGATAATATTGAACCAAACGCTCCCTTAATCATATCATCCAATATAGTTATATACTCTGATTATCGAACGCAAAGTTTGGTCATTTACAGTCATTTCCAGTATATTAAACTGCATGAGATATACATAGTTTTTTTTTTTTTTTTTTTGCAGGAAAAAGAGATATACGTGTATAACATTTTCAAAATTAAATGCAAACCAACCCTCTCAAAAAGAGATATTTACATTATTACTCAGTATTCTCCTCTGTCAAGAAGTTTCAATAAGAGGATCACTCTCAGAAAGTCTCCAGCGACCAGGTGATGACTCATCAGAGAAGTTCCTGTCTCTCAAATCATCAGCAGCATCATACGTATCATGTTCATAAGATCTTCGGTGGCAGCTGGCATGATGCCTCGAGCCGCTTTTATCGTGTTTTCTTCTTTTATAGGATCGACTATAATACATAGCTGTGTTATAATCTTTCTCTGAGTCTGGATCATCAGAAGAATAATTCCTATAGCGCAGTTTTTCAGACTTCATGGGAAGACTGCTGATAGAATCCACATTTGATCTGCTGTGACTTCTCACTTTGCCATGATTGGCAATCGCTGAGTCGTTCCAATTGTTCTTATTCGTATGTTTCCTTTCGGATTTCAATGATCTCTCTTGCACAAAATTATCTCGCTCTTCCATGCAAGCGGCTCTAGTTCTCCTCCGGGATCTTTCGAGCTTCCTTCCTTCCTTTGAAATGTCTCCATCAACTTCGGTATGGGTTGAGATCGTTTTAGAATATACATGGTCTTCTGATCGATTTTCGAGATGGTGATCACTCTTGTCGGGAGAAGCACTATAATCTCTCCCTTTACATGAATGCTTTCTTGCATTTGAATGTCTTCTGTAGTGAAGTTTCTTCGAAATTGACTCATCCCCAGAGCTGCTAAATCTGTGCATATCCATCTCTTCATGCGAAGACCTTCCTGATTGTTGCCTACTGCATTTCGATCAAGATATAACATTAGTTCTCTGAATTTTTTTGGGGATGGGGGGGGGGGTCTAAAGAGGACATGAAACTTTCAATATAACTGATAGGAAAACCTCAACAGTGATGTTTTCTATAAAAAAAAAACCTCGAAAATTCAGCAATAATTATGCACATCAACAAAATAGAAAGATAACTATAAACCTCAAGAAACTGGCATACCTGCATATTAACTCACCAAATCACAAATCTAAACATTTTCAGCACTCAAAATATGAAAATATTAAGTGCTGTCATCATATCCTTTGAAAAAGGAACATCCTAGTAGAAGACACTGTTATTCGTACTTGATTCTTTGTTAAATACAAAATAGGCTTAGGCCGATTTTCAAGAAAAAGAAGTGTTTTGTTCAAATAATCTTATATCCAAATATACAAGTTTAATAAGAGATGTAGGTAATTTTTTAGATTTAGTGAACAAGCTAATCTCTTCCATCAGATATAAGTAATTCAAGTAACATGAACATTAGTAGATGATAGAAGTGTATAAAAAATAATATTTACACTATCATGATGTCTTCAAGATAAATCACATAATTCAGATGGTTAGTATGTAAACAAACAATTTCGTTATAGCATGCATGTAAAACCCAAAAAAGACATTTAGCAGTGCATTTGGTTTAATGCAATCTAGACGTTATTATTATTCGAATATCTATGTTATCCATAAAATATATATAATTTAATGTTATTATATTTAAAAATACAATGCTATTAACTTATTTTTGTTATCCAAGCTTCACTAACTACTTTACATCTCACCTCTTTTCATTACTATGTTGGGATGATATTGAATAACATCTAGATGTCATTTTGAAGCAACAATTTTATGATTTTTTACAATATTATATAAACAAGTCATTAAATCAAACAATTCATTTCTTCAAATAACATAACATAGAAGAAAAAAAAAAAGACTATACGCACCCATACTTCAATCACTAATCAGATGGCACATGAATGTTAGCCCTGATTTGTTAATCCACAAACAACAACAGTAGTTGAGCTAACCTGTAGCTTCTGCCTTTTCTCATATGTCCCCTTTCACTATCTTCCAAAGCCAATTCCTGTTCATAACCAGATTCCACTGAAGGACCAAATAAAACAGCCATCTTCTTGATCCAGTATCTAGGGGGAGGATTATCCCAATCAGCCCACTCATAATCTCCACCAGGGTTTCGGAAGCAATGAATGAAATTGCAAGCACTTCCATGCGAACATGTCTGATGAAAACATTAAGGTATGTTGACCGGAACAAGTAAGAATAGCAAAACTCAAAACTCATATGCTAGGACAATAGGAGTACGCCATGAAACATTTTCATCATTTTGGTTTTTTAGAGCATTGTATTTAAATAAACAATCAACGCTAGAAAACAATTAATCCTATAACCTACCAAAAAATGGCAAATGCACCAGCCAAAACAGCAGAGCAGAGATTTTGGGATAAGTGCGAAAAAAACAAAGGTCTCAGAGTTTTGTGAGTCGATCTATGAATTTTGAATAGTTTTGCTTAGGTCCTTGAGGCTAGCTTTTTATTGTCGTATGGTCCTTCTTTCTTAGTCAATTACACACATAGTCCAAATTAATGGAATTCATTAAATTTTTGACGGAAAAGAATTTTCACTGTTGCAAAGTAACTAAAATGCCCTTATTTTATAAAATTATTTGATAAATAAATAACTCGAGGGAGTATCAAACCACTAAGATGAAAGTATGAGCGTCATAGTTCAATAGGTCATCGAATCAACAAATGCCCACCCCTTAATTAAATAGGCACTCGTACACCATTGATTATTTAAAGAGAATATCCACCACCTTTCACTCCTAATTTGGTTTTTTTTTATAAAAATTCCCCTTTGCCCTTTTAGAGAAAGGGGTGGAGTCTCAACTATTATGGTAAATGTTCTGACTTTCCAAATGAAAAAGGAGATGTCCTACATTGGGAGATCCAGCTTATTCTTACTAACTACTAAGGCCTCGTTTGGTTCGAGGTATTTTTTTGGCCAAACACAAATTTTAATTGTAAAAATTAACTTTATTTTACATCTAACATAAATATGAAAATTAAAATTAACTTTATTTCACATCTTACACACTTTTTAATATTAAAATAAAGTTCTTTATTATTAAATTTAAAAAATAAAATATTTTTTTCATTTATTTGAAGAAAAGCCTCGAACTAAACGAAGTCCTAAAGTAGTAAATTTCAATAAATTTAACATCACAATACAAGAAAAAACTGCATGACAACAAAATGTTAACCTTGAGGACTTAAGTGAAATAATTCAAAATTCACATACCACCGTTTAAGAGCTCTAAGACCTCAAGGACTTATAAGCAACTTACCCAAACAGAAATCCTACATACCTTCAGTCTTGTTTTCATGTATTCGCCACAGATAGCAACCTTCCATCTTGTGACACCAACAAATTCACAAATTATCTGGTAAGATAAAAAGGAGGGGCTAACCGGTAAACAAAATAGAAATGATATCTCCACATAGAGTCCATATTTGGTGAAACTGTCAGAAAAGGGCAAGAACATAATGGGATATTGGAAAGGGAAAAGCGCTAAGAGATTGCATGATGTCTGCATAAACACTTAAAGGCCAAACAGAAATAAGGGATAGATACATAAAAAAAATGATGCTGTGCATTAACTCCTCATTCTTATTATGTACACAAATAACACGCAGAAACTTTAGGTACCTTTGAAACAGAATACTAGTTAACTTCAATCAAAAATCTAGAGATGTTAGGTTAAAGGTTAAATTTACCAAGTAAATTACTAAATCAGCCAGCATATTTGCATGCATGTATTATGATTACGGAAATATTTGCATATGTCCACTGCAATTGCATAAGAATAACAACAGAGTTAATAAGTCTTAACGATGGAATAGTCTCAATATCCTTAATGGAATTAACTGATTTGTTATTCCTGTGATGTCTTCACAACAGACAAAAATAATACCGTTTTGGTAAATAATACCATCTTGGCGTTCAACCTATGTAAATTTCCCTATTACTTTTTGTGATATGCATGTAATTGCTCTTAGAAACAAATACACGAAATTGTTAAATAAACTACCTGTTTCCCAGCATAGAAACGACCATTCATGGTATTGTAGGCAAGAATTGCTGAATCAAGTGATTTATAGTGCACATATACATTTCCGCGTAGATGATAGGAACTGTTCTTGCATACCTAGACAAGAATTAAGAACATATTCTCAAAATGAGATATAGATTTGAGTACAGACTAGCATGTTACTTAAATCAGCACAAGTCTGACTACTAATGTGGGATTTTGTTTATCATGTTTGTTGTTATCATCTTTCCGTTTTTCTCCACTGAAATTGTAAAGACAAACTAATTTGACAAATACCTTGCCATTCAAGCTGCAACGAAAAATAATAAGCATTGATGCTCAAACTTTGTATCAATTAAAACAGGAATATAGATGACATTAGTTATTTTGAATATCTGTTTACTGCCAAAACGTTATAACTTGGATAAATTATAATAAGTGGACCACGTCAGGGTCACAAGTTAAAACAAGAACATTATAAAAGCGAAGACGAGGAGATACGAATATTACAAACCCAAATCATAGAAAAAGAAATTATGAAAACATAACGTGACAGAAAAACGGGCATAAAAAGTAATGACAGTTTCTAACATCTCAAACAAAAGCTGCAATGTTATCAAGGACATAAAAGCTGACTCAGGATATTGCAAGTAGAGACAAGAAAAACTGATAGGAGAAACATATACTAAAACCAGAACAAATAGCCAGTACAATGAAGATTGGGGTACTAAACAAATCAATAGAAAATTGATAATCCAATTGACAGAAAATGCCATGCTATTTATGGTATACAGTCATCATCAACATCCATAAAAACCTTGTCTGTGCAGCTACACATTGACAGGAATGGTGAATCCTCCAGATACATCAAGCCTTTTTAATAAAAACTGTATCAATATTTCCCTCTCCCCAAGCCTAAGAATGAAATATCCTATTGACAGAAGGCAATTCTACAAGCGGTCATAGCTGATTTGGAGTTCTCCTGTAAGATGGGCATTGAATACCAACACATCTACAATGACCCAATATTGATTGTCAATTAAGTTGCCAGAAGTTTTGAAAAATATCACTCCATCCTAAAGAAATAACTTACACGAGTTCAGAATTTGCTCTCATTCTTCAAGGATTCTAGAATTGTGCATATCCCATGACAAGAAAGTCAGGATGTCGATCATCTGGCCAAGTATGGTGATATAGATTTTGAGTAACAGTTGGTCCTCAACATGCACTCAAGTGAATCCTTCCAAGATGGATGAAACCATCGATTATTTGAAAAATGGGACCCAACCAGAAGACAAGCATTTGGCCAGGAAACTTAAGTTTCTATTGCATCGTAAAGTAAAATCATATAACAATATTCAGTTGGTTGTCATTATTCAGATATCAACTATGAAATCAAACAAAAAATGACACTTCAAAAGATATCTTGATCAACAACCTTAAAATTAGCTAGTTCACCGAACTTCAGGAATTCTGTATGTACATCCTCATAAAATTCCTCATAGCATTGTTCAACTTCATCATCTGTGTACTGAAATAGGCAGAAAGTATTAAAAGTAGAGTAGCCACGATTGAATAGAAAAGATCAGATCAATGATAATTCACAACAGGTAAACGTCACTCAACGTAAAGAGATTTATGGCTTAAAATGGCACATAAAATGCAACTTTGCATAAAAAAAAAATTAATTCAAGCCTGAAAATTGCACATGAAAATTGCACTGCTAATATTGAACAATTTCCTGATTCATTCGTAGAACCAGTTTGTCTTCCAATATTAGAAGTGCATTGGCTTTCCTTCTGTGAAAATTATATATCAGCGAACATCATGTTTCCTTTCTACCATTTATCGTGTCTGCAAGTTTGAAGACTTTCTCTAGTTACATTACATGAAGCTTTAGGAAATAAGCTAGAATAAGATGCACAAAGAGCCATCTTTATTGTTCTTCAGTCACAATTTTACTGTTTCTTTTACACTTGTGTCTGATACAAGAGTAGAATCTTTAGAATTAACTGTGATAATGCATATTGGGAAAGGGAATTTAACTTAACAATCAGTTTAAATCGAGCAGGTGATCTTGTGTGTACACAAATGCTGACCTCTATTGTGTACAGCAGTAAATGTGATTTTAATACACATGCAAAAATAGATGATTTCACCTGCCAAATTTGAATTTCATTGCCGCTATCCACAACTGCGAAACATCACCAATAGCTAAATAATTTAAAAATATGAGAAAACTACTGAATGTTAAGGACATGCTATCAAAAACAAGTGGCCAGATATCATATAGAGGAGTTCTTCTCAAATCGCAGCAAACCATTAAAGAAAAAATGAATACGCCAAAAGAAGAAAAATGAAATCAAAAATAGCAGAAATGTTAATAAAACATAGGATACTGAGACAGCACAACATTAATCTTCATTAATATCAAGGCCAGAACCTTTAAGCCACCGTGTAGACATACCTTGGAGCATCTTTCTGATGATAAGATTGTTAAGTACACATGGTGATATTGAGAGAGAGAGAGAGAGAGAGAGAGAGAGAATCAAAAGCCACAAGAAGTATAGTCATTGAAAAATACATGCATGATGAGAAAGAAAGAGAAAAGTTGAAAATAAACAGTACAATATAATCTGCAGAAGACCAAGAGCACAGCTGAACTAGAAGTTTCAGAATTTGGTTGCTACATACAGCCAATTCTATCATCAAAAGAATGGAGATAATAAACAAGTTTCACTAACCACTTAAGAACTAGCAGGTATTGGACTATATAAAGAACAGTGGACAAGTAAGTAACATCCATTCATAAAAATGCATAAAAAAAGAATAGCAATAAGCAAATATTTCATCTTGCTGATCAGCTAAGTGGACAGTCAACCTATAAAAGCATTAATTACCAATGAAAAACAATAAAAATGGTACCAGTATTGATTGAAAATAAATAACAAGAAAAATGTCATATATATACATTATAGACGGAAACTAATTAGCAGGATACTTGATAGCCACAAGGAAGCATCAGATGACAAACCTCAAGCCCTTCATCTTGTTCACAAGCAAGTCCTGGGCCATTATACATGTTTTTGATGAGCAATGTGCAGGAATTTTCGGGATAGAAATGAACCCTGCTGCAACGCAACCCAAAGCGACAGGCCCCAGTCTTCAAGTGGAAAGGGCAATGAGCCTTATCCTGTGAATAAAGAACAAAAATTAACTCAGTTCAAGTGACTAGCATGGTATACATAAAGTGATGAACACCGTAACCACGCAAAATAAAAAGACAAAGTTGATGTGGTTACTAATGAAAGATAATGGTTCTAAGAACATACTTGCTCAGTTCCAAAATTTGGAACCTGCTGTGCCACACTTTCCAGCACCTCTTGTGCAGTAAGTGATTGACCTTTGACATAGGAAGCAAAGGCTGCTGACTGAGGAGGAAGGGGATTTGATGTGGGCCTGTCATCATCCTGCAGTGATTTTGAAAAATCTTAAGAGCAAATTCTTTAAAATTGATCCAAAAGCAATGTTGAAACCAGTAAAACGTTATTGAAGAAAACGGTAAAGAAAGTGCAAAAAAAGGAACCTCTATTTTGCAGATCTGTTCACTATTTCTCTTGGGAACTTTAACACGCTTCTTCTTAACAATAATCTCATTCCCTTGCCATATGACCTCTGCAGGGCCTTCTTCGATATACTCATACTCACCATCTTCTTCCAATTCATTACCATGTTCATTCTGTTGATTTTTTCATTCATTGCATAGGCAAATGGTTAAGACAATAGATCCTGAATGTATGGAAAAAAGATATAGAACAACAGCAATTCAATTCTCACGTGTTCATGCTTTGAAAAGATAAACTAACAGAACCTTTTTATAATATACCAGGAATAGATTTAACAGAGACATCAAATACTTGTGCATCTTTTGCTGAAAATGCTTAGTCTACATAAATCATCTAAATATGTTCACCACCTCCATCGACCCAATAATTTCAATGACAAAAGTTTCAAAAGATATGCAGCCCAACAACCCAAATAGTGAGTTCAGTACAGCTTTATCATTCTCTAAGTTATCATTAGAAGGAATGTCTCCACACAATACATCAAACCGTTATAGAACTAAAACAATGTAAACCTTAAAAAAGGAATAATAAAATATACATGGAAACCTCTAGCCATCCGACAAGTGAGACTTTTCCGGGAAGGTCAACAGTTAATTTACAGAATATAAGACGTACCTCCTTCCTTTTTTCTTCCTCAAGCTGCTTCCGACGCTCGTCCTCCCAGGCCATCTTCTCGACGGCTGCCTCGAGCCATAGCCTCTCCCGTTCCTCGAACTCCATTCTCACCCTCTCTGCTCTCTCTGACTCTTCCTTCTCCCTTAACCTGAGCCGGAGCTGCTCCTCCGGATCGTTCAAAAGGGCTTCCTCCTCCTCCCTATCCCTGATCGCAGCCTCTTTCCGGATCTGCTTCCTCTTTAGCTTCTTCAGAACCTTGCGCTTCTCCTTCCTCGACTGTGCCACGCCGTAAAGAGCATCTGCGGGCTCCGGTGGCCCATCGCCGGTGGCAGGATCCGCCATCGGCGTGGAGAGCTCGAGTGCGCTAAAAGGGCTTGACAGGACCTTGTTCTCCCCGGATGCCAGGGTTTAGCCGTCCTTTGGCTTGGGGCAAATAATTCTCAATTTTTTTTTTAAATCATATTTGCCAATATTTTATATTATATATAAATTGACATGCTAAAATAAATAAATTTTATTTTATAATTTAAAAAATCTATAATTTTTAAAAATAATAAATAATATAAAATAAAATAAATTAATTATATTAAAAATTATATTAAATATAAAATAAATTTAATTAATTTATTAAAATTATATTAAACGTAAAATAAAATAATTATTTAATATTAAAATTTTGTAGAATAAAATAAATTTAATTTTTTTAAATTAATGCTAATATAGAATTTTAAATTGCAATTCTTATCACCAGAATTTTTTCTTAATTAAAATTTTCGCACAAAATTACTATCAGGTTTCTCTTCTCTAATCATCTAATCATCTACCCATATTATCCATAATTAATTATTGATAAAAATTAACATCAAAATTCTTACAGTGATTTAAAGAAATAATTGAAAATATAATTCATAACTTTTATATTAGCTACAATTAGATCTAATCATATAATGTTCATGCAGTTGACTATTGTCATCTAATTAAGAGAAATTTTCTATTTGATTTGAAAAAAAAGGATGAAATTCTTTTTGTCAAATGTCTAAAATACCACCCATTGTCCATTGACCTGTTCACATGTAAATCCATTGCCGAACTTAGGGACTTCAGTAAATGTCACTCAGATCATTGGGACTTAGATGTAATTTACCCAACCTATCGTTTGAAAGAGAGAGTGCGTCGCGCTTTTAGAGAGAACGATGAAGAGCATTGCGAGCTGAAAAGAGCAAGGCGCGAGAGGCGAGGAGAGATAAAGGCCAATGGGAGCAGCGCCGCCGAAGACGGTAATGATAACGGGTGTAAGCCGAGGATTAGGGCGAGCGCTGGCCCTGGAGTTAGCTCGCCGGGGCCACACCGTCGTCGGGTGCGCTAGGTCGCCGGAAAAGCTCCAAGCCTTAGTGACGGAGTTGACTCTGGACGAACCTGCCTCCTCTTCATCTTCTACCTCCAAACATCTTCTCAAACACCTCGATGTTGTAGGTGCCCCATCCTCATCTCAATTCTCATTCCGAGTGCTTTCTCAAACCTAAACCTAACCTGTCTAGTCCCTACACCAAGTATTGCCAAAGACTAAATGGTTAAATTCATTATGAAAAATAAAATAATAATATTAAATTAATTTTTATCATATCTTACACAATATTCATTATAAAAAATCTACTTATTTTCACATCATACATCATTTTCAATATATATATCAACTCTATTTCATATCTTAAATAATTTTTAACATAAATAACAACTTTATTTCTCATCATATATATATCTTATGACAAACCTACAATTTTTATAATATAACAAAATTGGTCTTTATGCAAAACAAAAGCCTATTTGTTTGACAGTTTAAAATTAACCTGATTTTATTTTAAATAGGTATATCAAATCATACATAAAATTTAATATTAAAAATTAATTTTATTTCATATCCTACACATATTACTAAAATAATAATTAACTTATATCACGTCCCTCACATATCCCAACATAATAACTAACTTTATATCACATCCCTCACATATCCAACATAATAACTAATTTTATTTCACATCATTCACAACTTTCAATAAAAAATATCTGTATCCAAGTTTAATTTTAACCTTATTAAATTTAAATTTTACAAACAAACAGACTCAAGAAGTTTTGACTCCTATGATGGTACTTTTGCTATTTTTCCTACAGCAATAGCCTCATATTTTGCTTAAATTGTTTAGCTTCTTTTTCCTTTTTATTAAAGATAGGCCAAAGTCTATATATTACGCTCTGTTTGTTTGCCCGTTTAAAATTAATTTAATTTAATTTTAATCAGGCACGTCACATCATTCATAAAATTTAATATTAAAAATTAACTTTATTTCACATCTTACACACATTACTAAAATAATAACTAACTTTATATCACATCCATCACACACCCCAATATAATAACTAACTTTATATCACATCCCTCACACACCCTAGCATAATAACTAACTTTACTTCACATCATTCACAACTTTCAATAAAAAAATTTCTCTATCTAAATTTAATTTTAATCTTGTTAAATTTAACCTTACAAACAAACAGACCCTTAATGATAAACTACAAAGAGTGATGGCTCCACTGAAGCCACATTGGGGTGGGGATTCTGATAAACACAATGTGCTATTAATCCCGTGAGGTTGGAGGAGATCCCAATGGCCAGCCCATGGAGAGAGGAACATATACATGATATTGACCATACTAGCTTGTTACCATTACTACTAACATCAAAAAGATTACATCAGTCAAAGTAGGAATAAAAATATTTTGCGATGTTCAGAATGACGTAGGCCGTTGAACCTGAACTCCCATGTTGTATTTAGGATGTTTTGATCTTGCTGGGAGCTAATTTCTACCTGTTCAGAATTGATAGATTGGGTTGAGATTCAGCATCCAAAGAAGCTCTGCGTTGCTGGAACTCTTCATGCCTGACAGGAAGGTGGACATTTTCTAATTTTGAAAGCTCATATGTAGATTTCTGCAGTGAATCAGGGAGCATGCTATTTGAGGTATCAATTCCACTGACTGAAGCTGGTTGAAAGGGTCCAGAATTCTGAATTT
Organism: Apostasia shenzhenica; assembly: GCA_002786265.1. NCBI lineage: Eukaryota > Viridiplantae > Streptophyta > Magnoliopsida > Asparagales > Orchidaceae > Apostasia > Apostasia shenzhenica. Next base: position 4,405,666 of record KZ451885.1, on the reverse strand, counting down.
CTTTCAGATGCTAGGGCAGAATTTGGCTTGGCACAGGTTGCATTTTGGATGCTGAAACAGAATGAACAACAATTTGTTTATATGAATAAAATCTGAATTGAGTTCAGTAGTTTGCATCGGAGGTGAATGGGGGACTGATAGCTGCTGCAAAGTGTTCATTTCAATAAATTGTGTCAGAATTCAAGTTTTCAGCATGCTGTCCAGCAATAAGAAAATTTCCAGAATGCTGATTCAAGTCCAGCACATTGATAGCAACCTGGTTGATGTGCTAGACTAAGGGGATTTGCACTTCTGAATAGAGCTGCTAAACCCATCCTTATATCATACATTTTGGAGAGAGGCTGGAACATCTGTTGTGTTCATCTGACGGGAATACCTGCAAGTTTCATGCTAAATGTTGATACTTGATGGGTTGAAAATGAATTAGCTGGAAGGGGTTCTGAATCATGTCCAGCGAACTAAATCAGAGCAAATTTAGAACCTGATAGAAGCTTGGATCCCCCTACCAAAGAGTTGATTTAAGCAAGTCAATTTTGGTTTCTATTTTCAGCAAAGCTTCCATTGGGGGAGGTGCATTGCATTATAGAGGATTGAAACATCAACGTATGGTCAACTTCGTGTTCAAAGATCAATAAAATTTTTAAAGCATGCATTGACAATATCCTAGTTAAAAGTTCAAATGTTAATCAACACTCGGTGATCTCAAGTAAATTTTTGACACTCTTAGAAAATTCAATACAAAGCAAAATCCCATGACTTGTACATTTAGAGCTTCTTCGGACAAATTCCTCAGCTACTTCATTTTTCTGAGTGATATCAAAGCAAATACAAATAAGAAGACGCGGGAGAATTGTCACAAAGTATAAAAGCTTAGTAGGAGAATCGTTGCTTTAACTCATTTTATATCCAAGGCAAGTGAAAAGTTTTACCATTTTTCAATTTGCTTCTACGAAGCTGCAAAGTCGAATGGAATGGGGAATGCGAACAAGCCTTTGGTGCTTTGAAGGATTAGTTGACAACTCCTCCAATTCTATCTGCCCCAATTTATGGTGAAGAATTGTATTTATACCTCGGTGTAGCGGACAACATTATATATGTTATACTTATTTGAGAAGACGCGGAAATACAATGACCAATCTATTATGCTAGTCATATTCTTTAGAGCACAGAAATAAGATACACTCCTCTCAGAAACTTGCTTATACTCTCGTGATGGTGGCTAGTAAACTTTGATATTACTTATAAGCTCATATTTTGAAAGTGGTCATTGATCAACCCTTAAGACGAATATTCCATTCTCCTGAAATATTTGGAAAAATTCATAAATGGGCTATCGAGATAATGAAATTCAATGTTGAACTTGAACAACAATCAAAGCCCAAGTAGCTGTTAATGAATTTGCAATTTCTCCTCCTTTACATTGTAATACACATGTCTATTGTACTCTCTCTGTGCTATAATGGTTTCAAACCATCAAGATTGGTGTCGTGGTTTTCTCCATGCTTTATAGGTTTTCTACCAAAAAAACTTTGGTGTTCATTTATTGTCTTTTTATTTAAATTTTTTATGATTTTTCTCAGCACTTTAGTAGGAAGAGTTGAGTTATTAAAATTTTTCTGTGCTAAAATAGAAAAAGGAAGATTAAATAAGATATGATAAAAAACCATTAGAAAGAATCTTACATATTTGGCAATACATAAAGGCTTAGTATTTGATAGAGCACAATAAAAATAAAAGGATTCGTGCAGCTAATCTCACCTATTGGGATAAAAGTTTGGTTGTTGTTGTTTTCTCAACACTTCGATTGTTGATGAGATTTTCCATGTGAGATGCTACTTTTGTTTAAACTTTAGGATAAAGTTTTGGATACTTATTTTGTGTATGAAAAATAATCATAAAAGTTGCTTATATCTTTATTCTTTGAAAGATTTCAAAAGATTATAGTTAGTTTTCTTTTTTGAAGGCTTGAAGATTATAGTTCTTTTTCAAAACAAAGATTATAGTTCTTTTTCAAAACATGCTTATTTAGATCTAACAATTTAAATTATGGATAATTACTTACATGTCACAGTAAATTTATCATTTTACATATTGCACATTCATACTTGATAAATTACATTTTACACATCGCAAAGTATATGAAAATTACTTTCATATCATAATCATGATGTATCAAGTGTAATATCTTTTGTAGTTTATAGTGTACATAGTGTAAAAAAATAGTATATGATATAATTTATCAAGTATGGATGTATAATATATAAAATAATAGGTTTACTATATCTAGTAGGTAATTATTATTGATTTTAAGCTTTAATAGTGAGAACTATTTTCATAAAAAAAAAGTGAGAAGTAGGGGGGTTGTCAAAGTGATTTTGAGAAAATAAAGGCAATTCGAAATCAAAAATTTCAAGCTCGTCTCAGCCTGAAATACATCCGAAATCAGAATCGAATAGATATTCAATTATGTTCAAGTCAGCTCAAATCATGCACGGTTTCGAGATGACTCGAATCAATATTCAAGTTGGCTCATTATTCTAAAAAACATAAACATATTCTGCATCTAAGGGGATTGACTCCTAGTCTTAGAAAGAATTAGCTTTAAATTACTCAATTCCTCTAATAGACCATCATCTTAACTTGCATAAAAAATTTCATATAAGTATTCTATATATCAAAATTATTAATATTATATATGCAATTTTGAGTTAACTCGAATCATATTTTGAGTTAACTCGAATCATATTTTGAGTGAGCTAGGGCCAACTCAAAATTATATTCGAGACAAAGGCACAAGTCAAAGATTTCAAATCGATTTCAAGTCAATTAAAAAACTGAGCTAGTTTCGAGCAAGTTTTGTTTTTCAGATATTGGTTACACCCGAGAACTGTTGCAAAAACATTTTTGTTATACAGATAAGAAAATCATGTTCATTTATATCAAAAGTTTTATGTATGTATATATGTATATGTATATTTGTATTTTGTGTGTATATATGAATTTAAACATGTATATTTATTCATTATAAATTATGCTTTTCCAAATTTACTCTAGTTAGGACAAAATTTGACCTGAAAGATACATTTTAATTGGAAGAAGCATGCATGTTTGCACTTTCAGTAGAAATACACTATCTTCTACGATTCTATATGTAATGGTCTTCAAAAGGCACACCAAGCGAAATTGTTATACTGGATAATGTCAGGTTGTTTATGATTGTTAATTCCTTCTGTGTATTGAACAACATAGGATTCAGTGGACCAATTATAACATGTCAAAAATTTATGTGATCTTAGGTTTCGTACATAATATGCTTCAAACATTGATTGAAAAAATGTGTGTTTGTTGTGTTATAGAGGTCTGACAACTGCATTAAGGAGTTGGCAAAGCTTGTCGTGGAAGAAGGGAAGGTTCCAGATATTATAGGTTAGGCAAAACTATATTGATAATTTCATTGTTTGTGTCATGTTTTACGACAAAGACTTCGATTTTTTTTTTTAATGTTTTAGTATCATCAAGCTGAGATTCATGCCATATTAAATATGATATTAGCTTGAAAGAGCTGTCAGAATTTTTGGAATTGAATTTCATTGGTTACTAGAAATAATGTGTAAATTTAGAATAATGTGTTAGTTAAAACTTTTGGATATCTTATTCTTGTTATAGATTTTGTTGGGTTTTCTTATATTAATCCTAATGATTGTGATACGCTAATACCGGGAAGAATAGAGTTTTTAATTTATTTATTAATTCAAGTTTGGATTTATGAGAATTAAAATTTAAAATGCTTTTCCATTTGCCATATTATGCACAAAGTAATTGTCATTTGGTGTGTACTGTCCACCAAAAAAAAGTTAGTTATTTAGTGTACTGATGATCATAGTGCAATTGAATAAGAATTACTGATTTTAAGGGTGAAAAATGCAATTACTTTGGACGTGGCACCATGAGAAGGAAAATTATTTTAGTTTTTTTATTCGCTGCATGAGGCAAGACTACTTGATGTCCCAACTCTTTGAGATTAAACTTACGCTGTCTTTTTCATTCACAATTTAATGTTGTATGACATTCAATTTTACATGTACTAAACATCTATTCATGAAGTGAAACCCTTGTAATGAGATATACCTTGATCTACTATCGTTAAGTTTTTTTGACTAGCTTCTCCATATGACTAAAATAAGGAGGCTTGCTACAGTGAACAATGCTGGTACTATCAACAAAAATAATAAAATATGGGATGTTCCAGCTGAGGAGTTTGATATGGTAATAGATACCAATATTAAAGGAATTGCAAATGTGATGCGTCACTTCTTGCCACTTATGATTGAAAGGAAGCGTGGAGTTATTATCAACATGTCCTCAGGATGGGGAAGATCTGCGGTTGCAGAGGTAATGGATAACTTAATGGGAGATTTATGCATTTGCAACAATAAACTATCTATTCACAGTAACAAATTAAATCATGGAAAGTACATATACATACTTAAAACATGTAAATATTACATTTTACACACTTTCATTATCTATTATGTTAGTTTTTGTGCTTTGTTCCAGTTTATTTTTAACTTTTAACAGGCAATTAAAATTGAGGATATATTGTTGTTCATTAATCTAGGAAAGTTACATATATCATGCAGTTCAATCGAATTTTTGCATACATCAGCCTTTCGGTAGGTCAAGAAACAGTATATTAATTTTCTTTAAAGATATGCCAACAACAGTTATTCATCGTAGTGAAATTGTAATGTTTTTTTTATAGTAGAAATTGTAATAGTTGAATGCTAATTTGCTCATGTTATTTGACTGTTGTAGTTTGATTGTTGTTAATTTTGATCATGTTATTTGAATGGGCTTTAATTTGCAAATTGATAAGTTAGCTACATTTCTTTATCTAGCTATTCCAATTCCCTAGATCTCCCCAACTTAGCCTTACCTTGAGTCAACTGGGCTCAAGTGTGATTGGAACAGGCCGACTCCCATGGTCTAGTCTTGGCTCTGTTAACGACTTCATAAACCACAGTAATTTTCCTATTCCACTTGGAAATTTATAGTGATGCAGCTTCAAAGTTTGAACCTGGGTCCCCTGGTTCCCAAGGTTGCTTCCTCCCAAGGTTGCTTCCTCCCAAGGTTGCTTCCTCCCAACTAGGTTGAAGTATCCCGACTATTTACTAACTGTTTTTGTACAGCTGAAATTAATTTCTTTGAGGTCAGGTTGCTCCCTATTGTTCTTCAAAATGGGCAATCGAAGGCCTGTCAAAATCTGTGGCGAAGGAAGTGCCCCTTGGTTTGGCTATTGTTGCACTGAGCCCAGGGGTTGTAAACACTGATTTGCTTGCCTCATGCTTTGGGAGTAATGCAGCCCTGTATGAGGCGCCTGAATCATGGTATGAATCATTTTAGTCCAATTTATTATACCTTATTTCGGCTTATTCAAAATAGTGACCTAGATTAATTTCAGTTCTTGCCATGCAAAAAAGATGAGATGCCAATCTAGAACTGCTACTCATTGGTATTAAATTAACTAGAACTGCATAGTTTCATGTTGCTTAGGGCGATGACAATTGGATGTTGGCTTGAACTAAAATCAATTGTATTACTAGTTGATTTTGCTCCAAATGAGTGGATTTTGAGTTTGGTCCGAAATGGAAAAATTTTTGCACGAAAAGAAAAGAGTTGAGTTGCATTGAGGTGGTAGCCTTAAGAATTGAACTTGAGATTTCCCACTGTTTGTTATCTTTAACAATATCACTGTGTTGCATTTTTTTACGGTACTTGATTACAATTTATATATCTTCAATTTCAAGACATCTTGAAAATAACTTTGAGAGTGTTAACCCTTGACTGAAAACACATTTTGGATTAATATATTCAACTTAAAAATCGAGTGAGCTTTGAGTTTCAATTGCTTTCGACATCCCTAGATGGTATCAGGGACATGCAATACAGATTTATATTATTGTAAGTTGCTTTGCTTGAAGATGATTAGGTGTAGAATTATGATTACGTAGTTGAGTAGAGCAAAATCCTTATCATGAACTAGCAATATAATCACAAATATGCTACACTAGCAATAGTATCATGATGAGTTCAATCTTGAAAATTATGTTGTAAAATTTCCAACTGTTGTATCTTGTGGAGTAATGTTTTTTGAATGATACTTCGTATTCACATAGAAATTACATTATATTTCCCCATTTTTATATTAGGTGCTGTGGAAATTGAGTAATGATGATATTTATTATTTTGAGATTGTTAATATCAATGCTTAAATGAAAAAAAAAAAAAACTAGAATAGCTGAAGTAATAAAGGTCAAGCATACATGAAATAGTGATTTAGAAGGTTAACCTGATAGTAGGTCTACCTCCTTGGGCAACATCAGACAAAAACTTTCAAGGTAAATAAAATAGAATAGGGAGAGAGAGAGAGAGAGAGAGAGAGAGGATGAACAATTATTGTGTACTTTTAAAGTACTAATACATGTCCAAAGAAATAAATCTATCATACTATTGCAATAGTATATATATTCTATGCAATAATTTGTTGAGAGAGAGGAGGGAGTGGGCGATTGTTCCAAATGTAGAACAAGTCATGCCACATCCCTACCCACTGAAGCTTATGTGGTGCCCAGTATATACAAAATCCAAACTACACTCATAACCAAATTTTGTTCAGGGGGATGGACATAAAATGCCCCTGTAGGAGGTGTTGCCTCCTGCATGTGGCCCCTGAAAGCATCTACATAGTGGCTCATGCTCTAGATCTTCGATACAGTATTGATTAGGATCACAAAACCAAAATTTATGGCAACTCAACATAAAAATGAAATTACACACCATACTTCTTTTATTGGGGTCATTACATATGTCACATTTAAAGGAGAGTTTTTTTACTCATTTAACTCTTAAAGTTAAACATTTATATATACCGCTATATATTTTGAATACATAATTATAAGCTGCACTCCCTCTATCAAATTAGGAAAGATTTAGCCCTTCACCTTGTTAAATGAGAGGAATATTTAGTCATTCATCAATATGAAATGGATGCAATTCATAATTATTCATTTAAAGTATGTTATAATATATGTAAATATCTAAATTTAGGGGTTAAACGAGTTAAAATTTCTTCTTTAGTTGGTGGCATATAATTTTCCCTTTTTTGTTAGGCTTATGCATGTTTTTCCTCTATGTAGACGATGCTAAATGTCAGATTATAAAATTATTTTTGACCGATAACCTACAAACTTAAGATTTAAGGTCTGTTGGTAACCAGAGATTTAACATAATATTAGAGCTAGAAGTCTCAAGTTCAACACTTAATATAATGTTTAAAATAAAAAAGACATCTATACTAAACTCTACATTGCAAAGTAAATAAACTTCCGTGTGACGCAGCGTATTGAAATATAAAATTATTTTTAAGCCATAACGAACAAGCTTAAGCTGTCAGGTCAATTTGTAACCAGAGATTTGACACCAAGTATTGGTTCTCAAATTAATAATAGTAGTTTTCTTATTCGTAAAATAGCAGTGGATTTGCTGAGTTTTAGTTTTCTGTAATATTTGGAGTTTTTTTTATTTATAATAGTTGGAGTAATAAATAGATTGATTCTTATTGTTTTGCAGGGCTCCAAAGGCAGCAACAATGATACTTAATCTTACATCAGAAGATAATGGTGCTTCACTCACAATATGAAAAGGAGGTGGTGGTTTTGTAGTTAAGTATCTCTAAGAAAAATTTCACAGTATAATGATACCTTTCATTATGTTGATCAGATCCTTTGCAAGAATACTCCATTTTTAATGCATCTTATGATGTATGCCTTGTCCTTTTTCTTGATGTAAGGATGATCAGTAAAATGTTCAAAGTGCAGATAAATTTCAATTGCATTAGGCTCTGTTTGGTTATAAGAAAAAAAAAATTTAGTTGAAACTTTTAGCTATTTTTGAAAAATGTGTATGATGTGAAAAAAAGTAAGCTGGTATATTAAAAACTGTATAGGATATGAAATAAAGTTGATTGATTTATTGAGAATTGTATTGGATGTGAAATAAAGTGATTATTTAATGTTAAAATTTATATGAAATGAGATATAAAATATTTTTTTTAAATAAATTTAAGATTTTGATCGTGAGTAATTTTAGATATGATTTTGAGCCCATTGCCAAACAGACCTTAAAGTAGTTCAGAATTAAGCCATATCATGACATTGAGTAGCTGACATACTTTTAATATGATTCTTAAGGGCAAATGCTGTTTTCCCACACTAAAAATTTTCATTTTTTTTTTAATCTATAGGCAATTTATATATTCTCTTTTTAAAACAAAGTGGAATATATTCTCCTTTGGAGAAGATAATGTAGCACAATTAACTATAAAATTGCAGTTTTCACTCTCAAAATCTTGTAATTTCGGATTTTGCTCTCTAAAAATAAAACCACATGTTTGCATCATTAAAATTGTTAATTTTGATTGCTTTCAAAGAAAAAAAGTTAATTTTGGTAAGTTACATTTTAAAGTCATTGAGTTTGTGCGATATACTGTGTAGAATTTTTGGAAGTCTATTTATGTGTGATGAATCAACATGAGGATCAACAGAGCGAAAGAAAATATGATGAATATTGTTAATTGTTATTTATGTTTTTTATATATATATTTTTAAGTTTTATAGAGGCTTTTTTTTGTTTTATATCAGCATTTTATTATCTATAGAAAGCAGTAAAATGTTTATAGGAAGCCATAAAATGTTTAATATAAAGGAAAAAATATTTATGAAGAAAATAATTATATCAAGCAAAAAGAAAAATCTAAAAAATAATAAAATGTTTTTGTGAAATAAATAAATCTTTTTTTTAATTATTTTGAAGCAAAAATATGTGATGTTTTATTTTTTGAGTGGAGATGACCGTGAAACTGTAGCTAATTGGCATGTAATTTTTTATAAATCTGAAAAAAAAAATGATGAAGTTTTTCAATATAATTTAAAATGTGATTTCTTGAAGGGCTGGAAATAAACAAACCAAACTTGGTTACTTTAATTTTCTTGAAAATTTATTTTATTTTTAAATCAAGTTTATATTTATAGCTTCTAACTTCATAAATTTCCTACCCAATTATATTTTATAATAAAAAATTATTGTCTCAGATTATTATATCAAATCATCATCAAGTGTTCAATAACAGTTCATCGAGTAAGCATGCAAGTCCTGCACATTATGTCATGCTTGCAATAGCGAAGAAAATAATATAATATTTTTTGATTGTTTTATATTTATATATAAAATAAAAAAGTGAATATAAATTAAAAAAAAAGTCCATACAGTTATACAAAATAAAAAAATATTATGCAAAGTAAAATAAAAATACTTGTATATGAATAATTTTGTATTGACTATTTTTTTCTTATTTTTTATATGTATGTAAATCAAATAATTTCCATAAAATAATATTATTTTTTTTGCAATGAAGACTGTTAATCTTGTAAGAGTTAATATGATCACACCTACTTTCCGTTTAAACTACCATAGTACAATTATTATTGATATACATTTTTAAATATATTATTTTATGAAGCATTTTAAAATAACGATATTTACATGGTAAATATAAAAAAAAATTAAGTTAATTTATGAATTTTATCATAAATCTCAAAATATTACAGATATCACATCTAAAATAGTTATTTTTTAGTTTTTCACATTCTGCAGTAAATTCTATTAGAAGATTTAACTATAGTTAAATCTCAGCAAAATCTCACTCATTGATCACGTCATTTAACCACCGATCTTCATGTTAGGGCATTGCGGAGCTGCATTGGTTCCGGCGGTAGCATATTCATGTGATTTGGCAGCATATTCTCACGAGGCGATAGCGTATTCATGCGAGCATCACTCTGCTATTTGCATATTCTTCTTACGCGGGCATTGCGAGCGAGTGTCAAACCTTTCTGCAGCTTCAGAGTTCTGTTGTCGTCGACCTAAGAAAGGTCCGATGTCTGCTCGCGATGCCCGCGTAAGAAGAAGATGCAAATAGCAAAGTTAGAGAATACGCTGTCGCCTCGTATGAATACGCTGCCGCCGGAACCAATGTAGCTCCGCTATGCCCTAACATGAAGGTCAATGGTTAAATGATGCGATCAATGGCTGAGATTTTATTGAGATTTAACTATGATTAAATCTTCTAATAAAATTTATTATAGGATGTGAAAAATAAAAAAATAGTTATTTTAGATGTGATAACTATAATATTTTGAGATTTATAATAAATTTGTAAATTAGTCTAATTTATGTGTATGTTAAAAAAAAAGACACGTTGGAATCCTCTCCCTATCAACAATTAAATAAGAATTATTTTTCCCGAAATTAATAAAATAAGATTAGTTTTTTAAATAAATAATAAAATAAGATTTCTTTTTAAGGAAAACCTAATGGCGGCAGTGATGATTTGCAATACCGTTGAAGAACAGAGGTGCCAGGACCCTCGAGGCCTCTTTTCATCAAGGAAATCGAATCGATTCCGTTGATACCCTTGAAGGGAACCCTCCGTTTTCGCTTGCGCTCGCCATGCACATGTAATCTTCTCATTCTCCTAACCTGATTCGTGTTTTCATCGATTCTTCTTTTTAATTTGTATTTGTGATCAAGAAATGGATTGTTGAAATCACTACCATTTTATTCGGCAATGGTTTGTTTTTTTTCAGATTTTTATTGGCAAATGCCGATGTTTGCTTTTATTTGGTAGGTGATGTTAGGTTTTGCATTAGATTGGGCTTTCAATGAGCTGATAGTGAATAGGGGAATCTCCCCCCTTTTTTCTGCTACCTTTCTTTTGTGTCCCGTTGTAGTTGGGTTTGACCTGCATTTTGCTGTCATTTCTACTGCAGAACGAAGATATTTATATTGCCTGCAAATTTTCGTCTTGATTCATCAATTTTGACGACGTTTAGTTGGGCTAAGTATGAGCAATGAAAAGTTTTGCTAATGTTTCTCTTCAAAGAATGGCTGCACTGGAGAAGAATGACGGCATAAGAAGACAACTCCCTGACAAGGGTTCTCGGTTGACACGTATTCTGTTATGTCTTATTTGTATGAGCTGCTCAATCATCCAAGGTAAAGTCTTATCATGCCGCTGTTTCTCTTATGTGCTTTCTTTTTATATGTAATTAGTGGTACTTCTAAACAATTTCAAACTAGCATCCAAAACTCTCCTTGCTAATCATTTTGAAGAATTAGAAGAAAACTCTGTGTTTCATCCTTTTTACCTGAGCGCTTTAATTATAAAAATCGATTGGACTCTATAAACATATTGAAACAAATGAAGTTTGAGCTTAAATGGAAGCAAAACAATGTCAATGCAAAGTTGTTTCTATTACATCACTCACTATTGTTGCTGTTACATACTCCTGAACTGCCAAGAGGTGGAAAATTAAAAATGATATGTGGTAGCATGCTACCAAATCTTTTCACCTCTATTTGATAACGCAGTCAAATATGACTAAATTTGATTAGCTAGGGTTTCAAATAGTGACTTCAAAATAGTAACCTAAATTTGAGCACCCAACGATGAACACGGCTATTATATATATACCCATTACCCAAAGTTCCATTACATATTCGTAATAAAAATCTAATTATTACTTCACTTAAAATCAAACAACTCTTGGTATTTTTTAGCCAGTCTATTTTGATATGAGCATTGAGCTCGCTAAGATAACCTTACTTGAATAGCTAAGGCTAAAATAACTTGAATGGCCATGGCAAGTTACTGAACGGTTTCAGCTTCGTCACTCTTTCCTAACAAGTAATATGGATAAATTCTCTATAACAACGAACTACAAATGTTTTTACCGCTATTTGACAACCGGTCAAATTTGTCTAATATTAAATAACCAGGATTCCTATAGAGACGGCAAAACAGTACCCAAATTTGAGCTCTTGATGATGAACATAGCTGAAGAGCAGAAGTTCCATTATATTTTGTAATAAAATCTTAGTGTCACTTCATTTAAATTAAACATTTTTTGGTATAATTTAGTCAAACTATTTCGACATGAGCTTGCTAAAATAACCTCACTTGAACAGCCAAGGCTAAAATGTTTAATAGCCATAGCTGAACCAAACAGTTTCAACTTCTTGACTCTTGCTCTTGCTTAACCTGTTTTATGGTGAAATTCTAATCTTTTCTTCCCTCGTTGGCATTGTCTGTTATTACAATATCTATACATATGATTCATCTCTCACAAACCTGACAGTTTTTAGTGGATTACTAAGTTTTTTGGGTTGTAATTTATCAACTTGATGCTTGGTTATCCTTCATTATCATCGCATTTTAGATTTACGACTTTGTTTAGGTTTACAAATTTATACTATCAGACTTTTGGGTAATTTGCTTTATTGAAATTGATTTTAGATGGGCTACGTGTAGCAGCTGGCAAAATATGCCATGAAACCCCTACATTCTCATATAAAGAATTTAATCCCAAGGGGTTTTGTCTGTTGTCAGAAAGTTCTTTGCACACCGAAAATAGTAGAGATAAAGAAATTGTTTCAACTACAGAAAATGCTCAAGTTGAATTCGAAGGACATTTAAAGAATGAAAGGATTTCTTGTGTTGCTAATCCTGGTCTTGATGAATTTAAGAGCAGAGTAGTGGCTGCCAAAGAGAAACAATCTGGCCAAACTGGAGCTGTGGTTCATCGAGTAGAACCAGATGGCGGAGAATATAATTATGCATCCGCTAGTAAGGGTGCCAAGGTCTTGTTTTATAACAAAGAAGCTAAAGGGGCTTCCAATATACTGGGCAAAGACAAGGACAAATATCTTCGAAATCCTTGCTCAGTAGAGGGAAAACACGTGGTGATTGAGCTTTCTGAAGAAACCTTGGTGGATAATATTGAGATAGCAAATTATGAGCATTATTCATCCAACATTAAAGATTTGGAAGTTTTGAGTAGTTTGGTTTACCCAACAGAGAATTGGACCAAGCTGGGGAACTTCACTGCTGCAAAAGTTAAGCACGCTCAAAGGTTCTCTCTTCAGGAGCCGAAATGGGCAAGATACTTGAAACTTAATTTGCTGAGTCATTATGGAAATGAATTCTACTGCACATTGAGTTCTGTTAAAGTATTTGGAGTAGATGCTATCGAGAGGATGCTGGAGGATTTGATTTCAGCTCCAAATAATAAGATGGAATCTGATGAGCAAACGACGGAGCATGTTCCAGGGCAGCAGACCACCGGCGTTATTGATGTGGGTTCTCAAGAGCTAACAACTTCTGATGTTGAATGGCAGCACGAAAACATGAAGCAAAAAAATGAAGCATCAGTTGTAAGTCTGTCTGAATCTCTTTCTGGGACGAGAATACCACAAATTGGAAGGGTTCCGGGAGATGCAGTGCTTAAAATACTAATGCAGAGAGTCCAGTCTTTAGTTGTGAATTTCGCTATTCTGGAGCAATATATTGAAGACTTGAGTGGCAGATATGGCCGTATTCTAAAGGAACTTGATGATGATATCGACAATAAAGGTGTTCTTTTGGAAAAAATTAGAATGGAGTTGGAAAATCTTCAAGCCAGTATAAAGTTTTCTGTAAGTTGAAAATGCATTCCCATGGAATAGTGTGCTAGCTTCTTCATTCCCCTTCAACTCACTTTTAATTATTTGTGTCTACTCAGGCTACTGAAATAGATGACCTTAAAACATGGAAGTCTGTTGTTTCCTCTCAAGTCAATGAAGCTGCTGAAAATAATTCAATGCTGAGGTTTGTTCATTGCTCTGACAATATACTTTTGTTTTTCCTCCATAATTTGACGTCTTTTGAATCTTTGAGTTGAATCTCTCCATATTCTGATTTTCTATTTCAAGAAGAAAATAACTTCTCTTTTTAAGTTGATGACTAAAGTTCACGCTTTCTTTTCTTCTGATGTAGATTTGAAATCAAGAAGGCATGCCAACATCACATCAATGTGGAGAACAGGGCCCTTGCAGTGACCTTCATCTGTTTTATTTTGGCTTGTGTTGCAGCTAGGAAGTTGCTTGTTAATATGTCATGCGCCAGCTTGGATTATGCATGGATTATGCTTCTGCTGAGTAGCAGCATAACCATTTTCATGCTTTCCTTATAGTGCTTCGCTCCGGAGGTACATCATAAACTCCATGTTATTCAATAGTAAATGTTTCTTATACCACAATCTTGTTGCTCATTAATACGTAATGCGCCAGGCGTAGAAAGCAAAATTCAGAAATCTTTTGTCGATCTAGTAAACTTGGATTATACTTCTGTTGAGCAGCAGCATAACAATTTTCAAGCTTTCCCTCTAGCAATTCACTTCAGAGGTACTTCTTAAGCTCCAATGTTATTCAATGGTAAACATTTTCTCAAACCATAGATCTCTAGGGGCATGCACATTAAAATCTGTTCTTTTAGATATGACCATTTATAATGTTTTATTAGTGTTTATGTTCTCGTGTCAACCATTTATGTTCTTTGTTCCACAGCCTGCATTTAGCCATGGAAGTAGACATATATGAAGTTATTAATGACTTTACCTCTTCAAAGGCATGACATTTTCCTGAGAAACTGTATTGGGAAGTATTCTGTAACGATTTTTAACTTAGGGAATGTTCAGTTTAAAGCAATTTAGATGTTATTTTAAATACCAATGTGATCTGGATGTGTAAAGTTATATTTTTTGTGTGTAATTTGTGTTAAAACCCAGTTTAAAAAAGGTTGCAAAATGAGTTCAAAATAGCATAATATGACATTATTGTGCTGTATAAATTTTGATGTTACTAAAATATCATGCTAGAATCTTATTTTCTATATGTCTAATTAGGTATAATTTACTATAACGCTGAACTATTTTTCAAAGAACCCTGAACTGCCCACTTGAGTTACATAATATCGAATTAAGGACTATTTAGATTCTCTGACAAAAACTGATCTGTCAAATAATTTAAAATAAAAAAATTGCATGTTTTTGTTTTCTTGTTCATATTACTGTCAAGAAATGTGTTTCAAATTTTATTTAGATATTTTTTAGATATAATATATATTATATATATTTTTATGTAAATTTAAATATATTATGTATGTATATATATATAAATTTTTTCAATATATATCTTAAATTTCTACAATATATATATATATATATATATCTTATATATAACATATTTATATACATAAAATATATTAATGTATATTTGAAAATTGGGATAATTGCCTACATGCCATACCATTTTATTTTATTTATGTATTACTCATCCATTCTTAGTTAATTACGCTATGCACACTTAAAATATTATAAAATCTTATATATACACACTTTCACTTATTTTTATTATAATGAGCAATTATAATTTTTCAATAACCTAACTATAGTTAGGTTACAAAAATCAGAATCGTTCATCATATTATTTTTAGGATATTTAAATATATTTTGAATGAAAATCTTAAAACTTTGATGTTTAGGTTGTGGTAAGGGAAGGAAACATCCGCGACGTGAATTGATTTTAGAACAGATCAGCGCTTTAGTGTGACATCGAGGAAAAAAAATGTACTATTAAGGATAAAAATATAATTTTAATGATTTACTAACGAAATATTTTTTTTCAAATAGATTTTGACTAAATTTTAACTTAAGTGTGCGTATGTAAGATTTTATAATGTTTTGATTGTACATAACGTAATTAACTAAGAATGGATGGGTAACACATAAATAAAGTGAAATGGTGTGGCAAATAAAGTGAAATGGTGTGGCAAATAAAGTGAAATGGTGTGGCATGTAGGTAATTATCTCTTGAAAATTTTACATATTAAATTGGTTTTATTTTAAATAAATTTGACTTTAAATCATTAAAAAAATTAAATCAAACTTAAGCTAAATAAGATATAAGTAATGTTTTAGCATGAGTTTCGAGTTCCAGCTCATCCCTAAGCTTTAGAGAGTTTGCTTTAATTTCCTTTTAATTGATAAACTGCAAGCAACAGCACAGGCTACAGCAACACATATATTATTGTAATATTATTTTATATTATATGGAGAAAATTATTATTTAATATTGTGATATGTTTGAATGAAATTATAAAATATTATAAAAGAGAATAGATTACAACGATATTATTTATTTTTTTATTTATTTTTTTAACTTCCTTTTTTAAAACTTATGCAATGATCTGATTTCAAGGGATGAAGTTGAAACCTGTCGATTTTAAGAGTAAATTATTTTTAGAATGTTAAGATAAGATAATTATTATACTTTAATTTATAATAATTCATTAAATAAATTAATAATAATTAATAGTAACGTGCATATTTATATAATCTGAATATTTAAATAATATTTACTTATAGATTACATACAGTTAATAAGATTCCCACTAAATTTTGTACAAATGAAAACTTTTAGACTAAATAATTTTTGGGTTTCTGTAATTAATATGATATTTTAAATTGATTCATAAATTTTAAAATCTTTCAAACAAGGTTTTGATTTCTTTACGCATGGAGGCAAAACTAGACTGAAAGGTTCAAGGTTCAACGGTCGAACCGGGGTCGAACCGGGATAATGTAAAAATTAAAAAAACTTATAAAATATAATGTAAATATAGTTAAGATATATATTGTTCACACATCAATACAACAATTAAACATAAAATAAATGTTTAACAATTAAATTTAATAAATAATATCTTGTGTCAATAACCCAAAAAATAATTTCAAGCAAATCAAAGTAACAATAACCCAAAAAAATATTCGCAAATCACAAATTGAGTACAATATTTAGTTTATCATTAAAAGATCTAAACAAATAGTGTGCATTATCAATACTAAAATACTAAATCATTTCATCGTTTCATATCGCTAAAATACTAAAATACTAAATTATTCCGAGAAGATGGAGGCTGTAGACTCGAAGAGGAGAGTGCGAGGTAAAGGGAATCGCGAGTGCGACTGTCGCGCGAGTAGAGACTGCAGAACGGAGGCTGAGTTAGGGACCTAGGGTTTAGAAAAGTTTTTTTTAATTTTAAACTCAAACGGTCCAACCGTATTGGTTCACTGGTTGACAGGTTGAACCGCGGTTTAGATCGATTCTGGTTCGTTTTAAGCAGATTTGGTTATAAAATTAAATCGGACCGGTTGGCTGACCGGTTCACGGTTCGACCAGTTAAATCGGCTGGTCCGATCCGGTTTTTAAAACCTTGCATGGAGGTAAAAAAGTTAAAAGTATTTATTTGTGTTCAGATTGAAACCTATTTGTAAGGCTGCTGAAAACAGAGAGATCAGATTGTAATTAATTTATTAAATTAAACCCGGTCCTCCCTTTCTCTGCGTCTGCGATCGTCGCAGGCTCGCAGCCTAGCGCGGAAAGCTCGACCGCGATGCCGTCTCTCCAGTGGATTCGCGCCACGCCCACCACTTCCCCGGCCATCCGCTGAGCCGCGACCGAGCCCCGCCTCCTCGCAGCACGATCGGCCGTCTCTCCGACGCGCCGAGCGCACAACCCTGCTGAGGTTGGTTTCACCCTAGTCCGCCTTCCTCTATAAAAGTTCTTACAGGTATGATGCTGTGGATGATGATTGATGAATGCTTAGATTTCCACAAAGGAAAAATTCAAACCTTTGAAGGAACTTCATTTCTCTTGAATCTTCATGGAGGAATTCCAAGGTGAAACGTTGGAGTTAGCTAAAATCTGTTCATATTTTCATCTCTCTATGTAACATAGGAAACTTAAACCATTGCAATGAAATCACTAATCTGACTTGATTTCCTTAATTTTCTTGGTCCTATTGCACTATTTACATGATGTTCCACCCATTGAACTACCTTGAAAGAAGTTGCATTGTTTTGAACTGGACAACTAAACCAATTAGTCCCGTGCAAAGCTACTATTTCAAGTCCGATGGAGTATGAATTATGTTTAGAGATATCACTGGCTCACGCATGAAACCTCTTGAAGAAGCCAAACCTTATTATAAGGTTTTTTTGGTTTCTCCCCAAACTTCGTGGAGCTTGAGGTTAGCCTTTGACAGTTTTTTCAACTCTCATCCCAACCTTGTCGAACATCTGATTCACTACAATATTTCTGCACCAATATACTTAAAGACTTTTGCCACGCCACTATGGAAGTAGCTAATGTAACGATTGTTAGCCTCCTTTTTTAACCTATAGCCAACTACTAAATAGCTCTAAAATTAGTCACCTAATGCTCAATAGATCAAGAAGATATATGGCGCTTTTAGGCCCGCGCGAGGACCAAAATCAGGACCTAAATGCTGCTAGTTTAAAAAACAACAATAATAATAATAAATAAATTTTTTTAATCATTCTACACATATTCTAATATAAGAAAATATTATTTTACTTCACATATTCAATAATTTTCAATAACTTTATTTCACATCTTACCAAAATACTTGAATTGAGTATTTTGGTATAGGATATAAAATAAAGTTGATATTTTTATTGAAAATTATTGAGTATGTGAAGTAAAATAATATTTTTTTACATTAAAATATGTGTAGAATGATTAAAAAAATTTATTTATTATTATTATTTTTTTTAAACTAGTACTATTTTGGTTCTGATTTTCGTCCTTGCACCAAACAGGGCCTTATAGTAGATCCTCGTAAGGTTATGAAAGGTGGTTAGCTCTTTCACCAGCTATCTCTTGCCAGCATTGCTACCTTTCTCAACTATAAGTGGAAGACCTCTTCTCTTGGGAAAGGGATGGATCATGTAAGACCTCCTTGTATGTTTATGTTGCGCTTTTTTGGTTTTTCTCTCTTTCTTGCGTACCAGATCGGATCTTCCCGTACAAGTTTCCTCCGGACACCAACTTCCATCAATAGCCACTTCAAGCTTTTTTTTTTTTTTTGTGATAGATTCTTGACTTCAATCACTATGATGGAAGTTCTTTCTGTTGATCTATATAATTCCATAAATTGAAGAAAGGGCATAACCTCTGGTTCATCTTTAAAATCAGCTCCAGATCTTTCAATGGATAATAATACTTGTGAAGTTCCGGTCGACGCCACCAGAGAGTTGAATCCTGAGTCTTTGATCAAGATTAAGGTCTTATTCTTTGCTCGAGCACGCGAAATAATGGGACTGGCCGACATGACCTTGGAAGTAGCCCCTCAAAGCACTGCTGGAGATTGTCTGATGACTCTGTTGACCAAGTTTCCAAAGCTAGAGGAAATCTGCAACTCCATGGTTCTGGCACTAAATGAGGAGTATGCCCCAAAGAGCTCAACGTTGAAGAATGGTGATGAGCTAGCAATTATTCCACCAATAAGTGGTGGCTAATAACAAACAGCATCAAAATATTGATGCTTCGTATGGTGTTATCTTGGTGGTTCTTTATTTCAGCTGATTTTTAGGATTATATTTTCTGAAATGTTGTTAAGAGGTAGAATTTTCTACTTTTGGTGTAGTATTTTGGATATTCTAACTAGATATGCTTATGATAGCTTTTTGTTTTTAAAGGTAAACTGCATCCGTGGGCCTCTGAGGTTGAGGTTGGGAGGGTGTTGTAAATTGATCTTAATTTTAAAAAAAATTTGATTTCAATTTCCCTTGAAGTATTGTAGTTTTAGTTTCTCTTTCAAAATTTTGTCTTTTTTGTTTGCCTTTCTTAATAAAAAATATAAAATTTGATATTTTTTTATTAATTTAAATAATTTTAAAGGTTCGCACAGTAGAGTGTTTTCTATACTATCATACGTAAATTTTAATATAAAATTTTATTTTATATTAAATATTATATAATTTTTAATATAATAATTAATTTTATTTTACATTTTACTTAATTTTTTATATAACTAATTTTATTAAAAAAAAATTATTTTTATTATAGACATATTTTAAAAAAAACAAATTTTTCCCATTTTTTCAATCCAATCAAACAGAGCCACATATACATTGAGAAGAATAAAAATGGAGAAATCATACAGTTGAAAACTAATTAGGGCACAAAGAATTTTTAATCCACACCGAAGAAAAATGTTTGAACATATAAAACAGACCGAAATCACATGTTCATAACAGAAATAATATAAATATTAAAGATAGAAAAAAGGAAAGCAACTTATTATCCGTGGGTAATATCAAACAAAAAAAAAAAAAAAAAACTTATTATCCGTGGGGCAGCGAAGCCCACCGGGCAGCACCGCCGGATGTAAGAGAAGGCCTGATGAAGGGGATGAGACGAACCACTGAGAAAGCTTCATTCAGACGAGCAGCACGAGCCATCTGTTGAGAGTTCTTCTGCACAATCCAACAAGAACAGATCTTAACATGATCTAAAATTCACCTTAATTTTGCCCAAAAGATCTCATTTTTATCCAAATTAGACAGACTTCAAAAATATCCAAAAGTCAAAAACTTTTTTTGCCTTAACTTTAATACTGAATCACTGAAAGGTCCAAAAATGAGGAAACAAAAATAACAGGACGAATGGGGAGATGATGGAAGAAGGGGGAGAGAGAATACGATTGTGGCATTTATAGGAATAGAGAAACTAATCAACTAGATATGCAGTAACATAATACAGTAACATGTTTTAACACAAAGGGGAATAATACAGAAGTGTTTGGTTTAATATTATCTTGATGTTATGCCATGCTATTTAGAAAAAAAAAATATTTAGTTTAATGACATGTGTAGATAATCTTATAAAACTTTATTAAATTATCATTAAAAAAATGACATCTAGATGTCAAGACATCTAAATAACATAAAATCAACGTTAGCATTAAACTAAATGTCCCTTAAATGCATTTAAGAGAGAGAGAGAGAGAGAGAGTTTTCAAAATGAAAGGAATCACAATTGATTTCATTAACTGGTTCCCAATTGCATGCAATTCAAGCCACCTTGGAATCATGGATGCAAACTTGCTCTCCAGAAAAGAGTACAGAATATCCGACAGATCACATATGCCATGGGGACCTCTTTAAGAAACATGAGTTAAAACTCCTTGAGAAGAAAAAAGGGCCCCAAGAAAGGTAAGCTACCATAAAATTGATGTCAGAGTATGTTGTAGAACCACTCATCCTCCCATGGAATAATGCAGGCATCAATTGTTCAAGCAAGGACAAGAAACAAGATAAATAAAAAACTGCTACAACAACCATACTACGGCTCGCTCACAATTGACATATGTATATATAAAACCAAACTCTTACTGGGGAAAGAACCCAAGCAACGGAAGACAGCAACTAAAACCACGCTAGGTCTTGGCTAGTAAGACAAAGAAATCTGGATGGCCAGATAAAATATTTTTCTCCAAAAAGAGCAGCAGATAGGGCCCTATTCCAGCTTTTTCCCTATGCAACAATATGTTGTAAAAATCTACTACAGTAGGATTTTTTGATGAAGTTGCCAGCTTTCAAAAATGAACCAAATCTCTTTGAGGCATATTTTCAGTGCATAGGGAAGAGAAACTAGCGTGGAACTCACAACCTTCATAAATTCCTATTCAAATATGGTTCAGCATTGTACATAAGCTCATAAAACATCTTAATATACTCATCATTCTTCAAAGGAACTTTGATAGAGAGAGAGAGAGAGAGAGAGAGAGAGAGAGTTTTCAAAATGAAAGCAATCAAGCTTCTCATAAAATGATAGTTATGCATGAAACTTTGAGGATTACAAAATGTACATTGAATCCATCAATATAAACATTGGATGTGCATGCCTGGTGGGTGCTAATTACTCCCAGGCACCTACTCCAAGTAAGCTTTTGCCTTTTGTTGGAAGGTAAAGATCTTTCGGTTCACTAACATGACTTTAATTTATTGCTACATAGATTGGGTAACTACAACCATGCCCTACATCTACATAGGAACTGTAACAAATTATCCTGATTTAATATGTGCTCTGCTTATACTATGTAGCCAAAAAAGAGAACAAATTTCTTGTAGTTTTTACCTCTCATGAAGATGCAAATTAAAATAGAATTTGTCCATGCCTTTGTTTTCTAAGGAACACTAACCATTTGAAGATTGGCATAAGAAAAAAACTGAAAGAAAATATTAACATATTAGAGAAAACACTTTGTTCACCTTGTCATCAACAGCAATTCTAAGTCGAATGCTCTGGTTTTTGTGCTTCATCTTTCGTAATTTCCTTCCCAGAATAACAATCCCCACAACAGCAGCAGCTATGGACAAAGACCAAACAGGCCTTATCCTCAAAAAGCAAAACTTCAGCAACTCCATTGGCATTTTCCACCAAATTTTGCCACCATTCTCACTCTTGATAACAGAAACATCACCATCGATCGGAATCATCTCCCTTGAATCAGAACACTCCTCCCCCTCAGAACCCTTTCCCAAATCATCACATCCATCGTCCAATGTTTCAGATCCAGTTTCTATAACCGACCCTCCCAAACTTCCAAGATCGACTTTCTCGCTGTTTGCCAGCGAACTCTGCGGATCAGATGCCTCGACGAAACCTAACTGGCCTGTAGAGGTTCCAAGGAACCTGGAATCCGGATCAGGGCTCCCCCAGCTGTTCTTACCTGAATCAACGCGGCCATCATCGCTTTCCCCTTCCGATTGGGGACGCTGGAGGCCACCGGAGTATGGGGAGAAGTAGTCAGCCTTGATGGTGCGGTCCTCCGTGCCCTCGTCCAGTACATCGACGACCTTGGGCGTACTGTCTGGGAGGCTCGAGCTGGGGACAAGCTCCCAGTCCGCGTCATGGAGGTCGGTGCTGCCTTCCATGAAGCAGCGGCTCCGATAGAGATGATTGAAGGATCCGGAAAGAGTAAACCCAAGGATGGAAGGGCTAGGAGATGACTATGCGGTGATCAGTTCACGGATTGGATTCAGAGAGAGAGAGAGAGAGAGAGCGGAAGTGCTTGGGAGAGGAGCGGCGAGAAGACGACGACAGATCGGCCAAAAAAAACCTAGACGTGGCCCGCCGGATGCGGCCCGCTGGCTACGAATTTCGCCGTTTAATTTTGATATTTTTTAAAATAATAAATCTTTAATTTTTTAATAAAAAAATCTAACTTTTAAAAACTTTTATTATAAAAATATGTAAGTTTTCTCCCGAAATAAAATTAAATAGTTTTAAATTAATCTTAAAAAATTAAAATAAAATTGACGAAATTAATTAATTTTGATAAAACTTAAGAACATGTTTAACTTTCATACTCTTTTGTATTTGTTGAATTTGAATTTGATTTAATTTGCTTGTAATTTTGAAGCCAACTTGAAATAAAATTGATTTAAGTTTATAATTAATTTGATATCTATAAAATAATATATATTTATTTAAATAAAAAATAAATTAAAAATAAATTAAAAATAACTTTAATTTAATTCAAAAATTGAATAAATTTTATTTCAATCAAATGAAACTAACTTGAACTTTAAAATTTTGAAATAAAAGTAAACCTTTTCAAAGTTGAATAATTAGACCACTCAAATTCTGACATAATTTATTGCAACCATCATTAATTTGAAAAATTGTTGCTTCCACCAATCATGCAAATCTAAACCAATTTTTATAAATAAAAATTCTATTTCATATTTTATATAAATTTTAATTAAAAATCAGTTTTATTCTCACATAAATAACTATTAATTCAAGATTGAAAAGTAATAATATAATATGATGAACAAATTCAAAAGGTTATTTGAATTTTTTATCTCTATTGTACTCTTTTAAATTAAAACTTATTTACCTTCTCCCTTTATCTATACTATATCTATACTATATATAAAGGCCAGACTTTGAACTGCTAAAAAAACTTTTGTCTTTTTGCTGATGATAAATCGTAGCCGTCCGTTATACCTTGCATGCCTCGCGCCACGCCCTCTTCCAGTTTTGCGTGTTGAAATCAGAACAGCCACCGCCCCTCCGTGCGGCAACTTACCTCGAGATTACCGAAGATTTCACCGCGACAGCGCTTTTCTTCCCCATCCCTAACCCGAACCGCCATCCCTCTGCAGCCGCCTATGAGAGAAGGTAGAGAGGATGGCTGTGGGGGAGATGGGGGTGGCTGGGAAGCGGGTTCGACCAGCAAAACCTATGACCATCCATGGCTGCGCGCAGTCTAGGGATCTCTCCGGCCACCAGAAGAGATTGCAGGAGATCCCATCGCTTCTCAATGCCAAGAATTATTTATGAGCACTGTTTGCAGTTGTATTGTTGTTATTGGCTCATTGTATTCATCATATGCTGTTTGATTCTGCTATAGCTAAGAATTATTTGACCGATTAATGTGAATCCTACCACTTGAAATTGTGCTTTTTTTACAGTAAGACAAAATATTTTCTTCTTTGGGCTTTTTCCATCTTATTACAAATAAGGAAGTCTGAAAATGAAAGATTTAAAACGTCTGAAATGGGTCGTTGGAATTATCTTTTTTATCCAGCTTATATGTGTTATATATTTGTCAATATTTAGGTTGACCCTTATTCTGTTAGCAAAATTTATGCTAAAAAAGCATCAAATATATGAAAACGTTTCAAATGCCTTACTGAAATTATTTTTTTTATCTAGCTTATATTTGTTATAGATTTGTCAATATTGGAATATATTTTTTAATATTTCACGTGCAACGCACGTGCATTTCACTAGTTTATATAAACAGAATCTAATAATTCATAGATCCTAAAAAAATATGAAAAGTAAAAAAAAAGTTAAATAAAAAGAAAAAAAGTGATTAGCTATCAAACAATATGAAAAGAAAAATAGTATCCACTATTGAAAAACTTAAGAAACTATAAAAAAATAATGTGAAAATTTTCATTAAAAAACTATCAAGAAAAGATTAAAAAAATGAAAATATCATGAAATACTTACCATGCATTGAACATGTTATACTCTTATCAGAAAAAAAAAAAAATGTTATACCACACATAATTTATGCATTATGATGTATATTTTCATATTAGGTTATAGTTTTCTACTTAGTCAATTGAACTCATGCTCATAAATTTGTTAGGTAAATCATATGCACACAATTGGAATGAAGTCTTTTGACATACGGTCTTTTTAATTTAGGCCTCGATTCAAAAAAAATTTTAACAAGAAAAAAATATATTTTATTTTCTATTTTTTAAATCTAATAAAAAAAATTTTAATTTAATATTAAAAAATATGTAAGACATAAAATAAAATTAATTATAATATTTATATTTATATTAAAAATAAAATAAAATAAAATTTTATAGTTGAAAGTTACATTAAGCTAAAAAAAATAACCTGAATCAAACGAAACCGAAGTCATTTCACACACTTTAGTGCAATGAAAGAACCCCTTCTCTGTTCACATCCACCTCACATTTTCTTATCCTGACAGGAGCGTTTAGTTCAATCTGGCTGCTGTTACGACACATTATATGAAAATAATAATTATTTGATTTGATAACGGCTAAATAACCAAATCAAAATTTATGAAAATAAGGTATCTAGACTTAGTTTCGAGTTGCAGCCTACTGATTTTTCACTATAATTGCACCTGAAGGAATTCTGTTTATTTTCTACAGCATGCTTGTCTGTTGATACCCATCTATGCTGTCATAATAGCTTTGTTTTGATGCTAATTATATTTTACTCTTTGCAGAAGTTAGATTTTTTATTTATTTATTTTTAAGTAAACTGTTACTTTGAACGAATCGTTTCTTTCGAAAAGATTGCTTAACATGTGGCAAGCAGTTAAATTCTACTTTATAATTGGATGAGGCTTGTAGGGTCTAATGCTATGCGCTTGAGAGCATTTCTGACTGCAAGGGATCTCACTGATATATGAAATTTGAGCAGATTCAGTGAGAATATATCTCAGTTTTCTTCTCACTAAGTGCAAATGTTTCTTAGCTTTATTTTTCGATGTAGCTTACTCACGTTTGGTCTTGGTTGAAAAAATATTCTATCCGTAAACTATCATGTCTCCGTCGAAAAGAGACTCAAAATAAGCTAATGTTCTCAAAAATCGTCTCAGTTCTAATGAAGTTTGGCAATATAATTGCCAGAGGAATGCTGCAAACCAGCAGCACTGCTAGAGTGCTGGTGCGGCCAGTACAGGTTTTATTTGCCATGGGAAAAAAAAAAAAGAGAGGATTGAATATGGTCTTTTACTTTAAAGAATTGTGAAGCAAGAAATCAAGGCGCCGTCGATTCCTTCAGATAGGCAATCAGATCCGCGCGGTCCTGAGGCTTCTTTAGACCAGGGAAGACCATCTTCGTTCCCGGAATGTACTGCACGCATACCAAAGATATCATAAGCACTTTGATTATGTATATAAGATATACATGTAACTTAGAAGAATAACAACTTCAAATAAAAGCAGCAACTCTGTTCGAAATATTGGATGAACAAAGTCATCAGGAAAGAAAATGCAAGAGATCTAATAGCCAAATTGTTTAAAAGTTATAAACAAAAACTGGATAAGAGACATGGAAGCAACTTTAATTAACAGTTTGGGTTCTAAAAGAGAAAGATGGGCCCTTTGTCATACACCTACAGATCGGTTTGAGGATAGACCAACAAAGTTCTTCACATTACTTTTGGGTGCCTCTTAAAGCTTACAGGAAGCTAAAGTTATAGACCAGTAGTTTAGCTTAAATGAAGAATACTGAAACACTAAACCAAAAAGATTCTGACAACCCAAACAAGCAAAGGATATGAGCATAACCTCATAGTCTCTCAAACAAATCTGACAAATTTGAAATAACAATAAACATCAACTCAACACCATTCAGGTTCCATGAATAGACAATAACAATTCAGTGCTATGAGAACTCCAGATGATCCTAATTGCGTCATAAATATTATGCAAACCTTTTTAACTACCATAGCAGTTCTATATTAACTATCATATTAGCTACGAAACATGAAAACTTCTAAAAGGTTACGTACCATCCCAGTATCAGATATGCTACATCATGAATACCCCAGCCCAGGGACATATCTAATAAATCACATTGCGCCTTTCAATAAAAAATATATTAATTACTTGAATACACCTGAAAAATGGTGGAGATACATGTAGAAAATAGTGAGGATATGCATGGAATACAACTGATGCCAAATTGAGTGCAGAACTTCTATGAAATATTTGATGTAAAAATAACCCTACACAATATCTCGTATCCATCATCTCACAAGGTGGCTGTGTATCTCTAGTTGTTATACACATTTCTTGCCAGAGCCTCGTCTCATCATTGCACAAATGTCACGTATTTCTCCATCCCCTATCTCTTCTGTAGAGCTGCTCTTCTCACTTGTGGAGAACAACAAGCACTCTATCGAGCTATACCTCATTTGACAATACACACACACACACACACTAATATATCTCATAATTTATATGGCTCCAAATTTGTATCCTATATTTTCAAATTTGTTACATCTCCATATTACTATTGTATTGAATAAGTATCTCTACATTATACTCGTGTTTTATAGCATATTAGTATCAATAGCCATAAAAATCTTCAACAAATACAATACATCTGATTCCTGAACAATGGGAAATAATGGGCGGATTGGATATCTTGGGCTCTCCAAAAAAAAATCAAAATTTAATCATTTGATCAATTTTTGTGCCTCAACCAAATGATAGCTTAATCTCAACAACTTGCGAGTTAGCCACATGGATTTAACTCTTCTCCATTTAGCTCTATTTAAAGCAACACTTTCCTTGAGTGAAAATGATTCAAGATCACTTTTAAAAGCTTTATGTCAACTCATTATTGATTTAACGTATAAAATATAAAATTTTATGGGCAAATTTTACATATTATTGATCAATACAACAACAACCACAAAGCCTTAACTTCAACTACTTGAGGTTAACTAGACGAATTTCCCCTCTATTATGAGCCATATCACCTCAAACAAACTTCACTCATCTTATAATCAAAAGGTACCACATCACCCTCCTAGTTATAATACCGTAAAATTAAATAGCTACTAAAATATTGTAAAATAAAGAACAAATTCTTTCAAATTGCATAATTACTAAATAAACATATGACAAAATAGTCACCAATATCACGAAACTGTGTATTGAACTATGAATAGGGATACATCCTAAAATCATACATGAACATTATGAAAACAATAATGCAATATAGCAATGCTACTAAACTTTTAATAACATAAAAGCACAATTAAGAACAAGAAAATCGAAAGAGCCGAAGTTAAAAAAACATAAAGTAAGAAGTACTATTTATGATTAGAGAAAATCATAAGTCAACTAACAAAATAATCCATAAGAGATGTTAAGAAGAATAATTTATGATTCGAGAAAATTAAAAGAGTCAACTAACTAATTTTTTCTCTCTCTAAAAAACCTAAAACTTTCTAAAAATATACTCAAACCAAACGACACCATAATCATTATATTTAGTAAGATTGCCTACTAAAGAAATAGACGGTAAATTCACTTAACTGTGAAAAGAAAAGGGAAATCTCGCTATCAAAAAAAAACATTTCTTCTGAAATACGTCATCTGCTCAATTCAATCCCTTATCCAACTATGTCGTTAACCTTTAAATAATTCAAACAGAGTTATGACATTGAAAAAGAAAAATAGGCCCGTACCAAACATTTACAAAACAAAATAAATTCTTTTGGAAAGCATAATTACTAAGAAAACATCTGATAAAATAGTCACTAATATCATGAATTGTGCTTTGAACTAAGAATAAGATAACATTAGTTCTCATGTTATCTTGGTGATCTCTAGTACAAACTTTGGATTTGCACTTTGCCATTTAGTCCTCTTGTCAACTCAGTATTTTTTTTTTGAAATATTCATTAAAAATTTGTTTCCAATCGCTGTCACGATCATCTATGATGCATACTTTTGCTCAATGTTTGACCTAGGTGATTTCCCCACATTGATCTTATTTCCAACTACAAATTTAGGACCAAATTACATATTTATATTGCTGGAATCTTAAATCTACAGTGCTAATTGAAGATAATTAGTAGATTCATGAAATTGATTTCATAAGAACCCAAAAATTTATCACATGAATTGCATAAGGGTTGCCTTTTCGTTCAAATTGATCTTCCATAGGTATTTCAAAATTGAGATTTCTGCATAATTTCATGTTCATATATAGATGCTAGGCACCTACAATTAAATTTCAACGAATTTTGAGTTAAATTGAGTCTATAGCAACTGAAAAAGTTGAAAGTCTTTTAATTCCAAATATCATCAAGTCATACAACAACAACAACCAATCCTTTTGTCCCACTAGGTGGGGTTAGCTAACCAAATATCATCGAGTCATCCAACTAGACAATTTACAACTATAGGGTCTCTATGATTTCATTTTATCCTTACACCATTCTTTCACTTTTGTGCCTACAGCTTGGTATTAGAGCAGTTTTTGTGTACTGATTCTTAATGGTTACTAATCTTTGTTTGTCACCTTGCATAGTTATTTTAGTTGTCATTCTACATTGCAGTAGAGTCATGGCATATAGGAGTCCACATCCATCATACAGAAGATCCTATAAGTAATGTTGACCCTAGGAAATCTCTCAAAGAACCATTAGATGTTATCCACCTAGATCTTACTCCCCCGAAATTCCACTCCTATCATAAAGTCAAAACTAAGGCATGCAAACTAGCCATAAATAGCCAGAACAATGACAACTTAATCACCTTATATTCACCGGATAGGGTAATGCTCATAGCCAAGTTGCAACCTCATCCAAGACGATGATTCTTATTAGTTATTGATACCTTGTACCAGTGCAATTAGGATCCTATTCAGGTCAAAAATGGTGTGATGTTATCCCCAAGTGTGTTGTATACATTTTGGGTAGACCTTAGATTAAGGCATTAGGTGTTTCCTATTGTAAGAGCAAGAACACCTACATGTAACATGTTTACAGGGGAAAAGGATCTTACTTAATTCGATCAAGTCGAGAGGGCCATCTATTAGAAGCGTGATTAGATCTTTAGAGACAATATCATTTGCGCCACCAACAAAACAAGAGGGTTTGGGAGCTCCCACTTTAAAGCTTATGGCAACCCAGACTCCTTCCAAAGAGGGAGATGGTGAGCCATCACCTCAACATCACTTGGACCCTAGGACCAAAGTCCTAATGAACCTCTAGAGGTTTCTTGTCGAGATATCTATCTCATCTCTAGTGGCGCTATCCTACTCCCAACTCTGAATATGTGCACTATTCATACAACACTTTATTCGAGATGGCCATTTCTAAGCCCAAGGTCATTGGATCTTCTAGTGAGATTATTGAATTACCATATTAGGAGAATGTCATAGATTCATCATCTTTTAATGAGCCCTTTAGTGAGTTCAAAGGCTCATCCATGGAGTTAATTCAATCCATAAAATCTCCCCATTGGATGTGATTTGTATGTCATTCCCAACAAGATTACCTTACCTTCTCATATAGAAATGTCCACCAATAGTATCAATTGTTATATGAATCATTTGTTCAACTCAGATTATCATAGACCTAAGGAGAATGAGTCATCTAGCAAGCTTACAAATTCTTAGTGGAGTATAATTACATGTCCTTATCGAGTGTCATAGGGATATTATCACTGATCAAGACCTTTCATAATCCCTAGTTCATGTATTTTGTTTAGTTCATGTCTAAATCATATTTATATCCATGCATTTTGTACAACCTTGATGTGCCTTTTCATTACTTGCATGAGATTCATTTGCATTAATCAAACAAGATCAATTTTAAAAAAATGCAAAATATTACAAACTTACGAATTCCTCTCTAGCGCTAATTCACATGATGAATTAGTGTTTTATAGAGGAAGTTTCTATGGCGCCCCAATATCCAAGATTGGCTTGTGGAAATATGGATACTAGTATTATAATTAGTAAATTGAAATTTGGATTATGTAGGTTTGAATGCTATGAGGCAATTTTAATGTTGTCCAATGACCTACATCCGGGCTGCTCATTACCACTACCCACTTCTCCATAAAGCCCCACTTGTTCCACCTTAAATATCCATATCCTACTCCTTTACATTGATCCTCTCGACTAAAGATTCCAAATCATGTGGTGCCTTTAGATATCCATATCCATCTAATCCCTTGGATTCCATTGGTTCATACTCAGGTCTTTGATCTACTTATATGTGATACACCACCACATCTATTCCACTTTGTTCCCATCTTATACCATTGTGATACCCCTCCATTACTTTAGGAAAACTTGGCACTTCCAGCAAGAAATTTTGTTGTCATCATTGGTTCAACATAAATTCCAGTAACACCATTTTCATTAGGTGACCAAGAATTTAAGACAAAGGGATTGATCCAGGAGCAATCTTAAGATTTTCGGTTTTATTTTATGTTTAATTTGCACCCATAAAGTTTGGGAATTTTTATACTTATTTAAACATTTATGTGGCAACACCCACCAGAAATATTGTAAGAGTTATGGGGTTTAATTTGGCATAAAATTCAAAATGATTTAAAGTGGGTCTAATCATATTATACTTAAGGTAATATCATTAACTATCCAAATCACATTAACAAGGGGGTGCATTATATGAATGTATAATGTAGGCACATAAGCATTGTTTGGTTGGGAAAAAAAACCTCAAACTCCTCAAAAAATACTTTCATTAATATTTTATATTTATTTTACACATATATAAATTTAAATAATAAAAACTAACTTTATTTTATATCCTACAAAAATCTCAACCTTAAAAATTAACTTTATTTCGCATCCCAAACACACTCCAATAAAAAAATAAATTTTATTTCACAACCAATACAACCCTCAATAATAAAATAAATTTATTTCACATCATAATATTAAAATATATCTTATTCTCTTTCTATCTCAAAAAACTTCAAACATTCCAAAATATACTTCAACCAAATAAGACAAAAAGGTCTGTAGTATACCTATAAATGCAAAGAAATAATATGGCTAATATAATGAATAATAAATTCATCTTCACACTATCGTATAGGATCTAGTCTTCATAACAATCAAGTCTTAACATTCACTTTCCAATACAAAGACTATTACATATGTAAGGGAATTAATCACAATGAAGCACAAGAACCAAAAACTAATGCATGAAAAAAAAAGCTTCTAATAATAAATAAGAAATTAAAATGATTACAACTCAAATTAAAACTACCAAATATGTAATGAATATAACAAATAATAGCACTAACACTATTTTTGCTTTGTTTTTTTATTGTAGCAAATAAATGAAAATAATAATTATTAGAAAATAAATGACTCACTCACTAATCGAGTAACAACAATATCCAGTCCACTAAAACAAAAGCCAAAAAGAGAATTTACGAAGGAAAACAAAGAAGTAGAGAACAATGAATAGAAGCTATGATGATGGACCCAAACTAGACAACTGATCCCCTCGACTGTGACTCAAACCAATAGGAATGACGAATTTGATCCACACCTCGTGTGCTACAATGGATCCTTCTTAGAGCTAGGGTGTTATAAATATTCGAAATTCAAAACTCGCTCGATTTTTTGAATTGATTCGAAATCGGTTCGAAATTTTTGAATTGAACCATAAGCTAAGGCCATTGACTCAAAGTTTACTTCGAGCCAATTTCGACTGTCCATGGCTTGCTCAAAATATGATTCAAGTTGGCTCAAAATTATATATATAATTCAAATAATTTTGATATGTATACATATAAAATGTTTGTCAATACAAGGTAGCTTAATAGTTTAGTGGTAGAATGAAGGAAAATAAACTTAAGTTTATTTTAAGTTTATTTTCCCCAAAGTTTAAGAATCAAATCCCTTTAGGTACACAATATTCTTATATTTTTAGCAAATTCAATCGATACAAATCATGATTCGAGCCAACACGAAATCACATCGATTCAAGTTAAGCTGGCTCGAATCAAGTTTGATTTCAATTTTGGACCAGTTTTGAGCTGAGACGACCTCAAAAGTTTTTATTTTGAGTTGCATTCGGCTCACTTGAAATTGATTTGATAATAACCTCAAGTTTGATTTCGATTTTGGGTCGCTTTTTGAGCCGAGATGACCTGAAAATTTTTTATTTTGAGTTGCATTCCGCTCACCTGAAATCGGTTTGATAATAACCCTACCTACACCTAACAAGTTGTTCATGTCTTAGCTGCTGCAATGTCCAGGAAAATCTAATCCAATATCCTAAAATTCGTCAAAATTGGACTTTAAATACTAAAGTTTGAGCCTAATCAAATTCTAGATTAATTTTGGGATATTGGATCATCAAAATTGAGGTTAGACGGGTTGGATCAGCTAAAATCCATAAAAATAGGACTAGCATGCAAGTTTTTCAATTTTTCACCACCCTAGGACCAGGCATTGATGGAGCCACACATCAATGGAATGCAACAAAAATATGAAGTTTTCATTACGTCGCAATATTTCTCCCAGAAAAGGCAAAGATTAGTGCAAGTTCAGACGTTTGACAAAAACAGGAGTTCAACGAGATGATAATAATAAGCTACGCCTCGTAACCATGTCAACCAACACTCATGATTATGGACAGTGTAAAGCCTAGAGTATGTGAATGCCTCAAAGAAAATGAGCAATATTGCTGTTTTAGCCAGCCCAGGTGAGGCTAATTTTTTCATTGTATAGGAAATAAAAGGATATTATAAAATATCCCTACCATCACATGAGCTAATGACTACGTGTACGAAGTATATATCACTTGCCCCTTTCATTAGCCAACCACTTAGCACAAGGACATTCTTTAGGTGTGAGAATGAACAATTAAATAACTTATAATTAGTGCAAAATAAATTTCATGAACAATGAAGTATGAGGAGAAGACAAAGTCATAACCCATAGGCAGTGCATTGGACTTATAACTCACCATCTAAACTTTAATATAATAACTCTTAACAGCCTAACCTTCTTAGGATTGAGCAAATAATCATACAAAGTTGATTGCTCCCATATCACGGCCATATTTTTGTTGGCAGCAGAGTACGAATACCCAGGAGTAGTACCAGACTGCCTCCCAAACAATCCATTGAGATTAGGACCTGCAAAACACCAACATATTTAGAGCGGGTAATTCTCAAATCTAATAGCAGAATGACACAAAGTAATTGGGATCAAAAGCGAGATTTGGATGCTGCAGTAAAACCACCATGGGAAATGAACATAGTAGGAAAACAAATCATTCAGGAGAAACTTAAAAGAATAAAATCATGTATGCTTCACCAACCTAAAATTCTCATTTTTATAAGATCTTCAAATTTGACAAGGAATAATGATTTGCCCGAACAAAAATCCTAGAACAAACCAATATGTTGGTTTTGCATCCTTCAAGCTTCTCCACTTGAACTTGCCCACAAGTGAAGGTTAGATCAACCATCATGAAATTAAACTAACATATAGTTTAAAAGATTTGCAAATACCAATACCGGGCATTTGAAACCAATCCACAAGGTTAGTAAACAATATGTCGATCATATCGTCACATTAATACAATGTTGTACAAATCGAATAGGGCTGCCTGATACAACCAATCCAACTGTGAACTAGCACCTCATCTAGTCCAGTTCAATGTCAAAACTAGATTGCCTATTAAAATTAATCAAATCATAGTGAATTAATGTATTCATACGATATTTACCATTTAATGATTAAGATAAAGAATAAAATGAATAATTTTATCATTTTGAATATTTGCTATTAAAAATGTATTTTATCGGTTTGACCGGTTTGACGACTAGTGCAACTTATCCGGCCACAAACTGCATAGCAAGCCTGTTCTTTCTCCGGTTCGGCTTTTACACCATTGCATTAATATAAACAAGAGAACATCCGCAAATTACATTGAAGCAGAAAATCATTAATATAAGTATACGACACAACACATCCTCTGAAGTAATATATCTGCATATGCACATTAATAGCATCATTTTCATCTTCACTATGTCTTTCCACATTCATGATTCATCAAGGAAAAGACCCGGTAAAGGCTTTTTTTAAAACAAGAAAAGGTAATTCCAATGTAAGGAAAACGAAAAAATAGCTCAAAGTACAAGCATCCAAAATAGAGGAAGAATATGAATTGTTTTCCGGAAGGTTTGAATCAATGACCTTCACTTTGGAGGTCAAAGGAAGCACCAATTAGCCAAATACCTCCACGAGAGATTCACAATTAGATCAGACCCACAAAATATAGAAAAATATCAAACTAAACACAAGCACACAGTTAGCAAAACAAATCACATACCATTGCACGAAATCACGCCACCCAAAAAAAATTTAAACAAACCAACCAGAAATTAAGAATATAAAAGAATTAAAAAACAACAATCAGCTATGAGAGAAAGTACCTTGCTTGTGTCCGGCTCCTTTCTCCACCGTATGACATTGTGCGCACTTCGTCTTAAAAATCTTCTCTCCGGCCTTCGCATCACCGGGCGGAGCTTCCGAAAACGAAGCCATTCACCTCCGGCTCCTCTTTCTCCCTCCCCGGCGTCCCCGCTCTCCGATTAGGGCTAGATTTCTTCCACGGACGGATGTCGCCAGCGCGATGCGCGACGTATTTCATGAGTCCCGTAGGACGAATTACGGGAAAGCCCTGGTCGTAATTGAAAAGACACTAGACATGGCAAGGTGAAGATGTAAATTGAACAATTATGAAGGGTAAATATGGCAAAGTAAATTCCTTCCGTAAAGCTAATGGTCCTTTCGATATTGACCGATGGACGGCTAGCCGCCACGCGAGCAGATAATCAAGACCGTTCGATTATTAACGGCATGTTCGAGCAGCTCACATGTCACGTGACTTAAAAAAAAAATTGATTTATTCATTTTCTTGTATTAAAAGTATAAATAATTACATATATGCCACACAATTTAGCTTTATTTATACCTTACTCATTCATTCTTAGCTAATTACGCTATACATATTCAAAATATTACAAAATCTTACATACACATTTGAGTTAAAAACTTAATCAAAATCTATTTTTAAAAAGATATTCTATTAGTAAATCATTAAAATTATATTTTTACTCTTAATAGTACATATTTTTCTTTTCCTCAATACAATACTAAAGTACTGATTTGTCCTAAAATCAATTCACGTCGCGGATGTCTCCTTCATTTGTCGCCACCTAAATATTAAGGTTTTAGGATTTTCAATCAAAATATATTTAATTATCCTTAAAATAATATAATAAACGGCTCAGATTTTTTATAATCTAACTATAGTCACGTTATTAAAAAATTATAATTACTCATTATAATAAAAATAAGTTAAAATGTGTGTATATAAGATTTTATAATATTTTGAGTGTGCATAGCATAATTAACTAGGAATGGATGGGTAAGGCATAAATAAAACTAAATTGTGTAGCATGTACGTAATTATTCCTAGAAAGTAATCTTATACATCCCAAAATAAATAATTCAAAATTTTAAATAATTAAATTCAGCGAAATTTTTTATATGACATCATTACTAAATAAAAATTTATTTTTATTTATTTGACATCATTATTACACAGATATCACATAAAAATTTAAATAAAAAAAAACAGGACTGAAAATGAAATAAAAAAAAGAAAACAACACGTTAATTAATTTTTTTTGAACTCGAATTAAAATACGCATGATGCTTGAGAAATTTTGTTCAATTTTATTTTATGAAAATTTGTAAGCTCAAGTTATTGCCGAGCTTGGCCACAATAAAAAAAATTTCATTTCATTTTTATTAGTAGACGCAAAGAAAAGACTAAATTTAATAACAGGTTTTGTAAATTTATTATTAAGCACAATATAGTATCAACAGCTAAAAAAAATATATAATCAAATACAATTAATGGTATATTAGAACATAGTCACAATTCATAGTAATCATAATTACTTAACATAGTTTTGATAATAAAATTTAGAGTAACTGCATCCAATAACAAATTAATCTTAATTTTTTTTAAAAATTTAATTTGAGTTCTTGAAATTACAAAAATTCTTTAATTTTAGTCCAATTAAGATATAATTATTAATTTTTTATTAGCAAATTATAAAATATTTTTATTGGTTAATTTTATGATTTTTAGAATATAATTTTGAAACATTAATATTTTTATGAAATAAAAAAATAAGAAAAATTAAATTTAAAAAAAGGGAAGAGAATGGAGTGATGTAAAGGTTTATTAAAAAATTTTAAACAGTCTAAATTAATTTAAAAAATTAAATTTAATATTTTTTATGACAAAAAAATAGTAAAAACAGTGGAATTTAAAAAAAATTAATACTATAGCACTTTTAGAATCTCAGAAATTAAATCAAATTTTTTAGAAAAATAAAATTAATTTGCAATACTTTTCCCACCTCTAATAATAAGTTGAGTTTATTCTAACTGATTAAATTTTGTTTAATTTTGAGTTAATTTTTAAAATTGAATTGGGATTAATTTTTATCTTATTTTTGAATTTAGATATTCACTTTATATATAATGGATATTATTTATAATTTATTAATTTAAATACTTATAAATATTATATGTACTTATATGTAAATTTCTTAAATATATACCTTGTATAACATATTGATATACATAAAATATTTTAATAGTCATCCAAAAAGTTTATATACGCATCATTATATAAATATTGAGTTGATTATTAGTTTAATCCATTTTATTTCGAACGAGTTGACTTCGAGTCAAGTTTGAACTAAGCAAAATACTAACTAGTTTAAAGCGAATTGACTTTGAGTCATAAGAAAATCGAGTGATGTTATAACTGAGCAAAATACGAGTGAGTTTTGAAGAAGTTTTGAGTGTTTTGCTTACTCTTGCTATTGGCCGGCATAAGTCGAGCCCAACTGGGCTTATTCTTAATATTTTGGCCCAAGCTCTCTAATTGGGTGGGCCTGCCCAAGTCTGTTTGGGTTTGGGGAAGTTAAGCCTGATGTAAAATTTTCAAATATTTTTTTGAGAATCAAAAAAATATTTCAACCATTTTTAAACATGTCAAACTAGTAGGGGGTTAATTTGAATGTGGAAGCACATGAAAGATATAATAGTAGTTTTAAATTTTTTTAATAAATTTTTTAATGAAAAACTTCGTTGAAATATTAATATCAACTTTAAGGACTTCATTAAAAAAATTTTAAATTTATAAGCTTGCTTGATATTAGCTCTTAACCTCAGAAATTTGGATGATATTTACTTATAATTTTAATGTGTGATTGTTAGAGTATTATTTGATATTTGAGTTTTGGTTTTAAATTTTATACTTTTATAATTAATATTCTACTTTAAAATAAATTTTAATTTATTTTAAAATTTATTGTAATATTTATACATATTACCCTGCATGTAATTAGGAGTATTTGATTTAATCGATTAGATAGATTCAAATTCTGATCTAAATCTGGAAATACTGTAAAATCGATATGTCAAATAAAATGATGGGGAGGACAAGCGCATCTAGGCTTACCATGAGTCTGGCAAATACTATGTTTAGAGTGGGTATCATTTTATCAATGAACAAGCGAAGGCAAGCAAGTGTCTAGTAGCTGGAATGACGATCGAAATAATACTTGGAGAGGGTTTGGTTGGCATAAGCTGTAGCACTTGACATTAAGTATAGAAGCTTAAATTTATAGTAATACTCGCTTATTCATGCAGTGCATTTACAAAAATTATATTTTCACTTTCCAGCATATTCAAAGAAAGAATATCGTTCCAACTAATCAAATATGCTAATCGAGTTTGAATTTTGGCAAGGGATCCAACAACCATTACCTCACAAAAGATCATTGACCGTGGGTTCTTAAAGCCTTACTTTCATAATGAAGTTAAATTCCATGTTAGCAGGTGGAAACGCAAGGTCATATGAAGTGGCTTAGGCTTATGCCACAAGCTATTTGTGCCTGGCCCAACGCAAATACTCTTTTAGTGCCTGGAGGTTGCCCAAAAAGTTGATTATGAAAACAAACTTCAATGTTGCAGTAGACACATATTAGAAGCAAATGAGAATCAGAGTAATATTAGTCTGTGATCATAAATACACTCTCCTCTTTTACTTAGCCCTCCACGGGTCATGGACCCTGACCATGTGGCCGACGACAAATAAGTGATCCTCGTAATTAAAAAGTTCAACCGAAAGTGTATCATCATAGAAGGAGATACTAAAGAGGTCATCTCAGCGTTCCAAGCAGACGATTTAAGATTTGCAATCCTTAGATCACGACTTCAATCTTTAAAAGTGAAAGTAAAGAGAATAAGTCATATAAATTGATTTATACAACTAAGTTACTTGCGAGTTCGTCCAATACTCTAAATCGTTCTAAAACTTGGAGGAATGAGTTAATGATTTTTCAAATTTCTTCACTTATAAGATTTTTTTAATAAAATTTTGTGTATTCCCACTTTGAATTGAGATTTTCATGTGACATACATCCTCCAATTTGATAAGAAAAAAATAAAAATAAAAAGAATATATATATTTCTGAAAGTAGGTATAATAAAGTAATTAAATACATAAAGAGAGGCAGAACAATGTCAATGGTAAGTATGTTCCCTTGGAACATTCTAACGCTAAAGTGCTCCATCATTTGACCGTTAGGCCCAACTGCCACTCGGATTTAGATTTTAGACGTGCACGCCATCTCGGGGTGTCCACCGGATTCAAATTTCAACGTCCAAATTCAACTTAATTTAATTTAATTTAAATTTGAGTTAATTCAAATTTTATAATTTAAATTTAAATTCAGCTAACTCAAATTCTCCGATAATTAATTTTTTTATAAGAAAATATTTCTACTAAAATTTTTATTAGTTAATTAATAAAAAATTACTATAAGCATTTTTTTAATTTACATAATAGATTTTTTAATAATAACTAACATGTACTTATATATAAATAATAAATAACTGAATCTATTATTTATATTTTAAAAAAATAAGTCGAGTAAAGTCAATTTGATTCAACTAAATCTTATGACTTTGCTCAATAAATTCGAGTCAAGCTCTATATAAATTAAATATTATTTCAAATATCAGGCAACTATCAAACTACAAGCTGAACTCTTACCCTTACATATGATTATATCGCGCTCAGCTTGTATCTTCTTTTTTTTTTCTCCCAAACTCCTCTATCTAATTAGTTATTAATTTAATTTTACATTAATTAAATTTGAATTCTCATCTTACACTCTACACAATTATAATGCTTAATAATTCTTATATATTATATTGAGCATAAACCCTAAACCCTAACGTGCATATGTTCCTCTTATTTGATATGAGTCTTAAAATTTTGATTCCTTTCCTTTAAGTACTTAAATTTGATTTTTTTATTACTTGTGAGTCCACAATCTTCTATTAGAAATAGTGGAGTACCATCGCTAACTTCATCATTGTAATGCTCATTTTCTACCTTAATCTCTAAAATTGACAAGAATGCTATTTTTTTAATTATTGATTTGAGAGCAATTTTTGTTTTGAAACAAAAATATTGGTATTTTCGCGACATTTTAATTTAATTTTTTGTGAAAATATTTTAAATTCCACAACCAAGTTTTTCATTATGAGATTACCCTTCTACTCCTTTTACACATTTAAATTTTAAGATTTATTATGTGATAAGTCATTGAAGTTTTTCTTAAAATAACTTTTCTCATGTAAGTCTTATCATCTCGTCACATAAGAAATTAAGTATTCTATTTAGTTATTATTACTTCTATTTTTAATGTAATTATATGATAAGAGTAATTGTGCTAAATATATCCTATGAATAATTTAAATTATTGAAGTTAACTAGTATATTTTATGTAGCTTTATTGCCACAAATAAAATCAATTTTTTATTTACGTGCCATCATTGTCGCATAGAAATTTTAATTAGATTTAAAATTTAAGGTCATTTATGAAACTACAACACATTTCTTAAGATTAAAAAAATTTCTAAAATTGCATTTCTCAAGATTAAAAAAAATTCTAAAATCGCTTCCTCTTTATTTTTTGTTCCAAATTCATTCTCTCATAATAATATTGTAGCTAGTTACCTACATATTCTTCGAGAATTTAATTCATATAATTCCAAAACTCACACTTAAGGTTCTGTTTGGTTGGAGGCTGTTTTGATCATGATCATGACCAAAATAACCTCCAATAATTTATTTTAAAAAAATTTATTTTTTATTCACAATACATAAATTTTAATATAAAAATTTACTTTTCATTGCATTTTTTATATTTTTCACATATTATATTTAATTTTTTATTTTTATTTTTAAATAAAATGGTTGGAAGTCATTTTAGCGTAGGCTGGCCTCGAACCAACAGAGCCTAAATCGTTAAATTTACTAACGCAACATAAATACAAAAGATGTTAGTAACCTTAATTTGCACCAAGAATAAATTGAACAAAAGCATTTATACCCCTCATTCTCTTCACCTTAAGTAGCTCATGTTCTAGGCTCTATCCATAGTAAAAAAAAAAACTCCATTAATTTTTCCAAATTTATGTACCACAAATTATATCTTGAATTTATTAATTTTCTATTATATACTAATTCATTTTATTTATTAAAGACAAGTCAAATTGTTTCATTTCCTACATAGTCTCCAATGAATATCATCTTTTCTAAAAAAAAAAATATTAAAATTCCCAAACTAATTTTATTTTATTAGATAAACATTTTTTACCTGCACATTGTATATATATATATATTTATATATGATAAAAAATTTAAAAAAAATTTAAAGTAGAAATAAAAAAAGTTAATTATACTATAAAGTGAAATGAAGTTGAATGATATTTTGATCAGAATTATATAGGATATGATATAAGTTAAATTTGTTAAATTAAAATTTATGTATGATGAAATATAAAATAATTTATTATTATATAGATGTAATTTTAAATTATATAATTTTTTTTAAGTTATTTTATTGTATAAAAATTTTGGTCATTGCATTTCACAATTTTAGCCAATTGCCAAATAGATTTTTTATCATTTATATCGACTTTCAATTGTATTAGGGGTAAATTTTGTCTCTTCACATTTTCAAGTTAACAAAATAGGTCATCTAATTTCAGAATATGTAAATAAATTTTTCTGTCATCACTAAAATTAATTTCTTTATATAAAAAGATTTTCTATTTTCGTAAGAAATAAAATAGAAATAAAAAATTATATACTAAGAGCAAAAAGATCCTTTTACTCTGATTGCTATATTAGAATTAAATTGTACGTATTCTTAAGCTAGTAAAAATATGAAAAACTCAATAACACATATTTTTAAATTAGAAATATCTATTTACAACTTACCCATATATAATATATATATGTATTAATTTATTTTCAGTTCAATGACCAAAGTTATTACGACAAATTACTAATAAGTTTCTATAATATACTTATAATTATTTTTTGGCTTATAATTTTTAAAATATTTATCTAATTCTCTAATTAAAATAGTAGGAAAAGTTCCTATTTTGTTTTATTTTTAGGCCTCTATTATAATTTTAGAAGATTAAGTGAAATAACTTTAAAATATTAGCGACCTGAATAAAATATTTTAAAAAATATAATTATAGATAAACTGCAAGTACTTATCAGTAATTTGCTCAGGTTATTTTTTAGCGTGCCCGGCCGTTCTATATATATATTGTTATCGCGGCCACTCTATTGGAGCTGTCGTTGAGCTCTGCGCGTAGCTGCTCTGTCGAAGCCCCAAAAGGAGCTACAATGGCTCGGTTCCCCGCAGTTTCAGGTTCCTTCTTCCGCAACATCCTCCTCCCTCTCCGATGAGATCTTTTCCTGCATTTCTTTGCTAATTTTGCCCATGAGTTTTTAATCCTTTTCGTTGCAAACCTCCCCCTTTTTTCTGCTTTCCATTTCCTGCAAGCTGTGAGAGAGAGAGAGAGAGAGAGAGAGAGAGGGATGTGGAGGAAAGGGTTACCTACAGGGGACCAAATAGGGAAAAAGTAAGTTCCACAATCGCCGGCTGGGGCTCTTCGGAAATCCCTGCGGCAGAGCGGGATTCTGATCCGATTCCGACTATCCTCGCCGGATTCCTGATCTGGGTTTTCACTGGATTACGGTTCGGATTTGGTTAGCAGAGAAACAATCAATATTGGAGTTTTTCGTTCAATGATCTACTGCTATTAGGCTTGATGCATCTAAACAATCAATCAACAAGCTCGGTTGCATGCATTGGGATTGAGTTCTTATGGGCTGCATTTGTTCTAAAGGGATTGAAACGGATGAGATTGCTGAGGATATAAAGAAGGGGTCGGGCAAATCTCTAAGGCGGCTGGTTACTCCTTTGAG
This sequence comes from Apostasia shenzhenica, assembly GCA_002786265.1. NCBI lineage: Eukaryota > Viridiplantae > Streptophyta > Magnoliopsida > Asparagales > Orchidaceae > Apostasia > Apostasia shenzhenica. The sequence continues at coordinate 4,362,375 of KZ451885.1, read as the reverse complement.
GAAAGATGATGCTGATGTTGGTGATAGAAGCATTAGGGTTTGGGCGATGCCACAGGAGAATGCGGTTGTCCCCATTCGTACACAGTCCGATGAACCAGAGAAGAAGGGAATTTTGCCCTCTGTTGACAGGAATCGGGTCTCTGTAGGGCACCAAAGAAGGGCTACAGTTGATCTTAGGGCATCCGGTACTGATGCCAATTTAAAGATTTTTGGAGGTGTGAATGACGTTGGTAGAGCATCGGGGATCTTTGACGTGCCCAATGGGTTTTCCGGTGAGCATGTGGCAGCCGGTTGGCCGGCATGGCTCACAAATGTTGCAGCAGAGGCTGTGAATGGCTGGCTGCCACGTAGAGCCGATTCATTTGAGAAATTAGACAAGGTCAGTGTTTATGTGCATAATTCATGCTATGCTTTCTTTGATATCTCTAATATATTATGGTGATTGTGTTAGCTTAGATCTTGAAAATTTGTGTTATCAGCTGAGTATGCTATGGTGGATCAATTGCATGCATCTGATCTCACACAATAGGGATTTGGATCTGATATCTATATGCAATCAATAAAAAATACAAGAAGTTAGCAATTAAGAATAAGGATTAAGGAGAGTTAGTTTTTATGCATTTGATAAGAACTATTATTAGGTATTTGATGTACGTGTAGGCGTCCAAAGAAATACAGACTCCTGTAAGAGATGAAATTGTGAAATGCATGGATACAATGAGAAATAAAATACAAAAAGTGTACAATACATGTGTCTTGCTAGAAATGATCTAAAACATACTATTGTAATAATACGCATATTGTGTGCAATCATTTGTCATTTAATAAACATGCTCATAAAGTCTTCAAAATAGACACTTCATAAGCATTAACAATCATACCCTATCTATCAAGGCCAGGTGTGTGAATCTTTATTGGTAATTATTATAAATTAAGTGTTGCATGTGATTTTAGGTACAGTTTAATCAAGTTGTTGCATCATTTATTGTTTATCCCATACACTTTAAACCTACCAAACTTTTTTCCTGTTTCTTTTACAATTTGTGTTCTCTCACTATCTTAATGTCTCACTTTCTACTCTTCGGTTCATATGCTCAAATTTTTTTCATTTCTTAGATGTCACTCTCGTACTTTCTCTGGATCAATCATTTCTAAAATTGCTAATCTTACCTAAAAAATCATCTCAGTATTCTTACTTTAGAAACACGATTTCTTTGTTCTTGATATCTCTATCTTCTAACAATCAAATCTTTGTAATAAGCTGGTTCTACTAAAATTAGTTAACAATGGTTTAAAATATTGATCTATTTCTCTTGCTAATGCTTTTAGTTTTGATTTTGTTTCCTGAAGATTGGACAAGGAACATACAGCAGTGTGTACAAAGCCTGCGACCTTGAAACTGGTAAAATAGTTGCCCTCAAGAAGGTGAGATTTGTAAATATGGACGCTGAAAGTGTCCGATTCATGGCGAGAGAAATTCATGTCCTTCGAAGGCTCAATCACCCAAATATTGTGAAGCTTGAAGGCATAGTTACATCAAGAATGTCATGCAACTTATATCTTGTTTTCGAATATATGGATCATGATCTTGCTGGACTTGCTGCAATACCCGGGATCAAGTTCACTGAGCCGCAGGTACTTTTGTACCATATACTTACTTCTTTTAGTTACATATTATATTCCCACTATAAATTACGACTATATTGTTAAGGTTAAGTGCTTCATGCAACAATTGCTCTGTGGACTCGGGCATTGCCATAGTCGTGGAGTTTTGCATCGAGATATAAAGGGTTCTAATCTTCTGGTTGACAACAATGGCATCCTTAGAATAGCTGATTTTGGCCTGGCTACATTCTTCAATTCTCAATCAAAGCAGTCGTTAACAAGCCGTGTAGTGACTTTGTGGTACCGGCCTCCTGAGCTCTTGCTTGGCGCCACAGAATATGGTGTTGCTGTTGATCTATGGGGTGCTGGATGCATCCTAGCAGAACTGCTTGCTGGAAAGCCAATCATGCCTGGAAGGACTGAGGTATGCTCCCATTCTTTGAATTCATTGACATTTTTAGTCATTGACATGAAAAATACTCCAAAGATCACTGTCCAGCTCAGCATCCATGGAGCATGTCATTCCTCTCTTTTCTTTTGATGGATACATGCACTCATTTTAATACCAAAAAGACAATCCGTTGTTCGAATATCACCATGTGAAGGGCCACAAGATAGAAATTCGTAAAAAAAATAGATAAAGCACTTTTTCGTATTGAAGTATCAATTTGAGTCCAGCATTTGCATTAAGGACTAAGGACTAATGCACAAAAAAGGCTACAAAAACAAAGTTGGTCCTCAAAATTATTTTTAGTTGATGTAAACCAAAACATTGGAGACAAAGAAGGCTCCTCCTTTCTTGTGACTTGGCTTTTCTTTGCTTGTGTCTACAAACTGGCTTTAAAATTTATTCCTGGTATTACTCTATAGGTGGAACAACTGCATAAAATCTTCAAACTCTGTGGATCTCCCCCAGAAGAGTATTGGAGAAAATCAAAGTTGCCGCATGCAACTATTTTCAAGCCTCAGCACCCATACCCTCGCCATCTTAGAGAGATCTTTAAGGACTTCTCTCCTTCAGCTTTGGCTCTTCTTGATATCCTCTTAGCAATTCAACCAGAGGATCGAGGAACATCAGCTTCTGCTCTTCAAAGCGAAGTAAGTAGCAATATGGTTCAGAGAATGCTTTTTAATAGTTCTTAGGAACCCTTTCAATTCTAAATGTCGGAATGTATATGAAAATAAATAGTACATATATAGAACAACAACAATTAATGTAGCAGATACTGGAGCTCATAGGGAAGACATGGAATTATAAATGGAATTCAATATGAGGGAATTGGTATTCATCCATGGTGGATTATTAAGATAATTTGCAGTCGAATGGTGATCAACAAAGATAAAGCATTAATGGAGCTCCCCATTTCTTGTCATATTTGTAGTCTCAAAGAGTCATCGGCTCCTCCCTGTAGGACAGAATGGATTTTTTTGGTTAGACATAAAAGAAGTTAAACTTATTTGCATCTGAATAGTTAAGGCCTGAAGGCCAAAGTTAATCTCAATTTGATTCCAAAATGAACATCATTTCATATACCTTTCAAGTAAACTGATCTTCAAGATGAATTGGGATGATATTAATGCCTCTATTTCTTCTGTGAAATCTTCTTCTAGTTGTCACGATTTTTTTATTCTCATCACTAAACACAAGAATTTTGTAGTTTTTCACCACCAAGCCACTTGCCTGTGATCCTTCAAGCTTGCCCAAATTTCCTCCAAGCAAGGAATACGACACCAAGCTTCGAGATGAGGAAGCTAGGAGGTATTAAGTAGTATAAGATACCTACATTCAGTTCTTCCAACCCTTTTTTTTCCTTTAGCACTAAAGTTAATGCCTCCTGAAATACCTGGTTAAACAGGCAAAAAGCAGCCCTTAAGAGTAAGGCACCTGAGTCTGGAAGAATAGGTCCAGTGGATCACAAAGCTATGTATGGGAAGGATGCCAGTGGAGACCTGCAGGTATCTGATAAATAGGATTTAATGGTTCTTATTATATTGAAATATTAGTGTTAGACAACTATACTTCATTTGCAGAGCAGATGAAGTTGGGAAAATTTTTCTAGCTCAAGATTGTATGTTGTTGCAAATCTATATATCATTGTTGACATCATCAACAGCTATATCCCTCAGAGTGGAGTCTATTTTATAGTCGCTTATAGTGAATCGATCATATTTGGGATTTCATGTACTTCAATTTCTACTTTATGATGATCCTTTTGTATGACCTCTAACTGGCTCTAAGTTGCTTTTATCCTGCTATTTTTTCTCTATAACTTAATTCCCAAGCCTTAAAGATGTAACTTATGCTATCACTTAATTTCATAGCATTAATAGATGTTCTTGCACATTCTCCCAAAATATTATCATTCTTACTCTATAATTGTAGCTACCATACATTCATCAACATTCCCATTCAGCTTAAGAACATTGATATTATACAGGCAAATTCTTCAATAATAAAGCATCATACTTTCATGTGAAGCTGTTCTTCATCTACTCTCTTATTAATTCAGAAGTGGCAGGGCCAGCCAAATCCCAAAAGCAACAGCGAGAAGTACAACCCTCTTGAAGATAGTGGCTCAGGCTTCCCCATTGACCCTCCCGGAGGAGCTCCAAATGGCTTATCTCATGCCAACACTTCACTGCATCCCAGTGTTTTTGGGAAGATAGATGATGCCAGAATGACCCAAAACAATGCGACCAGTACAGTAAGAGTAGCCAATGCTCAGCAGCTGAGATCACAGAGATCATGTATGCCTCAGAGCAGCGGCATGGACTTTGCCAACACAAGGAGCAGTATGAGCTCCAGATACAACAGGTTTGACGTTGCCGAGCTATCTGAGAAGCCTCACGCGCTAGATAGACCTTCCTCTGCCAACAAGGGAGATGAGGGGGTTGGAACCAAGAATTCTACAATTGTAAGCACCTATTGCATGAAATTTTCTTACAGTTTTAATATCACGCTATGCTTGTCAACGATTTGAACCGAACTAAAAAGACGATCCATACCTGACATATTAAGAAATTTGCTATAAACACGGTGAGCCGGTCAAAGTTCTGAATTCTAATTAAAGGGTTCTTAAATCTGAAGCTTATTGGGTCACAACCATTTCACACTTTTTGTTACTCCTGGACAATGAATATAGCTATTTCCTTCTTTCCATCATAAGAGATGTAGTTTCTAGCAGTTTCAACATGGTCTCAAAAAACAAAGTCATTTATGTATTCTCATCATCATTGTTCTTGAATGTTTAGGGATATGGAGGCAAAAATAAAAGAATACATTACTCTGGTCCACTGATGCCACCAGGAGGAAATATTGAAGAACTGCTGAAAGAGCATGAAAGACAAATCCAGCAGGCTGTGAGAAAAGCTCGTTTAGACAAGGTCAATACCAAGAAGAACTTTTGAATAGAATTCGGCTCGAAAGCCTCAGGGATCGTCCCTTGCATGAACAGAGCACAACAAAATGTAAATGTCTCGATTTAGTGAACATTCACCAGCAACACAGCTCTTTTAACAGAAAAAAATCATGATTACTTTTTTCTTTCTCCTTTTAAAACAGCTACTGAGAGATAATATATAGAATCTGGGGCTTGTACTAGTGAAGTAGCTTATGGGATTCATAATCTGTTTTTTTAGTCACAACCCAACCTCTAATCTGAACTTTTTTTATTGTTTGTAAAGAAGTATGATTCTTAGTAGAATTTATGGTGGAAACTGCAAATTCAGTATAAAAATATTGATAGTGATTTATACAAAAGAAGACTTTGAAACTAATATTTATCTTTTTCTTCAAGATCAATTGGAGCCTTTATAACAAAAGCCACCCCCCCCATCAAGTGGGTTTTAATGGGAGATAAATTACATCAAGGGAGGCATACCCACTGATACATAAACGACATGAAAGAAGAGAAAATACATTGAGATCTTCTACAGTGTCTTATTGTACTAATGAACATGATGAATCTTATAGTGTTAAAGAGTTATCAGGCTTAATACATGGAATTGTAATGGTTCAGCTTTTTAAGTGAACTAAAGAAACAAAAACACAAAGAACTAGAATACATGTAATTAGTAGAACCAACATTAGTCTCATAACATAGGAATATGAGCTATAATCAGCAGAAATAGCAACTATTCTATAGAATTAGCAATGGGTATGAGCTCTAAGCAATGGAATTGAGAAATGGATAATCTGTGTATCCAACAACAGGATCAGGAATGTAAAATGTATTTCTGTTATACTTGTTCAGAGGTGCATTCGACTTGAACCTTCGAGGAAGATCTGGATTAGCCAAGAACACACGGCCATAGGCGACAAGATCTGCATAGTTACTTGCAATTGTTTTGTTACCTTCTTCTCTATCATATCCCCCAGCAACTATAAATGTTCCCTTGAAAGATTTCCTAATTGGCAGCAGGGAGTGTGGAGTTTCAACCCTTTCTCCTACTTTAATCATCCTGGGTTCAATCATATGGCAGTAGAGTATACCATACTTGTTGAGAGAGTTGGCCATGTGGATTCCAAGCGCTTCTGGGTTTGAATCACCTGCTTCACAGTAGGCAGCAAACGGAGATAGGCGTATTCCAACTCTATCTGCTCCAATCTCATTAACCACAGCTTCAACTACCTCGAGCGCAAAGCGGCAACGGTTCTCCAAGCTGCCACCATATTGATCTGTGCGATCATTTACTTGATCCTTCAGGAACTGGTCTATCAAGTACCCGTGAGCTCCGTGGATCTCAACTCCATCAAAACCTTGTCAAAGATAAAATAGAATTTGCAAGAAAAGTTTGAACTATCAGCAACTTCAGATAGAAGTAGAATGAGCAAGATCTGTAGCATGACTTTAATTAAAGATAAAGGTTTGAATGGATTGTTTTGTAAAGCTGTAAATATTAATGATGAAGAACTTGATGTCACATTAACAAGTAAAAAATTGAAGATGGAAGTAAAAAATTCCAAATGTCATTCTCCATCTTAAGAACAACATTAGGACAACATTCATTCCAAAGAAAAAGAACCATTTGATCCTTATGGGATGTCGAATAAGTACAGTATGGAGTATTACCACAAAAACTAGCTAGAGCTTACCAGCTTCTATGGCATTTCTTGCTGCAAGTTTGAAGTCATTGACGACCGTTGCAATTTCTTCTGTTGACAAACGTCGTGGAGGAGCAAAAGTTGAAATATCAATGCCATTGGCACGAACTACAGGAGCTAACCGCTTGTCAGTGCATGATATTGGAGCCTGCCCATTTGGCTGAAACTCTGCATTTAAAGTTGGTTACAGAAGTTAGACCCGCAGCAATATTCATTCCTGGATGAGCTGCCAAAAAGAATAATCATATTCTTAATTCCTTATCATTTTTCATGTTGCAGATACAAAATTAAGCTCTGTTTGGCTGTTGGGCTCGTTGTTAAAATAGGCATAACCATTATCTTGAATCAAACAAAATATCCAATAAATAAAAACAAAAAGTTCGCATTTTCACAAACTTCTATATAAAATCTAATTTTATTTCATATTTTATACATATTTTAATACAACAATCAACTTCTTATATAAATCTCAATATAATAAATTAACTTTATATTACATCAAACATAAATCTCCATATAACAAGTTGACCATCAAGGCATGGCTAAAAAGCCACAAAGTAGGCACATGTTTTTGGCGCACCTACAAATACAACAGAGAATCTATCTAGTTTTCTATGGATGCAAAAAAGGTCTCCACTTAATATGCAATAAAAATAGAAGAATTGTGGAGATAAATGAAGAGAAATAAAGAAAACAGATAAAGAATGATATTGAACTCAAACCATAAGCTAATTCCCAGCAATCACAACTCAAACCCAAAGGAAACAACAAATTTCATCCTCTTCTCATTGTGCATTAGAATGGATCCCTCCCACAACTAGCTAATAATCCACGTTATGAATGTGATGGCTGTAAAATGATGAAAATCCTTCAATAATCTTCTCTAAATCCCTGATCAACCCTTTTAAATTCTAAGAAATAGCATAATCTCTCAGAAAAGATCATAAGCAATCCATCAAGCGTCATCATAGGGCTAGGCCAATCCAACACCAAATTGGAAGGAAAATTAGGGTGTTCAAATCTATCTCATGCAAATTACAAAAGATTAATTTGAGCCATTGGATTAGGCTTCATTCAAGGGCTCCCGAAGCTTGTGCTCTGATGGAGATAAGGCGCTAGATGATGAAATTGTTTTAGGAAATCCAAACAATGCATTTATATGTCCTAATAAAAGTGACACCAATCATCTAATCTTAGGACAGACTTGCCCTCCATCAAAATTCTGTCTTGCTAGTATTATCCTCCAGTGAAGATTGGACAAATTTGCTCTTTAACAATTCCTCAATTACCAAGTAGGCCTAATTCACCCAAAGAACCGATAGTTTGTGCTCTGCACTTGTATATGTGTCCTCTCAAATGTAATAACAAACAAATACAAAAGTCTTGATCACTACATATCCACTCAAATTATTAAAAAAAAAAAAGAATAAATGCTCAAAGTAAGATGACCAGAGCCCCAAATCGATCTCAATCATAGAAGAAAGTGTTGCCGTCAGTAGGAATTGGGTCATCCATACTCCTTCATCAAATGTGCATCACGAAAATATAAACAAACAATATTTACCATGGTTCATCATCTTATAGTTTCAATCAAAAAACATAAGATGATCTAATTATCAAAATAGCACCATAATCTGCCAATAAATGGAAAGCCCTGGCCATGAGTTTAGCTTTTAGCATTCATTATCTAAATGCATACACTAGCAAAGTAATAATAGCTACATGGTAAAAATTTTTATGTTGCTATCTGTAGAATAAGGCGCACCATAATTGGAAACCCTTCCAACATGCCAAATTTGACAAAAGAAGATGCCACCCTTCTCATGAACGGCATTTACAATAGGTTTCCATGCTTCCACTTGCTCTTTGGTCCAAATTCCAGGTGTAGATGGGTACCTGATACCACAAGGGATATTGTTGCCTCGATCATTAGGAAGAAAAACAAAAGGACAAGGTTGTCATATAGCATTTTGGTGGATCAAAAGTACTGAAAGCGACATATACTTATCAAATGATTGTGTTAGTTAATAGAAGAAGAAAGCATCCAAGTTTTATATAATCAAGGCTAACTTTCTAAATTTATAATGCCCATATTTGTATCGACTAGCATAAACACATGCCCATATATTGTTATAAAAGCCGTAGCAGTCAACCAGAAAGTATATATTACTTTTCAAATTTTCTTTTCCACTTGAGATCAAATAATGGCCATAAAATCTCCTTATAGTCTATGATGAACAAACACACACCTTTTTCATGAGTTTTCATTTTCTTTGTCGTTAGGAATTTGGTCAAATCCAAAACAAGAGCACTACTTTTTTTAGCTACAGTTGAAACAATCAAGAAGCCGAACTTCATTCAATTCATTGTTTCATCACCAACTGATCTTTAATATAATTTATTGCAAACATTTTTCAAGCATCGCTTATATTTCTTCATTTTCTCCAAAGCACGATTCCTAATCTACCTATCACAGAACCATATGAATATCACCACTATGCAGTTTACAACTTATACTTTAGAATGGCTGAGGTTTAGAAAGCAATGGAAGGAAGAATAATTTGGAAGTGCTTAGGAGATGAAGGAGTTTCTTGGCTCACTAGATTGTTTAATATGATTTTGAAGAAAAGAATTCATGTAGCCGACTCCACCTAGTGGGATTAAGGCTTGGTTGTTGTTGTTGGTGGTGGTGGTGGCGGCAACAAGCACTTAAACTAAATATATACATACATATGGCGACCATACTTAATGTATGAATAAATGCATGCAAGTCTCGCATTCAAGCAAGGGATGTTAGTCTTAGTTCCACATCATATTTATAGTTTACTTCAATGAAAGCTTTTTGTGGCACACTTGCAGGCAAAACTTTGATTGCTTTCTCTTTATTAGAACCATTAGATGAGTTTTGATTTTAAGCTGTTTTCAATTGTGCATCTGACGATGTAAACAGATAAACCTATGCTATGCAGGCTATGTGATTTACAACCAATGAAGACACGGAGATAGAATATGAGGGTTCATTAACAAGTGAGAATAATTTGAGGGGAAAAACTGCAAGTTGCTCCCTAGTGCACAAATTATCAAAAAGGTAACGCGCTTCAGAACTTCACCCTTGTGCCGTATCAGAAACGCCAGTAGCTTCGGCTATAAGGAGACCGCCATTGGAGGCTCTCTGAGAGTAATACAAGATCGCATGAGGTCGAGGCACATTGCCGAAGGACCGCTGCCTGGTCAGCGGCGCCAGCACAACTCTGAAGAATTTCCAAGAATCAAAATCATTATCAGCACGCAAATCACCATTCTTACACTTCAATCAACTTCTTATTCACAATTTCTTCGATCACTAGCAGTATGAAAAAAGCTAACAAGACCCAACCAATAGTCAAATACCAAGGAAACAGATCAAAAATCGAACAATTCCCTCCCTATCTAATCGGAAGAAACACAAAGCCCCTATTTTACTTATAATTGCAATAATCTTCAATCTAAGAGGATAAAAACATGAAGGACGAAGAAAGGAAGCAATAAGAGCAGCGATGTACGGCGGAAGGGAGAAGGTGGGTAAGATTAAAAGCTCGATTGCTACTGACCTGTGCATAAGATCGAACCTTCCCATTCTGTAGGGGGTGAGGAGCGGGATTTCAGCCATCTCCCCAAGGATTTAGGAGATAGAATTTGATGGCTACCTTTTCTCTTCGCGATTCATCTTTCATGCATTTGCAGGAGGAAGAAGATCAAAGAAGCACCATCAACTTTATGCGATCTGGCGAAATTGCATATTAATCCCTGTAGAAAGGCGTTCCTTATAGAAAAAACTTCAAAAACTATTTCACATTAAATATCACAAGTAACGTCTTTCATATTGGTCCCAGAGCCAAATGCCCAAATGAAAAATTTGTATGTTAGAATTTTTCATCAGTTATGAAAATGCAAATAATTATGCTTTCAATGGCAACTTCATCACCAACTTATCTTTTGAGTTGAGATGATCATTTTTATTTGAAACTTAAAACTTGCTTAAAATTTATTTAAGTTGAAATCAATTCATTTTTTTGTAATTCAAATTCAACACATTTGACATGAAATTGATTTAATTATAATTCTCTTATACAAATGATTGTTGTATTTTAATTATTTTTTGATCATAGTGGTGATCTAAAGATTATAAGCATCTCTATAAACTAATAGTCTTGAAGAATTTGTTTGTTTGTTTGGTATCTAAGATCGGTGTTCTTACCCCACCTTTTCAGGATTGCCATCAACATAAACTCCATCAAACAGCACTCACAGCCTAAAGGAGATTTAGAGGCATGATTACGGAATGAATACTCCGTGAAAAGGTAAATTGCTAAACTTCAATATTCCTCCACAAAGAACATATAATATTTCTTTCCCAAAGATATATAGAAAGGATATTCCCTTCAAAGAGGGAACAATTACTATAGACTTTTTTGATAAATATAATCAGCAGATAATATTATCGCTAGTTGACAGCACTAACAACTATAAATCTGATATTCCATGTCTGCAAAGACATATAATATAATCAATAGTCTCTGAAAAATAATTGGAGGATATGAAATTAATTTAATTATAATTCTCTTATACAAATGTATATATTTAAAAATTTTCAAAATTATTTAACATATTTTATTATATAAAAAATTAAAATGTCAAAAGCCACAGTATATATATATATATATATATAAATAAACTTTGTTGTGTGATGTCTTAATTTACATAATATCTATATTGAATATTTTAATTAAAATAACAGCTCAATTTATTTAATTAAAAATTGGCTCGAAATAGTAATGTAGTTATTGACACGAATCAAATTCATCTTGAAATAAAAAAATAATAATTTTAGATCGATTATCTCAAAACTTCAAACTCGACAAATAACATAGCATAACACCAAAATAACATTGAATTAAACGCTAATTTTAGATTTTAGCAGGCATTTAGAAAGTCAAGAGGAGTTTTGAACAAATTTGTAATTTCAAACTCAGTTAAAGGCAACCGATGGAAGAACTACATGTGAAATAATGCGTAAAGGGATCTCAGAGAAGCAATTTCAGAAAGTTGAGACCAATATGAAATAAAGCTCACCTCAGGACTTACATGCGATTTTCTCAAAAAAAAAAAATTTATTGTTTAATTATCAAAATAAGTTCAGTTTAGATTTTAATAATAATAATAATAATTTCTCTTCTGAAAATAATAATAATAATAATTTCTTTTGTTTATTGCACACTGCCAAGTGCCAACCTTGTTTTTTCCTGGTTTTTGAAGTTGGGTAATATAGTAATTTACTATAATTATGGAATCACTTACAAATATTCTGATTATGTTGACTTTTTATTTTATTGAAATTGCCGTCAGGTTCATTGAACCAAACAAATAACTTAATAAAAAATAAAAGTGTTAATAATTAGGGAGATTTATAAACAAACTAAAAAAAAATTAATACATTACAAATATGCCACCCTCCGAACTAAGGGATATCATATATTTAAACTAAAGTGTAATATATAAAGTTTTTGTGACATATATGTAAATATGCCTTTATAATTAATATATCTATATTATCATTAGAGGTTTCATTAATCTTACGTTATTCTTTGAATTTTGCTTTCAATATTGATTGTAATTTGATTGCTTTTCTACAAGAAAGATAACTATGATGAGGAGAAACCTCAAGTGATGTTTACACACGAAGTTTAGAAACTTCGAAGAAGGAAAGCAACGAATGAGGACAAGCAATGCTAGTACGAGATAGGCCTACAAGGAAACAGTCGCATGTCAAATTATAGAGAAGGGATTTATGAACTAAAAAAATTTGCTTATTTATTTATTCACTAAAAGAATTTTTCCTTAAGAAATAGAATATATATTTATAGAAGAATATAAATATTAAATAGTCATATGACAGACAAGTTGAAAAGAATCCTTTTCAACTTATACAACAAATAACTTCAAAGATGTCACAATCGGCAACAACAGCGTATCAAAATTTGTTTACTAAGAATACATCGTGTTTGAGATCAACCTAAGTCTTTGGAATGTTCGACATGTCCTTGATGTTTTTCTCATCCTCATCTCAATGATTAAGTTGGACTAAGAACGGTACATTAATACCTTTGAAAAATAGTGTGTTGCTAGAAATGTGCCAAGAGTGTCATAATTATAACTAGAGGAGTGAAGTGTTATTCCCTCTATAAGCTGAAAATTAAATCTACTATAAGTCTTTGGCAAAAGTAACTAAAGAGAAAGTCGAGTTTGAAGCATAACAAAAAGTCATTGATAGAAATCTGCCGTAACATGTCCACCAGCTTTTACATAGTTCATTTTCGAACCACATCGTACTGTGCGAGTCGGCTCTAATATCATTATCTCATGACTCAAGTTTTATATGTTAAGATAGTATTGTTATCTTTGATCATCAAGCCTCATGATTTTATCATCATAAGTTGCCTTGACATCCTAATACATTCTCATTGCAATTTGAAATTCGATTATAATCACTTATATAATGGCAAAAATTTGTACTGTTTTTTCTTAATCCTAAAATGAAATTATTTTGAGTTTGAATATTGTGTGTTATATCCCGGTGAAGGAAAAGGTTGGGGCCTTGGGTGAAAATCCCTAAATACCTTAAAAAAATTTAAGGTGTTTCCCCAACTTTTCTCCCCTTTGAACCATGATTTCAGCTCAGCCAAAAACCCAGGCCCCTGCAAGTAATTTCCCAGCCCTAATTCCCCAAACAGAGCCCCGGCTCGGTTTCTGTCGCTGTCTCAGCGCGCGCGCCGCCCGGTCCTTCGCGGGACCAGCTCCGCCCGCCCTCGCCGCCGTCTGGCGAGCTCGCCGGCCGCCGCTGGTCGTCGCCGCCAGCCCTATCCGCGCAACAGCCCTCGTCCTGTTCGGCCCCGCAGCGCCACCATCTCGAGCGCCCACCTCCGCCTCCGCCTTCGCGCCGCCCGCCGACCATCGGCGAGCGCCGGCGACTTCACTGTCGCCGCCTGTTACGATCCAATTGCAAGGTATGGGACTTGAGTCCCACATTGGAAGTATGAGATTCTAATGTGGGGTTTATATGAACTTTGGGCTCTCCACTCTCATGAGCTAGCTTTTGGGGTGTGGTTCTCCCAAAGTTCATATCACCGCCGGTCAGATCCGTTCCGCCCGGCCGCGCCTCGCCTCGCCTGGCCCGGCCGCGCCTCTGGACGGCGAGCTCACTGACCCTCGTGGAACACCTCCGCATTCTCGGCTCCCCGCTCTATTCACCTGCACCCCCGCATCGCCTTCTATTCGTCTGCCTCGACACCATCCGGTTTGGATCGCCTTGGCTCGTCCCTATGCATCCGGTTTGGATCGCCTTGACTCGCCCCTATGGTGTTGGAATCTCGACTTAAGGTAAATCTGAACATTAGCTGAATATTTCAAATATTTTGCGAGATCTTGTAGTAGTGTCTGCTATTGGGACTGCTTGATTTGCTCACCTGTATGACCTGAACATTATTGTGTGATTAAATTGCTGTTGGGTAATATTACATTGTGAGAGGATACCCATAATTACATTGTGAGGATACCCATAATACTGCATACCCTGGTTCTGACGTGTTGAGATATGATTGCTAATATCATTTGATAAATTTATTAAATATCATTTGAACTTGTTTCTAGGTATTTAAAATTGATCTGCTTCTCATACTTATAACTTTTTAGCTATCACATAATTATCATTAGAGATATTCTTGAATCAATCTATGCTCATCCGTTTTAATTATTTACTGATCTCTAATCTGCATTGCATCTTGCATATTATCCGGCATCAAATATCTATAGTGATATTTGCGTTTTAGGAAAAGAAGCCTCGCCTTTAGGGAAAAAAAACAGTTAATATTACATTTTCCTGAAATCTATCTGAACTCGATAACTCTTATAATGCAACAGTTATCAAGCTTAGCATATGGAACTGTAAGAAGGAGGATTTCATGAAAATTTAAGTGTTCAAAGTGAAGCTAATTAACCCAGAAAACAAAAACATAAAGAACTAGCACACATGTAATTTGAAAAACATACTTATTAACATAGGAATATTAGCTCTAATCAGCAGAAATGAAATCTTTCCAATAGAAATAGCAACGCATATCAGCTCTAAGCAGTGGAATGGAGAAATGGATAATCTGTGTATCCAACAGCAGGATGAGGAAGGTAAAATGTATCTCTGTTATACTTGTTCAGAGGTGCATTCAACTTGAACCTTTGAGGAAGATCTGGATTAGCCAGGAACACGCGGCCATAGGCGACAAGATCTGCATAACTACTCGCAATCGCGTTGTTTCCTTCTTCTCTATTGTATCCCCCAGCAACTATAAATGTTCCTCTGAAAGCTTTCCTCATTGTCAGCAGGGAATGTGGAGTCTCAACCCTATCTCCTACTTTAATCATCCTGGGTTCAATCATATGACAGTAGAGTATACCGTACTTGTTGAGAGAGTTAACCATATAAAGTCCAAGTGCTTCTGGGTTTGAATCACCTGCTTCACTGTAGGCAGCAAATGGAGATAGCCTTATTCCAACTCTATCCGCTCCAACTTCATTAACAACAGCTTCAACTACCTCGAGCGCAAAGCGGCAACGGTTCTCCAAGCTGCCACCATATCGATCAGTGCGATCATTGACTTGGTCCTTCAGGAACTGGTCTATCAAGTATCCGTGAGCTCCATGGATCTCAACTCCATCAAAACCTTGGCAAAGTTAAAATACAAGTTGCAAGGGAAGTTGAATCTATTAGCAACTTCGGATAAAAATCATGAACATGCGAATATCATAGAGGAATGAGCAAGATCATTTGCATAAATTTGATCAGTAAAGATGTAAAATTTAATGGTTTGTTCTTCAGGTCACATTAACAAAGTCGAAATCCAAAATGAAAATCTAAAGAACAACATTAGGACAACATTGATTAGGAGATGAAGAACAATTTGATCCTCATGGGATGTCAAACAAGTACAATATTGAGTGTTGCCACAAAAAGCTAGTTAGGCTTACCAGCTTCTATGGCATTTTTTGCTGCAAGTCTAAAATCATTGACAAGCGTTGCAACTTCTTCTGTTGACAAGCGACGTGGCGGAGCAAAAGTTGAAATCTTAATGCCATTGGCACCGATGATAGGAGATAATCGCTTGTCAGTGCACGATATTGGAGCCTGCCCATTAGGCTGAAACTCTGCAGTTAGCGTTATTTGTAAAAGTTAGACCTTCTGCAGCAAGATTCATTCTTGGATGAGTTGTAAAAAAGGTTACTCTGAGTCCATTTATTGTTTTTCATGTTGCAGATACAAAACTAAAGTACTAAACTTGTAATGTTCACCATTGAAATACAAGTAAACAATCTTTTCCTTGGTTCATCATCTTATAGCTTGAGTCAAAAATCACAAGATGATACAAATATCAAAATAACAACATAATCTGCTAATAAACTGAAATGCATGAGAATGATTTCAGCTTTTAGACCTTCATTAACAGAATGTAAGAATTTGAACATGAACATTAACAGAGTAATAATTTCTGCATGGCAAATTTACTGTGTTGCCATCAGGAAAAAAAAAAGTACCATAATTGGAAACCCTTCCAACATGCCAAATTTGACAAAAGAAGATGCCACCCTTCTCATGAACAGCATTTACAATAGGTTTCCATGCTTCCACCTGTTCTTTAGTCCAAATTCCAGGAGTAGATGGGTACCTGATACCACAAAGGGTATTACAGCCTCAATCATCGAAGCACCTTATATAATAAGCAACGAGAAATATGAAGAGAATACAAATTTACATGAAAAATTCAAACATAAGAGAAATATTTATATACCATAAGCAGAAGAGATCGCTATATCAAAACAGGATGAGTACAAAAATATGTAGCACTGCGAGCTCTTTGGGTCGAATCAAATAAGATTCGGGTCACCAAACTCTAACAATCATCATCAAGAAAAGAAAAAAAAAAAGAGAAAAAAAAAAGAAACATAAGAATATGCTTGTCACACACCCTATCATTTCAGTGAAATAATCACACATATGCATTGAATAATTGTTTAACAGTAGAAGTAGGCATCTAGGTATCTTGTATTCAAGGATATTTTCTAAATTTATAATTCTTGCATTTGTATAGGCTAGCACAAATACATAATGATGTATTTTCATTAAAGCTGCAGCAGTCTCAACCGAAGGTGTATATTAATTCTAATATTTTTTTCCAATTGAGGTGAATTAATGGCCACGCTCCATATTCATAGTCCCTGTTGAACAAGTACAAACCATTTTCGTGTTTCTCATTGAATTTCTCCTCACAAACTCGGTCAAATAGATCCAAAACAAGAGCACTAATTCTCTTTATCTATAGTTGTAAATAGCAAGAAGCTGAACTTCATTCAATTCATCAATTACTAAGTTGGTAAGGTTCAGGCAAGAGATGGTCTTAGTCCCACTACAAAATGATTGAGAAAACAGGAACAAGGCCATCGGATTTAACTATAAAGTTTAATTACTTCATTAAAAGCCTTCAGTAGCATAACTGCAGGCAAAACTTTGATTTCTTTCTCTGTTGATATTCAGCCATTTTCAATTGTGCATCTGATGATGTGAAGATAAACAAATGCTATGGAGGCTACATGATTAACAGCAAAGAAGACAAGCGAAATAATAGCTACATTAAAGACATGGGATTTCATATGAAAAAGATGAAAGGAAGGCATAGAACACAAAAAGGCATCTTTTTTTCTCAAGTGCGCAAATTATCAAACAGGTAACGGGCATCAGAAGTTTACCCCTGTGCTGTATCAGAGACCCCAGTAGCTTCGGCTATGAGGAGACCGCCATTGGAGGCTCTCTGAGAGTAATACAAGATCGCATGAGGTTGAGGCACATTGCCGAAGGACCGCTCCCTGGTCAGCGGTGCCAGCACTACCCTGGAGAAACTCCCAAGAATCAAAAGCATCATCAGTAGACTAATTACTGTTCTTACACATCAATCAGTCTCTTGCTCCAAATTCTTCAATCCCTTCTCTCAACTAAAATCAATTCACCCTCGCTTCACTCCGTTATAATTTTTTTTGAAAAGTGGCAATGCCATAGAATTACAATAAAAAAAACTACAAGCTTACAAGTGTCACTCAACATTCACTTCGGGCCTCGTTTGGTTGGAGTCAGATTTTTTGCCCAACACAAATTTCAACTATAAAAATTAATTTTATTTTACATCTAATGTAAATATGAATATTAGAATTTGAAGTATTTCACATTTTACACACTTTCTATTATTAAAATAAATTTCTCTCTCATTAAATATAAAAAATAAAATATTTTTTCTCTTGTCTAAAAAAAAACTCGAACCAAACGAGACCAGTATTATAAAATTCATTGAAAATGGGCATATTCATTTCCCAGTAAAAAGTCAGCCGCACTATTGATATTACGTTGTATATAACTGTTGACATATGGCTCCAGCGCTGCATCACAGCCATACACGTGGCGCTCCATCTTAAAACATCATGCTTCAACTTTTGAAGCTGTTAGCCGCTTGTTTGTCCTTTTCTTTCAGAAAACAAGGATAAAGCTGCACCATCCCTTGCCTACAAAGACGAAGGAGCAGACTTCATGAAAAGAGGATGATAAAAAAGAAGGTCACTTGCTTCTTCCACCACCACCGGCCTTCTCCAAGACTAATGAATGAGGAGGACTGACCGGAAGAGGAGCAGAACTCCTCTATCACCTCTTGTAAAATAGGAGCTTGAGAACAAAAGCTTTCTCTTTCTCCTGCTTTCTCTCCTTTCCTCTTGTAAGCTTTTTGTATTAGCCTTCATGGCCACCTCCTTCCAATTAGTGAAACTCCTTCGCTGATCGACCGGTGGACGTAGGGGATTTCCTCCATGAACCACCTTAAATCTTTGTGTGTTTCTCTGGATGCTCTGAACTGGTTCTCCCCTTGAGCCTCCATTAACAGGCTCACCACCCCTTTGCGCGCCGCCGTCTCCCGAAACTCTCTTTCTTTCTTCGGTGTTTCCTGGGACCCCCACATCCTACGTCAACAATAACTAACTCTGCAAGTAGCAAGCGACAATAAAATATTCACAATATTAACAAGAATAAGATCCCTAGACGTGAAGTTAGACTGCCAAAACCTAGACATCTTTAGAGTTTAAAGAAACTCCTTCTAAAAGAACTTTTGCATCTTCACTGTCTTGAAAGCTTCACTTTATTGTAATTTTGTTAATATGAACATGTTATTTTAAAGGAATATTTTTTAAAATTTTTTATAAAACTTTAAACATATCATTTAATTAAATAACTAATTTCTTTAAGAGAAGTTTCATTCAAAATTATTGTAATATTATAATATATTTTATTAAAAAATAATTATTTAATTTGATAATATATTTATATAATACTATAAAAAATTTATAAAATTACTATAAAATTATATTTCAATATCACTCAAAATTTGGTTATATCTAAGAGTTCATTTAGCTAGAGAGTTTTTTTTCTGAGAAAAAATATATTAATTTATAATTTTGATAAAATAAAAATTATTTTAATATTAAAAAATATAAATATGTGAATGAAATTAATTTTAAGGCTTAGAGTTGTGTTGGATGTGAAATAAATTTTAATTTTTAATATTATAATTTGTGTTAAATGTGAAATATAATTATTGAAATTTATAATAAATTTAAAATATTAATAAAATAATGATGTGATTTTTTTTAATTTGAACCAAACAAGATTTTAAAATGTCATCTAGGAATGTTTAGTAAGAAGACTAATTTAGTCAAGTCATTAAAATTGTGAATATGCTTTTTGGATATACGTATAATGAGAAATAAAATTAATTATATTAAAAATTATGTAAAATATTTATTTTCTAAAAAATAATTATGCAGAATATGAAATAAATTTGATTGTTAAATTGAATATGGTGTAGGATATGAAATATTTTTTTTTTTGAAGCTGTGAAATAAAATATATTAAGTTGTGTAAGATTTAATAAAAATTAATTTAATATTTAATATGTTTTCATATTAAATAAATCATTTTGATCTTTGCCTTAACCAAAATAACGTAGAGACCAAACTAGTTATCATTTTTAATTAATTTTTTATTATTATTTTTTGATATAATAATATTAAATTAAACAATAATAATAATTTAAAAATAATATAGGCTTCTAGTTGATATTAATATTTAAATAATATTAAACTAAATACCTCCTAAATAAATAACATGATATCACGCTAACTATCATTGAATCAATTAATCCCACTAACCCAAATCCTAAAATCCTAGAATTGTATTTTACTTGATTTAAAATTAACTCGATTTTTCTCTAACTCGAAGTTATCTCACTAGAAACGAAATCTTTGTAAAGAAAAAAGAAATCGATTCAAGTTGAAATCGACTCGATATGTATATAAATGTACATATCTATAATTTTTAAAAATATAGTTGAAAATTTTAAATATATAAATACATTTTAATAATGTATATAAAAGAGATGAGGTTATCAATATTACATAAAATTTAAAAGTAATTTATAATATTATATTCTAACCTGCTTAATAAGTAACATAAATATTTTTATAAAAAACTATGGCTTATAAGTAGATTCGATTAAATTCGAAGATTGGCTTGAAATTAAAAAAATTTAGCAAGCTCAAATCGAAGTTGACTCGAAATAAAAATTTTCAATTTCAAATTTAGCCCGGCTTGCTCGAAACTACTTGACCTTCAACTCATCTACTTAGAAAAAGGCCAGAAGCCCCCACTTGAAAACTGCATTAATCTTCAATCCAAGGAGCTAAGGAAGATGGAAGAAATTTCATCAAAAAAAAACATAAAAAAGGGATTTTTACCCGTATGACACAAAAAACTTCAATATTTACTTATTAGACACCCTAAAGTTAAATATTACATGACACACACTTATTTATTTTAATTTTATAATCAACACACCCTAGTTAAAAAATCCTTACATTTTATTTAAGTAAACCATACTTAAGTTATGTTTTAACCTAAGGCCTTGTTTGGTTGGAGGATGAATTTGGATAAGGAAAGAGAAAATAATTTATTTTATAGAGTTGATGGGAAAGAAAATTATTTTAATATTGAGAGGTGTGTAAGATGTGAAATAAAGTTGATTTTAAGGTTGAAATTTGTGTTGGATGTGAAATAAAGTTATTAAAATTTATAATAAATTTAAAATATTATTAAGATATTTTTTTGCTCTTTTTTGGGCTCATGCCAAACAAGGCCTTAAATAAGGTTCATAGGAATAAAATCTAACCCATTTTGTATCTTAAATTAAATCTAATCGTTAAGATGAGCATCTAACGATTAGATTTAAAATATTCTACATAAATAATAGATTTAAATAATTTTTAACATGTAAGATTTAAGTTAAGGTGCACCGAGAGTTAGATTTTATTCTTATGAACTTTATTTAAGTTAAAACATAACTTAAGTATGGTTTACTTAAATAAAATGTAAGAATTTTTTAACTAGGGTGTGTTGGTTGTAAAATTAAAATAAATAAGTGTGTGTCATGTAATATTTAATTTTAGGGTGTCTAATAAATAAATATTGAAGTTTTTTGTGTCATACGGGTAAAAATCTCAAAAAAAAAAGATGGAGGAAGAAGAAGAGCAGTAAGAGCAGGAAGAAGAACTCCAGCGCTACTGACCTGTGCAAAAGATCGAACCTTCCCATTCTGTAGGGGGTAATGAGCGGGATTTCAGCCATCTTTCTTTGGGAACAGAAGCTGAGTTCTTCGTTTGCGATTCCTTCTTCATGCTTTTGTAGCAGGAGGAAGGAAGAAAGAAGGCTTGGGATTCCTGCTTTAATTTGTCTCCACATGATAACTTCAGCGCTTACGACATAAATCAATTAAAAAATAAAAGAAGGGAAGGTTAAATTGCGTTATGGCCTCTGAGATTGGAAAAATTATTGCGTGCGGCGAGCGAACCGCATCGCGCTATTCACGTCGTGCCATGGGACCTGAGAGGACCCACCGTGCAAAGAATGCCGTGAACGGGGTTAAGTTACCAACAAATGATACGATTGTCCGATCTGTGCAACAGACAGTTCGGTCACGAGAGATCAGACGACTAGATAGAAAATCAGAACGTCTAGTCTATTGACCGGATGGTCTGTTTCGAAGGACCAAAGTAGGTATAGCTTAGATCTTGAAAAAAATGTGTTGCTAAAATTGACGTATATTAAATTTTTATTTCCTAGTATTTTAAGATATTCTCGAGAGGCCTTTTAGGTGGGAAAATAGGGTCAAAGGAAAGAGTGGAGAACGAATATCAAAGGCTAACGATGAGTAAAAGAAAAACTTGACTGATTAGCGATCTCAATTTAAAAAAAAAATAAAAGATAGGACTAATTTGTAATTTTGAGTGCAATTTAGTACTTTCGATCCCATGCAAATGTTTGGGATAAATTGCATATTAATTCCCAGACATTGTATAAAGAAAAGCTTCATTTTTTTATAATAAAATACTTTATATATATATATATATATATATATTTATGAAACATTAAAATATTGGTCCTATTAACATCTCATATTGCTCCCCAAGTTAGAATGCTGGGTACTAGGAGACTTTTTTTAATGTTTAACCTAGGAGTGGCGATATATGATCCGACTCATGAATCTGACCCGAACTTAATCCTTAAATTTTGGGTATGGGTCATAAATTTTGACTCATTTATTAAACGAGTTGATTTCAGGTTAGGAATAATCGGGTCGGGTTGGGTTCGAGTTGGGCATTTGTCAAAAAATACTCCATAAATGGGTCGGGTCGACCCGCCAACCCAACTCATTTATTAATCGGGTCTGGTTCGGGTCATGAATTTTGACTCATTTAATAAATGGGTCAGATTTGTGTTGAGGCTATTCAGGTAGGGTTGAATTCGGGTGTGATCCAAACTCGATCAGTCGACCTATTTTGTCACCCCTATTTAACCCAGTCATAAAAACAAGCATAAAATATCAAGGTTAGATACCACAGAATAACCAAAAAAATATGAATATACAAATTTACTTAGTAGGAAAATTTTGGATTATTTTTATTTTATTTAAAGATGGTTAAAAACTTTTCTTTTGATGGGGAAGATAATAAAAACTTGATGTCTTTGAAATAGTTAAGAATATGGAATAAATAAGATATTCAATTGTTTGATATTTAAATATTCTTAATATTTAATTCTCTATATTTGTTTGACAGTTAAAAATTAATCTGATTTAATTTTAATCAGACATATCACATCATACATAAAATTTAATATTAAAAATTAATTTTATTTCACATCCTACATACATTACTAAAATAATATCTAACTTATATCACATCTCCCACATATCCCAACATAATAATTAACTTTATATCACATCCCTCACATATCTCAAAGTAATAACTAACTTTATTTCACATCATTTACAAATTTTTTTTTAATCTCTATTCAAGTTTAATGTTAATCTTCTTAAATTTAACCTTGCAAACAAACAGACCCAAGAGAGCGTTTAGTTCATTATTATCTTAGTGTTATGTTATGTAATCTAAATGTCATGACTTTTGGAAAGTCATCTTTTGATTAGTAATTTTATAATTTAATAAAAGATTATTTATAGGTATCACTGAATCAAACAATTATTTTCTCTAAATAATATAACATAACATCAAGATAACATTGAACTAAATGCCCCCTAAAGTAATTTTGAGTATTGCAAAATGCAAAGTTACAAACTTTTTTTTTGATAATGGCAGACCTATACTTATTGAACCACCACTTTAGATATTTTTTAGGGGAGTTTAGTTGAATATTATCTTGATGTTATGTTATGTTATATAGAAAAAGTAATTATTTAGTTTGAAAATATCTTTGGATGATCTTTTAAAAAATTATAAAATTATTAATTAAAAAATAATATTTAGATGCCATAATATCTACATAAAATAACACGATATTAAGATATCATCGAACCTAATGCCACGTTAAGGTAAACCATATCTAAGTCATTGAGATTGGAAAGACATTGCAAATTACTCTCAATTTTTTAAAAATTTTAATTTAGATTTTTTTATTTATAAAATGCTGTCATCTGGTCATAATTAAGATATAATTAATAATTTTTGTCATTATGCTGCAAGAATATTTTTAATCGTTAACTTTTTTATTTTTTAGAATATAATTTTGAAATATTTATTTTTAAGCCAATAAATAACACATGAAATAAATTAAATATTAAATTTTTATTAAATTTTAAAGAATAGTGAAAAAAAAAGTTAAAATGGTTATCTAAAATATATAAATTATTTAAATTAGTCAAAAATAATTAAATTTTATATTTTTTTATCAAAAAATTTAATAAAAAAGGTGAGATTTTGAAAAAAAATTTTAAAATTGAGACTAATTTGTAACATCCTCCCCCAAGGGCTTGGGTGCAATTTACCCTATGTGTTATAATTTATTGAATTTTTAACTTTTTTTTGTCAAAATCAACAGCTTGAAAATTTGTCCAGGTTCATTGAACCAAACACAGATTTGTATTTATTACCAGTCATAAGGAATAAACATAATTATAATTAGGCAAAAATATTACACGCTCTGAAAGTATTATTACAAATATTTTGTATTCCTCAAATATATAGTATATGAAAATATATATTATTATGATATATATATATATATATTAAGTGTGCATAATATTATTATTTTTTTGCATGCCCAACAAAATAGTTTATAATTAATTTACCTTATTTAAAAGCATTGGAAATCTTAATCAAAGAGGACAGGTAGAATAGGTTCTAAAAATATTTTATAATTTTGTAATTCATGATATTATACATAAGTGATATTATTTAATCAGTCCTAACATAATAAATTATGAAAATAAGTTAAAAAAAATATAACCATCTTGTATGCAGCTTAATAATTCAACAGTAATATATTTTTAAATAGTTAAATCGTATCAAAATAAAATACTTGCTGTTCATAATCTTTAAAAAATGTTTAGTCTTCTTCAAATTCATCGCAATTCGTGATTTGTTATTTAAAATATTTTTAAGCATATTTAAATGGTTTTAAATTAAGTTTATAATTATATTTAAATTTGAATAGGTCTCTTTTGGCTACTAGCTGTAATTGGGAATAAGAATCATTTTAAAATATTGGAGTCTGGATTCTGTATATTTTCATTTGGACCCATTTGAAATCTTCTTTATTTTGCATTTTAAACCCTCTACTCAAAATGTTTTATGACTAGTACTTTGATTTTCTTAACAATAATTTTAATTTGAGTAAATATCATATTGGTACTTTAAAGTTAAAAGTAATATTAAATAAGTTCATAATTTTTAGAAAATAATATTTAGATATTTAAGATTTATTAAATATTTCAAATTGATCCTTAAACTCAATTTTGACATTTCATAAGAATCATTTTTAAATGTTTCTATCAAATATTCATTATAATATATGACTAAAAAATGATTTTTTTTAATTTACTACAATAACCCTATGAAAGGGAGAAGAAAATTATAAGATAAAATGGTCATGTAATTTAGATTTAATTATATTTTTTATGGATACAATTATTTGGAGGACTAAACTAATATTTTTTTGGAAAATCATAATTTAATTTGATATTATTTCATGACTTAGAAACCTATATAATATTTAGAATGATTTAGATACATAGCACATAAATCTATTATATTTATTTACTCATTAGATATCCAAAATATAAATATTCATTCAAAGTTATTATAAACATATTAATATTACATACTTCACAGTGTGGTATCTATTCGCTACTTACTTTTTGACTCTATTTAATTATTGTTATATTTGTCGTCAATCATAGTTAAAAATCACCGTCATGATTTCTTTATATAAATATTTTATAAATAAATATTAAATATTAAATATTATTCAGCAATACAAAAATATTACTAATATAAGTTTAGTAATTCGATACATAATATTAATATATAATATTATTAATATTTTTAATTATTAAATAATACTCTATATTTAATACTTATTTCTATTTTCTTAAAAAAATATTTATGTCTAAAAGATTGAAATAAAAAATTATGGTTAAGTTCGAAAACAGGTAATGAATGAATACCACATTGTAGAGCGAATAATTAATATTAATGTGTTTAGGGTGTTTTTAAAATAATATTTATATTTTGAGTAACTAATGAGTATTATGAAAATTTTATAAATCATGCATATAATTATTCTTACTATTTAATTTTTTGGTCTTATTTGGTTGAAAAAAATTTTAGTCATGACACCATATAAAATTTTATTTTATTTTTTAAAATAATATTTTAAATTTTAAATTAAATAATTATTTTATTTCATATTCAAAATGATTTTTAATATAACTAATTTTACTCTATTTCATATTATACATATTTTTTAAAAAAAATTATAATTTTTTTTAAATTATTATTTTTTTCTTTCAACCAAACATTGTCTCTTCTGTTATAAGGGGGAACTTAAAAAATACCAGAAAGCTGAGGTTGCCAATGCTATCTCTACTGAATTCATGTTTAGCCATCACGAAAGGTACATGGAGGGCTATGATTGGATAAACTGTTTTTTTTATTTTTTTATTTTTTATTTTTTATTTTTTATTTTTTATTTTTTATTTTTTATTTTTATTTTTTATTTTTTATTTTTTATTTTTTGCTTTTTTAATTCTGATAAATTTTAACTTAGGAGCATTTGTTATAATATTATTTTGATGTTATATTATTAATTTAAAAATAATTATTTAATTTACTAATTTTTTAATAATATTTTAAAAAATTATAAATTTATTATTTAAAAAATTTAAATAACATAACATTAAAAAAACATCAAATCAAAATCTCCCACGAATAAATATAAAATTTGCTTATATATATATATATATATATATATATATATTCAACATAAAATATTTAGAGAGATTTATGTGGAGAATGTTTTAATTATAAAAAATATGTATTTCATCGTCAAAATTAAAATATTATATATATATTATATAAAAATACTACAAAATTACATATTTGGCATAACATTTTTGAAAAAAATTATGAATTAACTATTGATATATTTTCATAAATTTTAATTTATTACGTATAATTTATAAGTCTATAATAGAAATTTTCATCTCACTAGAATTAGTTTAAAGTGAATATTATATATAATAATAATAATAAGTAAGTCTTAATTCAACTATCTTGGATCAGCTACATGAATCTTTTATTTTTATTATACTCTATGAATTAATAAATCGTTATCTAACTCTAAGTAAGTAATATTACTCCATATAGTTTCTTATTGTGTTTTTTTTTTTGTCTCCCTCTTCCTCTTTATATGTGAGTAAAATCTAATAATTTGATTTTTCTAATCAGAGCTTTAATCAGCTTACGATTTATATGTCTAAACTATCTAAGTCAATTTTCGTTAATTTTATCCTCAATTGGTACAACACTAACCTTCTAGTTGATATATACCTATTTTTCATTCTATTCTTTCGTGTATATTCACACATTCATTTTAGTATTCTTATTTATGCAGTACTTATTTTATCTATATATTTTCTCTTTGCAAGCAGCATTCAGTACCACATATCATTATTGGTCTTACTATAATTTTATAAAATTTATTCTTATATTTAAATAAAATTTTTTTACCACACAATACATCAAAATTATTTCTTTATTTTATCTATCATATTTGGATCCTGTTAATAACATTATTTTCTATTTCACTATCATTTTGTATAATTAATCTAAGATATCTAAAGTGTTTATTTTTCTTAACAATTTGATCACTAATTGTCACATCACCAATATAAGTGTTTTTTTTTTACTAAATATGCACTCTATATATTCAATTTTTAATTTACTGAGATAAAAACCTTTAAATTCTAAAGTATTTCTCTAAAACTCGAACTTTGTTTTGGCTCCTTTTTTAGTTTTTCAACATAGACAATGTTATCTATGAAAAATATACACTAAGGCATCTCATTTTGAATATGTCCAATTTAGAATTTTCATAGTCAAAGCAAAAAGATATGAATTTAAAGTTGGGCCTTATTGTAATCCAACTGTAATAAGAAAATCTTTAGTCAAATCTCCTTGTGTCCAAATATAAGTAACAACTCATTTATACATATTTTTAATAACTTGAATATAAGCAGTGTAAATTTCTTTTTTTTTCTAAAACTCTTCAAAGTACTTCCTTTGAAACTTTATCATAAATATTTTTTCAAATCAGTAAAAATCAAATGTAAATTTTCTTTTCTCTCCTTAAACTTTTCGATTAAATTTCTCAACTTGTAGATAACTGATGTATAAAAATTAAAATTTTGGACTTAAGTTTTAGATTTAGGATTTAGTTTTTAGTATTGAAATAATTTAGAACATAAGATTTGATATTTTAAAATATAAGTTATAATTTTAAGACTCTGGATTGAAGTATAGTATGATTTTATCTAAATATCAGTATAAAATCTATAATTTACGTGATTTAAAAAGAATAAAAAGATTTAGGGGGCGTTTGGTTCGATGTTATCTTGGTGTTATGTTATGTAATTTAGATGTCATGACATCTAGATATCATCTTTTGACTAATAATTTTATAATCTAATTGAAGATTCTTTGTAGATGTCTTTAAACAAAACAATTACTTTCTCTAGATAATATAGCATAACATCAATATAACATTGAACCAAACGCCCCCTTAGTCATCATTCAAAAAATAAAAATAAAACTTTTAATCATAAACATGAACCTAACTTAAATTTTTTATCTAAAATATTTATTAATTTACCTACAAACATAAATTAACATTAACATAAAATATAAATTTTTCAGTTGAACCGGCATTTAATTGTTTTAATCGTTTCATTCAATTTGACCGGCTTAATCTAATCTAAATTGGTTCAATTTCTTATTTAATTTTAACATAGAATTAGACCGAATTAGAGATCTATTCGCAATCGAACAACTCGGACCGGGCGAACAGGCCAGTCAGATCCAGGTTTTAAAACAGCAAAGGCAACAATTTTTTTTTAAGTTGATATCCAAAAAAAGGGTGTTTGTTAATTATAAATTAATTTTATTTTGTTTAGCTGAGGTTCTCTGGTGAGGTAATTAGTGTGCAATGAGTAGGGCTGGCAATTTTATTCGAAAATCGAAAATTGCTCTAAACTTGCTCGATAAAAAACTCAACTTGAAACCGATTCGAGTCATTTTGAGTCGAGTTTCGAGCTATTCAGTGTACTCGAAATTATTTCGAGTCGATTTCGAGTTTTGCTTGACTGGCTTGAAAAAAATCGAGCTGACTCGAAATAAAATTATTTATTAAATATTTTTATTATATTATGAAAGAGTAACACATTGAAAATAAAAAATGGAAATATTTTTTTTTTAGTTCAAGTGTAACCATTTTAAACGTGTTTTTGTTATTATGTAATTTAAACTTATCCAAAAACTGAAATCGACTCGAACTCGAGTTAAATCGAGTCCAGCTGACTCGACTCAAAATAATTCGAGTTCGAGTTGATTTTGAGTCTCATTGAAATCGAAATTTTCGAGTTCGAGTATACTGAGCTCGCTCGAACTCGACTCGATGCCACCCCTAGCAATGAGCATAATATAAAAAGGTTTTTTTTAATTTTTTAAAATAATTTTAAAATGATAAAGTAATGATTTATGGCAATTTAACAATAAATCATTGAAAAAGATAAATTAGCCGAAACATTGTCGGATTTAATTGCAGGTTTAAAAACATGGATCAAAACATATGGTATATTTATTTAATTAAATTAAAATTAAGAAAATTATATTTAAAAAAAATTAATATGATTTACTCTAACATCACATATCACATTATCATGCTAATTCATAATTCCTAAATATTTTTTTAATTAATAAATAAAATATATGTAAATATTTAAATAAATTTTAAATGAGTCATTAATTAAATTTTAATTAAATATATTTATGAAACTTTATATAAATAAATTACTAGCATTTTTTTACGACTCAAATTTTAAAATTTAAAATTATAATATTGGGTCTCTGACTTTTAATAAATTATCAAATGGCTCTTTTTTTAATTTTTTATTATTATTTTTTTAAAATTACCATTATACCCCTGAGCCTCTCTCTCTCCTCCCGATCAGCACACACGGGCGATGCCGCGCTGCTGCTGACGGGTCCGGCAGCCGCACGGCGTGTGCGACCCACTGGCGGCCGCATGGCTCCTGCGCTGCCGCCGGCGAGTCGCACAGCCGTCGCCTGTGCGCGCCGATCAGGAGGAGAGAGAGGCGGCAGCCTCTCTCTAGTCTCGATCAGCGCGCACAGGCGACGCCGATGACCGCCGGACCCACCGGCGCCTGCGCAGTCTCCGGCGGGTCTCACGACAGTCGCCAGTCGGCTGTAGGCCTCTCTCTCTCTCTCCTCCCGATCCCCGCGCACAGGCAACGGTCGGCGACCTGCTGACGGGCGCCGGGCGGCCGCCGGACCCTCCAACGGCGGCCCGGCGTCGCCCGTGGGCGCCGATCGGGAGGAGAGAGAGAGGCTCAGGGGTATGATGGTAATTTTAAAAATTTAATAATAAAAAATAAAAGAAAAAACCCATTTGATAATTTTTATTAGGGATCCGAAGTTATAATTTAGAAAATGTGAACTTATGTGTCTAAGCCCTATTTGGCGCGATGACCAAAACAGGACCAAAATAGTACTAGTTTAAAAATAATAATAATAATAATAATAAATAAATTATTTTAATTATTCTACATAAATTTTAATATAAAAAATAATATTTTACTTCACATACTCAATCATTTTTAACAAAAATATAAATTTTATTTCACATCTTAGATCAAAATACTCGATTTAAATATTTTGGTCTTGAAATAAAGTTGATATTTTTATTTTAAATTATTGAGTATGTAAAGTAAAATAATATTTTTTATATTTGAATTTATGTAGAATGATTTAAAAAATTTATTTATTATTATTATTATTATTTAAATTAATATCATTTTGGTCCTCATGCCAAACAGGGCAAGCATTAAATTGAGAGACCTGGTTGTAATTATCCCTTATATGAAATATATAATCAATAATAATGAAATAATTTTTAAAAAAAAAATTATATTCAAAATGGTTTGTTGAGCTTGGCGAACCACGCTGGGTTCATTCACAACCCTGCTACCAAATTCTTGGTTCTGCGGCTTCTGCCATAACTGCTGTCTTCGAAGTTTTGTGCGACAGACAAAGGAGGGATGGAGAAGATGAGCAGAGCCCTGGAGAGGGCGAAGATGCTCGTGGGAATGGAGGTAGACGAGGAAGTTCCGGATGAAGCCTCTTCGTCCTTCTTCGACGACTTCAACCGCCAGTGCACGCTCTCAACTAAACAGGTCCGGTTGTCTTTGATTCATGTATCGTTTGCCTTTGAACTGGTTGGACGTTTGATGCTAGGGCTGTGCGTCGTATATGGCAAGGAGCACTTAGATCCAGGGCTTTTGTGACGTTAATCTAGCATTTTGCTGCGATTAGGTTTCCTTTTCCTGCTAGATCTGCTCAGGCCTTTTGCAGGAATTTTAACCTTGGCGGTTTGTTCACTTGATCTGACAAATGTGCCTTATATAGCTCAGCTGCGTAGATCCTTTGCCCGATTCCGCTTTATTCTTTGGCTAGTGGATGACACCATACGTATTAGACTATATGTGCAATCTGGGATTTAGATGGATTAAGGAGATGCTGGAACGGTGCAGGTGTTGTTAATGTAAATCGTTTGTATTCTTCTGTTAGACCTGCAATTGAATTCTCACAGCACAACAAAATAGCAGAGAACACTGCGCAAGTATAATCTCTATTGATTAACAAATGTCATACATCAAGAGAGGAAATTGAGTGAGAGAGGGAGGAGAGAGAAGTAGCAGCAGCAGTAGAAAGGGATAGAGGGAGAGAGGAAGAAGAGGCAGCTGCAGGAAGAAGACCCAACAGAAAAAAGATGAGCAGCGCGATGGATTTTCCTAAATATGCCCGCCCTAGTAGCTGTAGTCGTGCTTATTAGTAGTCCTGAACCGGGCCTCCGAACCACTATAGGTCGAAGTGCTCTGGACCGAGCCGCCTTGAACAATGCTTGAACCGGACGCTGTAATTGAACTCTATCATTACCCTCCCCTTCAAAAGACCCTTGTCCTCAAGGGTCGGCATCAAAATGATGACACCATACCAACTCATGGTGACTTCCAAAATGTGATGCTTGCTTATATAGTTTTGAGTGAGTATCCTCATCAAGTCTGCGCTTCAAGAATAAACCCACATCTAGTGCATAGCAACTAGACTAATAATGAATTCCTTCCTTTGTGAAATTGGATGTTGGCATCATTCATGAATTTGAAGCCTTGCTCACAATTATCAATCACCTTGAAGGATTCTATACCAAAGAATAGTTGTCTATATTCGAATACTATGCCTATTGATTTCATCCAAATCTGAAGTGTACCATCATGAGTGGGTCTAGCACAATTATTGGAGTCAGATGACCATGAAATTCTTGAATTGATGTACATCTTAGCTAAGGAAATCAATGAGAAAATGCAGAAATTATCAATCTTTATGCTGAAATAAACTAGCCAAAAGAATTCACAGGATTCCCATTTACCATACCCAGTAACTAAAAGCTCCAGGACACTTCTTTCTGCGAACAAGTTATCAAATATAATCATTAATTGTGATGATGATAACAGGCCATTCATTGCAAACTGAGCTATAACATAAAGATAGTGGCAAGGTTGAGCATCATTGCTTAACTGAAACTCAAAAGGATCACCATCCATGTCAGAGCAAAAGGCGAATTTCTCAAAATTGCTTGTTATTTGTATCTTATGAAAATTTGATGGTGCCAACTAGTGTTCAATGTCTGTCATAATTGGATGAAACATGAAATTCATTCGTCCAAACTCAAGATCACTCTAAGCTATGCACTTCTTGGAAACCTTTAAATTCGTGCTGAAGAATATGTAATTCGAGTTGATTCCCACCAAAATACTCGGATTCCATTTAGAACAACAACAATTGATACCAAAAAGATTGCATGTCACAAATTTTGTATGGCCAGAGGATTTGAAAGATCTAATCTTATTATTCTTCAGGAAATCAAAATGTTTGGGTTTCTCACATGTTCTCCCTTTAGCAGCATTTTCTCTGCTTTCCATGCATACAAGCAGCTATGCCCCTTTAGCTTCCTTGCACTCTCATTTCCAACAAAATTAACAGAACAAAATCCAACATGCAGGGGAAATATGACTCTACAGCTCTGATTCTTATTGTGTATATGAATGACTATGATAACTAGCTCAAATATTAGTAGAGCAAGGCGATGAAGATAGTTGTTGAAGAATTGCATTCTGAGGAGTGATACTCTAGTTTCTTATAAAAGATCAAACCAATTAGCATCATAACATGATTTCTATGAAACTCCTGATAGTATCTGGGAGACTGAAAACCCAAATAATGCGATTGAGAAGTGATACTCACCATGTATAGCAGAACATGCCAACTGTCGAGGTGGGATATTTGACCTGTAGCAGCTTTAAATAAACAACGTTTCAGAATTGACTTCCATGCAAAAGGAAATGAGCCACCCCAACCAAAGCTTCTGGATAGATCAATGCCTATAGTAAGAGGAATGATTCCTACTTGTGGTCTTGGTTCCCTGTTCTGCTGATGCAACTCCCCAAAGCTTCCTAATACCCAACACACTGTAACATCACCACTTGCAACCATAACTCTTAAATTTTCACAAGTAGGCTTTGCACAACAATCATAACGATCTAACAAATCTCCCAACAAGCTAAACCATGTTGAACAAAATCAGAAGGCTTTGTTTCTGAGAGGTCAAAAACCTTGTGGATGCGGTTATAGGTAATATTGAACTTCCCAATCAGCTCATCCAGGGTGCTCGTAGAGTTCATAAACATGGCAAGGTCAATTATAAGAAGTATGTCGTTGAACTCCATCATGAAATCATCTTGAAACTTTTTCGTTTTAATTGTTGGCAATCTTTGATTTGAGACTCGCCTGAGCACTGAATATCCGAGGGGAACATCACCTCTTTGCAATGCAAGAAGGTGCTGATGAACTATTCTGATCCTTTTGTTTAGCATTTTGATGGCATTGTGTATGCCAGTAGGGTGTGCAACCAATTGTGTTGTAACAGTGCCTCCATCTGATAGATTTAGATGAGCAACAGGAACAGCTGAAATTATTTTCGCTTCTACAGTCTCCATGGTATAGTTTGATCTTACAGAGATCAATTGTGGAATACCATCAGACATGAAACTTTCAAATATAATTACAGGAAGATCTATTTTGGCATAGTTCCTTGCTGAGTTTAAAAGGATACAAACAAGACTTTCATTAATATCAATCGAATTGTTGATGCTAAACTTCTGCATAAAACATAAGGCTATAATCCACCTGTTAATCAGTGTGACTCCATGGTTAATGTTGCCTTGTAATCCAAATTGTGCATCAATAATTGAGAAACTAATTCGTGGAGATGTTGGAAGCACAAGTATAGTGTTTGCACTATAGGTTGAGAAGTCCTTTTCACAGTCAATTGCTATATAGATGTGTTCCTTGAAGTGGAAGTGCGAATAAAAGAATCGAAAGCCACCAACGTGTATCCCTGGATCAATCACAAAGAAATGCCTAGCCTTATGTAAGCAGTCTTCTAATAGTTGTGTGGTAGATTCCAACTTTCTATAGCTGTTTTGAGCTCTAGTTTGTACAAAAAACACCATAAATAGTGTTTTTTTTTAGGCTTCTCACTCCAGAAATGTGAAGAAATACTATCCCAACTTTGATGTTGGGCCTTTTTTGGATAATATTGATGTTGTACCTTGAAGTACATGCAGGTGGCAACAGTTTTGCTGTAAATTGATGTGGCAACAGTTTTGCTGTAAATTGATGTGGCAACAGTTTTGCTATAAATTGATTTGGCAAAAGCTTCTGGGATGGTGAATGAAGTAAAAGTTGAAATTCCTTCAGATTTGGAAACACATGAACTTACAGTACCATCAGTAAACAAAACCTCCGTGTCCTCAACAATGGAGTGAAAGGCCTTTGAGTCGGCCATAGCTATCAAGGGCAAGATCATCGAGTCAATAGCTGTTGAAGCTATTCCGGATATAACATCATCGGCATTCATTAAGTTCAATGAGTCAGAAATTTGTGCATCAGGAATTGGTACGCCAACTACTAAGTTTTGATGAGCTATAGAAGTAGTATCTTCAACAAAAAACCTTTCTAGGGTTTTGCTGCTTGAGTGATGGGATTCAATAGTTGACTCTTGTTTGAGAATAAGGTTACTCACCGAAGAACAATAGGGTGAACTAGAGATCAAATTCTTTAGTTTCAGCATGCTTTCTTGGTGACAAATTTCCATGGATCTGATAATTTCATTTTGTTCTTCGATAAATTTCTGCAACAAGTTTTTTGTGCTCCTGAAGCCTTCTTGAATAACACCCTGCATGGATTCCACAAACTCACACAGCTCTGGATCTTGAATTCCTTCAGCCATGTGCCAGGAAAGTACTCTGATACCAATGTTAGATCTGCATTTGAATTCTCACAGCACAACAGAATAGCAGAGAACACTACGCAAGTATAATCTCTATTGATTAACAAATGTCATACATCAAGAGAGGAAATTGAGTGAGAGAGGGAGGATTGAGAAGTAGCAGCAGCAATAGAAAGGGATAGAGGGAGAGGGGAAGAAGAGGCAGCTGCAGGAAGAAGACGCAATTACAGGAAGAAGATGAGCAGCGCGATGGATTTTCCAAAATATGCCTGCCCTAGTAGCTGCAGTCATGCTTATAGTAGTCCTAAACCGGCCCTCCGAACCACTATATGTCGAAGCACTCTGGACTGAGCTGCCTTGAGCCATGCTTGAACCGGACGCTGTAATTGAACTCTATCATCTTCCTACAAATGCTTCAATAATTTGAGCAGACATGTTTGCAGATTCTGGCTGGAATTTCAGAATTTTGTAAAGAACGCATGTTCCACTAAAAGAGTTTTTGTACAAATTTTTGCCATTAGGAAAATAACAAGGGGAAACGCTTAGGTGGCTTAGTTTTAACTTGGGGTTTTACTCTTTCAATATTACAACCGTCTATCCTTTATGAAAGTGAGATTGCTTCCATCAGCCCCCAATTGCCTATGTAGAACCTCATATGGTGCTGTTTGTTTGCCTGGGGTTAACTTTAATTTGAATGAAAATTAACCTTCTAGGTCACTTCATACACAAATTTGAATGTTGCACTAACAATGAAAGGCCAACTAAGTATTGCCTTTTGAAACTACATCCATTATGTTTTAGATGATATTTATCTGAAGGTTGGGAAACTCTTTTACTTATTATACTTTTCATTTTGTTGGCTTAGAACCCATTTACCGTTTAAATTAAATATTTAAATAACCCTATTATGGGAGGTTGGACTGCATTTCTCAATTCACTTTGTTTTAAATGATCCTTATCTGAGGTCAAATGGTGATGCGAGACAAATAAAAGTAATGTGAAATTTTAAATCAACAAAATTTAAATATCAAATTTTTAATTAAGTTCAAAATATTTTCTAAAATATCTTACATAATAAATAAGATTTTAAATCTTGTAAAATTAAATATTTTAAATTTTAAATTAAATCGAACTCTCATAAATAAAAGGTTATCAAATTACATTAGGGCTTGTCTGGATAGATTTAATAAATCAAATCCAAGGATCAAAATAAATAGGTCTTCACAAATAAAATTCAATAGTAATAATATCTCTCAATTGAATTTAGATCTCAAATCAAAGTTAATCAAATAATCAAATCATGCAAATTAATTTATTTTGAGATCGAAGATTCAGTAAATAATGAGATTCAAAAAGAGTTAGACATTACACAAAATGTAGGTATTTGGATAAAATTTTACCAATCTCTGTCCAAATCTCGATGAGTCTTGCTAGAGAACTCTTGAAGTTTGGAGGGTGGGATCACAGGTTGTGGCTTATCGGTCGGATCTCAGGCACACACACAAGCTGGGTTTCGCGCGTTGTGCGGGCAATTCACGAATGGTCACAATCGATGGTGTGTTCCCGCGTGGGTGCAATTCATCTTTGATCTGTGCGTGGGAACAAGAGGACAACAACAACTTTGTTTTTTTTTTCGACGACGTGGCCTAGCGTGCGAGGCTAGCATGGTGGACACATGAGTGTGGCAAGGGTGGTAAAGCTCTGAGTTTCATAGAATCAGAGAGGAAGAGAGGAGCTTGGGATTAATGAAGAGTTTTTTTTTTTTACACTCAAGAATAAAAGGAGATAATTAGGCCAGTTAATAATTTTCACTTAAGATTAACTCATATCCTTATTTGTCCAGGATATCAATTCTCTAACTTGAATATATTCTAACGCTCATATAGCTCTAAAGTTCACTTTATGAACACTAATTAATAGTTTATTACAATAAGAGGTAACCTTTTATATGGAAATCTCAATGCATGACAATAAGGAAATAAGATTAAATATAGAAAATAAAATTTCAAATACAATTAGTTGAATAAGAAAATATCTTAATTGAAGAAATATTGCGAATGTCCGTCCTTCCAATTCAGCTCTAAAGTTTTCAATCTTCGTCAGTTAGCCAAATCAATCTTAAATCATTCTAAATCAACTCAAATCTGAATTTGTGATTAGGATCAAGCAAATTTAAAAATGTTTAAATGCATACTGTCATAATGTAACCACCTAGTGGCTTTTTCTTTCATGTAACCTTCATTTCATTGTCTAAAAATAAATCAACCGTCCTTGACTCATCATTCAGGGAACCTCCTACCGAGGTATATCCTTGTTCCTTTGAACAAATGATTCAACCTCCTTCCTTGAAATCTATGCTATAGCTATGAAGTCTGTGAGGTGCTTTGTATGCATGGCCCTTTTCAAGTTAATCTATTTACCAATGAATTTATGCAAATCTTTTTAGTATATTTCATTCTCTTTTGCATTAGTCTTAGAACTTTCACTGATCTGCAAAGGGGTTCACAATTTTAAATATTTTATTTGAATTTAACTTGTTGATGTATCTATATTCACTCATGAGTAACTGATACAAATATTCTTTTTTGTATTTCTCTAGAGGCTGTATGGATTTGCCATTTGCTTGGCTTCTGGGTTAGCATGCACTTTCCTGGTTAGTTTTTCATTATATTGCTTACTAGTATATTTGTTGTTGTAATTTACTATCATTTTATGAAACTAGACATGGATATTCTGTACTCTTCGATCAAATGCCCTATTTTTAGGAGAACACATTCTGTAGGCAATTACTCAACAGGTGGGGAATGTGCTAGGAATGGTAATGATGATTGGAGAATGTGCTAAAATGCTCTTTCAAGAAATGAGAAACTTTGTTTTTGGACCTAATGGGATAAAGGCTTAGTGGTGGTGGTGGTTGTTGTTATGCAGGTGGAAGGAATAGAAGCAAATATGCGCCTTTCGTTAGAAAATAGGACTCTACTATTTGAGTCTTAATATAATTATTTCTTAACTAAAGTTTCTTTCATGGGATAGATCACTGACTTTTACTTTTCTTTTCTAGAGAGAATCTTTGGGTTTGATGAGACATATTCTCATCCATTAACTTCTCATTCTTAGAGAAGATATTTAAACTGGTAATTTTAAATATAAATGGAATTAGAACAATAATTTATGACATGTTAGGATGCCTCATGTCTTTTTATTGTTTTGTTTAATGGCAAGTCACATATATGTTTGAGAAAGAAAAAAAATGAAATAACTATTCATGTATCTTTGTTGGAGAATAGATTGAATCCAACTAAATCCAAATCTCTTTTGCATAGGAAATTGATAACCAACCAAATATGACTTAATTGTTTGGGGGCATGTGGGGTTGTGAGAACTGACATGCTTCTTAAATGCTATATATATACATATGCTTATCATTTACTTTAAAATATGCAGTCTTTGACACAGTCATCATGATAATTGATGGCTTAGATTAAATTATGCATAATAACGCCTTGATGGATGGATAATATAGACTTTTGGATATATTTTAAATATTTGTTATTTGTAAGAGTTTGAATTAGCGTGGTGTTCTCCTAGCCTAGTGGACAAGGTGCTTGCCTGAAAACCAAGAATTATGCATAATAACGCCTTGATGGATGGATAATATAGACTTTTTGATATATTTTAAATATTTGTTATTTGTAAGAGTTTGAATTAGCGTGGTGTTCTCCTAGCCTAGTGGACAAGGTGCTTGCCTGAAAACCAAGGGATCGTAGGTTTGAACCACTTTATCATCACAATTTTCAAATGAGGTGTGGAAAACAATGGTGTCAAGGGATGAAATGAAAGAAAAGAGTTTGAATTAGTCAAGACCATTTATTTTTTTATTAGTTTTATTTCTTTAGTGTAGGTGCACATCTTTTATTCAGTTTATAGTGAGATTAGCCACTATTTAAATAGCACATGTTCTTGAACGTTCAGATTAAGCTATGATCAGTGAAAACTTTGAGGTTGAGTGCAATTTGAATGGGTTCATAATCTGCCTTGCCATTTTTACTTTGATTCTTTGTCATTTTGCGACACCACGTGAAGAACATCCACTGTATGAAAGCTCTTTTCATTCTTGTAAGAGAAGAGCTGCTGCTTCATACCGAAGGACTTTCAACCGACTTCCACAGTGAATTTGGAGTCCATCACTATTACATTTGTTTGGTTAGCTGCAAGTTCTATGCTTCTAGCAACTGTGAAATAGCAAACAATAAGATATGGATTTAATTTCACTTTATCAGTATGCTATAGTTAAATATACCCTCACTGCTGCCGTCTTTCAACCCCCTGTGAAGCCACTATTCATGCGATGCCTTAACCTCTGTTCATGTGAAAGATTCCACGTGAAGAAATACAAGCTCAACTTTGTTTTCCATCTTGACTGCTAGATTTTTTTAAATCATGGTTTTCTCAAATTTGATTATTATTTGTTTTACTATAGGTGAGAGATCAAATAATTTAATATAAGATTTAATTACTTCTGGATTTAAATTTCAAGATACTCAATTAAATCACTTAATCTGCATTTCTGGTTTATTGAATTAAATTGATGCTCCAATGTAGCTTGGTAAATTCTTAGTTATCGTTGACTTGATTGAATTTGAATTTTAATTGAGTTTAATTCGCAGAATGTGAAACTACTCGAGTTATCCATACTTAAATTTAAAAGATATATTTCTTCAAAAAAAAATTTTAGAAGATATTTGCGCTTGGTTAAGAATAATTTATCATTAAAGCTATTGACCTCAAACTCTCAATCTGTTTCACATCAAATTGGTATCAAAGCACAGTCAAATTAGGGAATTTTTATACTTCATTTGAGTCTTATTAAGTTCAATTATGTCTTTCATTTCAAATATTATTATGGAATTCTACATGTTCAGTCAACTACATCTTGTCAAACCTCTTAGTAAACTCATATTAATAACTTGAATTGATGATAGCAGTCCTAATACGACTAATGATTCTTTCATTCTAAGCTTTAGGATATTCAAATCAAGTATGGCATTCTTCAA
The DNA here is from genome assembly GCA_002786265.1 of Apostasia shenzhenica. Taxonomy (NCBI): domain Eukaryota; kingdom Viridiplantae; phylum Streptophyta; class Magnoliopsida; order Asparagales; family Orchidaceae; genus Apostasia; species Apostasia shenzhenica. The sequence continues at coordinate 4,321,940 of KZ451885.1, read as the reverse complement.
GGCAGTAATATATTCAAGTTGGTATTCTTATATAGTAGTTCTATAGTGCTTAGTTGGAACACTATAAATTCATAAGATGGTATATACAAAGAAGTTTGCAAGACTGTTAAGTTCATTTTACTCTTCTTTCCTATTTATTGAGATTGTTTGTGAATTGTTAATTGTTATTTTCTTATTGGTTGCAGTCTATACTTGTTTTTTTCAACCCAATCAAGTTTGGAATAACATTTACCTTTGGCAATTTGCTCGCACTTGGGAGGTATGTTTATTTTGTTTGTTTGTTTCTATTGCAATGTATCGTCTTTTGCTATTTTACTGATGTAGAATGATGAAGTGCAAAATAGAAGAGGGGAAAGAAGTAGATGAAGACATTAAAGAGGATGAGAGAGAAACCAAATTTAGAAGGAAATATTATATTCATTTATTGAGTTGTTTAATACAAGGGATAGACTTAGGTATATGTCACAAGTAACACTCAACCTACACAATCATATATGTTATGATGATGCGTGGATTAAGCTTGGTACTAAGTTTCAAAATAAATGGTGCTAAGTTATATTTGTAAAGTATATTTATTGAGATTGTGTCGATCAAAAGCTCTTATAAATGTTAAAAAGATTTGTTATAGAGATTGATTTAAAAACAAAAATAAGGATAAGTGGGAGAAATATAAAGTGGCTCGATGAGAATCTAAGAAAACAGTAAGCAATGCAAAAAATATGGCTCTTGAGGATTTATATAAGAAGCTAGACACTAAAGAAGGAGAAAGACAATTATATAGAATTGTCAAGGCAAGAGATAGAAAAACTAAAAATTTAATTGAAGTAAAATGTATTAAAGATGAAGATCAAAAAGTACTTTTCATGGAAGAAGACATCAAAGATAGATTGATGAGTTACATTCAACAACTTTTCAATGAAGGTTGAAAAAATTCAATTGATCTTACGGAATTAAGCACCCCAAAAGAAAGTAAAAATTACTCATACATCCGACATATTAGTAAAGCTGAAGTCTGGAAAGCTTTAAAAAAGATGAAGCATAAAAAAGCAGTAGGACCAGATAACATTCCAATAAATGTTTGGAAGTGCTTAGGAGATAAAAGATTTTCTTGGCTCACTAGATTGTTTAATATGATTTTGAAGACTAAAATGATGCCAAATGAATGGAGAAAGAGTATATTAGTACCTATTTATAAGAATAAAGGCGATGTAAAAAATTGTGCCAATTATAGAGGAATTAAATTAGTGAGTCATACTTTAAAACTAATTAGAAAAATTGAGTTATTGGATTTTGTCCATGTATAAAGAGGAAGAGGGAGACCAAAGAAGACATGGCAAGAAACTATAAGGAGTGATCTTAATTACTTAGACTTAGATAAGAATTTGGTAACTGATAGAGTGCAATGGAAATAAAAGATTCATGTAGTCGACCCCACCTGGTGGGATTAAGGCTTGGTAGTTGTTGTTGTTGTATTGCATTAACTCTTATTATTGAAAGGTATAAATTTCTATATTATACTGAATACTCAATAGCAATGTTCTAGAATAGTATGTAAATACTTTACAGCAACAACAACTACCAAGTTTTATCCCACTAGGTGGGGTCGGTTACACGAATTCTTTATTTCTATTGCACTCTATAAGTTAATAAATTCTCATTTAGCTCTAAGTATGCAGGATCATTCCTTATAGTTTCTTGTCACGTCTTTTTTTAGTTTCTATCTTCCTCTTTTTACATGATCAAGGTCTAATAACCCAATGTTTCTTACCGAAGCTTCAATCGACGTATGATTTATATGTTTAAACCATCTAAGCTGACTCTTTTTGAGTTTGTCCTTAATTGATGCTACTCCAATTTTTTGTCGATATACTCATTTCTAAATTTATTTTTTTGTATATTCCCACTTATTTATTTCAGTATTCTCATTTATGTAACAAATATTATTATTATTATGCTTTCTCTTTATAAGCCAGCATAAAGCACCATATATCATCGTTAATCTTACTACTATTTTATAAAATTACCTTTAAGTTTGAGTGAAATTTTTTTATCACATAACACGTCAGATGCATTTCTCCACTTTATCCATCCTACTTATATTCTGCTAATGACATAATTATCTAATATATAAATTCTTTATAGGAAAAATTATATACATGTCACTGAAATCTAGTTATTTTATATATTTGATACTTAAATTTTTAATATTACATGTTGGCCATAAAAATCATATGAAAACTATACCTCATGCACAACTCATGTCACAAAGTTGTTATGTAATATTAAAGTATATAAAATAATTAAATTTTACTGACATGTACGTAATTTCTCTTACTTTATAATAATACTTTAATTGTATGCATAATAATGTGATTTTAAAATAAAATTTTTGTATGCCTTCAAATACTCTAAAATAATGTTTGAAGAACTCTACTAGAGCACATTGACTAATTACATTAAAGGTTTGTATGAATAGTATGTAAATATAAACTAATAACATTAAAGAATACTATTTTTATAGTACTCTAATAGTGCACGTCATAATGCAATTTAGATTTTAAATATTAAAAGCATATACGAGTACTATAAGAAGAGTATATAATTCGTTACATACCATAGTGCAAAAATTAAGTATAATGAAACGGTTATTCAGAACAATATTTGAGTACTCCTTTAGAACTATTATAATAACTGCGCACCTAAGTGATGTAATGCTGATATGCACTTTAAGAAATGATTAACAGTGTTTTAGTACTCTTTTAAGTACTTTATTCCATGTGCAACTTAATATATTATACTCATAATGTGATTACTATTTATTATATATATATGTATATTGAGTAAACATTTATGATATTAATTTTCACTTAAGCTTTGAGTAGGGGTGGCAATATATGATCCGATCTGTAAACTCGACCCGAACTCGACCCGCAAATTTCAGGTATGGGCTATGAATTTTGACCCGTTTATTAAAGGGGTTGGGTTCGGGTTGGACATAATCGGGTCGGGTAGGATTCAGGTTAGGCATTTATCAAAAAATACTCTATAAATGGGTTGGGTCGATCCGCCAACCCGACCCATTTATTAATCGGGTCGGGTTCGGGTCATGGATTTTGACCCATTTAATAAATGGGTGGTTCGAGTTGAGGCTATTCGGATCGGGTCGGATTCGGGTTCGACCCGAACCCGTCTGCCGACCCATTTTGCCACCCCTAGCTTTGAGTCTCTATCAATATTCACTGAACTCAAATACTTGAACTCAAATACTTTATTTGAGTGTTGGAATACTATGTCCACAATAACTGTTAGTTCCAATAGTCGTATAATATCAATGAATACAGTTGGAAGGCAGTTGAGTACTATGATATTGTGTATTATAGTGGATCATTAAATTCAAATTTCATATTTTATTGAAAATATAAGCATTAATTACATTACCTTATTTAGTATGCAGTCGACTTTGCAGCATTGTCATTTATAGCAATAGCCTTCCCTTTAAAAACCCTGTTACTGTGAATCATGTTACTTTGTTATTTGTTTGTGCACAATTACTATTAGAGAAATGCTTTGTAGCTCCCATAATTAACTCCAAATTTTAAATCTAACTAAGATTCTTATGTGGTATTTATGTGGCAATGGTGCCACATAGACAAAAGTAGTTTTTTTTTTCAGTGGTACCTTTTTGTCTATGTACATTGCCAAATTGCCACATGAAAATAAAACTGGTTATTATACATGACACGTACCTAAGTCCATCCCATATATATATACATACATACATACACAGAGAGAGAGAGAGTCCCTTCAATGATATATGTATATATAGATAGAGAGAGAGAGAGAGAGTTCTTGCCCATAAGATGAAAATGAAACACATTAAATCTTGCCTAGATGGTAAAAGGAAATAATTAAAATGAAACGTGCTTGCTTAAACAATTAAAATACTTAAAACGAAACAAAATAAAATAGATTAATTCCTTTCTATTAATATTCTAATTCTGAAAAAAAAAACTATTGACCAGTTTGATAATTAAATAACTGAATTTCCTTTTTTTTGGAAAGTGTTTTTTTTTTAAAGTGCTGAATTTCCTTTTTGCATCCAATGAATCCACAACAATTTTATTCTGGAGTTCATACTGCAGTAAAAAGGAATATTTGTTTGTAGTTTGAGGTCATAGTTTGGCCTAGGAAATTCACATACCGATGAAGGCCCGTTGATTTTTCCTGAAAGTTCTCTCTCGTGAATTATTATTCATATAAGCATGTATGACGCACTCACACAAAAAAAGGAAAAAAAAACACGCCTGCAGCTTGGATGGTTCATGGCTATTCATGTTTATGATAATAACTGCTCTATTTTTTTTTTCATCCGACCATCCGCAATAGTTTGATTAGTTGATATCTGTTGACATCATTTATGTTTCTATTTCCTTTTTCTCCACTGCTAAATTTAAGGCCATTTTAAATGGCAGCACAGCATTCCTTATTGGTCCCAAAAGGCAATTCAATATGATGCTTGATCCTGTTCGTATATACGCAACGGCTTTATACATAGCAAGTATTATCATAGCTCTGTTTTGTGCCTTTTACGTGAGTATAGCGAAGGGATTTAGCTTTTCCTTCTTTAGTTTTTTATTTCAATGTATCTTTCAAAATTAACATTTATACTGCCAACAGGTTCGAAATAAACTTTTGACGCTTCTAGCCATTATGGTAGAGTTCGGAGCTCTTGTGTGGTAAGTTACCTTGTTAGAAAATAGATAGTTGTGGATGTGGATTATATTAATGTTTTTTTTATTTAAGAGGAAGAACTTTTATTTCAGATAAAATATATATGCACATGTACTGATCATATATATATATATATATATATGATCAGTACATGTATATACATATGCATATGTACATATATTTGTATATGTATTACCAAGGGTAATTCTTATATGTCTGTATGTATTACCAAGGGTAATTTTAAAATAATATTTTTAGCGTACAAGGAATAGCAAAAAAATAGCTATTCCTTGGATGAGGGAAGGAATAACTATTTTATGAAATGTGGAATGGAGATTTCTGTGGAATAGGTAGTCCACTAAAGTTAATATGGGAATAGTTATTCCACTAAAGTTAACATGAGAATAGCTATTCCATATAGAATAAGGGTAGAATAGAATGGTCATTTCATCCAAGTAAACACACCCTTAGGGCCTTTTTTGCCCTAGGATTATTTTGCTCCTTTCTAAGACCAAAATAATTCTAAATTGAAAAATAATAATAATAATAATAAATAAATTTTGTTACATTCTTCACAAATTTTATTATAAAAAAATTTATTTTATTTCACTTACTCAATTATTTTTAATAAAACTATCAATTTTATTTCACATCCCAGACAAAAATATTTCATTCATTAAAAATATAAAATAAAGTTGATAGTCTTATTAAAAATAATTGAGTATATAAAATAAAATAAAGTTTTTTTATATTAGAGTTTATTAAATATGTAATAAAATTTATTTATTATTATTATTGTCATTTTTTTAATCGAGTATTATTTTGGTCTTGGGCAGGATCAAAATGATCCTATGGCCAAACTGGCTCTAAAGTTGAAGACCGATCACATAGGAGTGATAGCAAAACATCATATTCATTATTACGGACATGTTTTGTTAACGTAGTACTTGTAGCAACAACTTATAGCCCTTTTTTTTTGTTATGTTTCGGCACTAAATTTTTGCCGGGCACCATTTTATTGTCCGACAGTCCGAGAACTTTGGTATTTTATGTTTTGAAATGACAATCTCACACGCCATTACCGTACACTTCGCGATATACTTCACTTGTATGGCAAAAAGTGTAACTTATAATTAAATTTGATATATTTCATGATTCTTTTACATTGCCTAATTGCTAAATGCATTTTTTTGCTGCAAAATAGGTACAGTTTGAGCTACATTCCTTTTGCAAGATCAATGCTGTCAAAAATCTTTGCCGCCTGCATGGACACTGAGTTCTGAGTCTATTCATCAGGTTATAGTGATTAAATGATATTTGATATAACCTACAAATTTGAGGATTTATATGATGTTTAAATTGTGTGATCATGTAAATGAAATTGTCCTTTTTTAATTTTTTGAATTTTTTTGTGTTCTATTATCACTTTTCGATCACATCACGGATAAGCCTCTTAACTAGTCAAGTTTGAGTGAGTTTGATTTTTTCGAGTTCAATTCTAATTTATTTTGAGTTTAGTTTAAATTATTATAATTTCAATCGGATATCAAGTTAAAGTCAGCTAAGTGATCGACTTATATTTGTCATGTACAATATTTGTATTCAAATTTAAATGTGAATATATGCCTAAATAAATTAATTTTATTTAAAAATATTCTTTATGCTCTATCATGTGCATCAATTATCTTATATTCTTATATATATATATATATGAAATATTTTAAAATTATGAATTTATAAATAAGAAATCTAGTTCAAGCTGTATAGATTTTATTTTGGGGAATTTAATAACTCTACTTGTGGATAAAGCTGTGTTTCATCCTTACTAATAATTGTTTGGGATAATTACTTACATATCATACAATTTAGTTTTATTTATGTCTTGTTCATTAATTTTTAGTTAATTATGTTATGCACATTTAAAATATTATAAAATTTTACATACACACATTTGAGTTAAAATTTAATCAAAATTTATTTGAAAAAAAAATTCTGTTAGTAAATTATTAAAATTATATTTTTATTTTTAATGGTATATATTTTTCTCTTTCTTAATACCACATTAAAGCACTGATTTATCCTAAAATTAATTCACGTTGCGGATGTCTCCTTCCTTTGTCGTCATCTAAACATTAAGATTTCATGACTTTTACTCAAAATGTATTTAAATATTCTTAAAATAATATGATGAACGGCTCAGTTTTTTTGTAATTTAATTATAGTTAGGTTATTGAAAAATTATGATTACTCATTATAATAGAAATAACTTAAAATGTGTGTATGTAAGATTTTATAATATTTTGAGTGTGTATAACGTAATTAATTAAGAATGGATGGATAAGGTATAAATAAAATTAAATTGTGTGGCATGTAAGTAATTATTCCTAATTGTTTTCATGCCTTCCTAAATTTCATAGAAATGTGAAATTATAATTAAGGATTACATAGACCGAAAGATAATTCCTGCAAATGCTTATTATTTTTATAATCACCCTAAAATGTATCATTAAAAATTCACCAAATTATGGACTTTTGTTGAGGCTCGAAAATTTGTAAAATTATCAAAGATATCCAAGTTTTAATATCTACTATCAAGTTAAAATTTCTTTAAATTTTAATTATGTGAGATTTAAAAATGCAAAAATAAATTTATCTTTTTTTTTTTAATAAATAAACAGATAACGCTGAAAGTGATCACCCGTCTTTCTTCCTCTTCTCTTCGAAAATCTTTGTAGGGGAGAAGGGGGGGATGGCCTCGTTGCCCACTTCTCCGTCTGTCGTCTCCCCGAAAACCCTAGCAGGCCTCGGCTTCGAAAACCTGGTGAGATTAAAATTAGCCGTTGGCAAGAGAACTTCCAGTAGACGTCAGTCTACTTCGTCGGCGGCTTTGTGCACCTCCCGGGATGGATTTGTGGTGGTGGAGGACGACATCCAAGCTCTTCTGCAGGTTCCTTTGATTTCTGTCTTCCTTTTCACTGACTTCTCAAGTTTAATGCGCCGAGTTAGCTTCATTTCTCTCCCAATTTAACGAGGATTAGTTTCTCTGTGTGAGTGGGAGTTATAGATTTTTTGTTAATTGTAGATTTTGGCAAACTTAGATGCTATGCGAGTTTGACAACCACACCATTTTACTGAACTTGCCTAGTTTTTCTAGCTGTCACCTTTTCTCTGTAGCTTTTCACATTCCTTTAAACTCTCAGATGAGTCTACAGTTTACTAGCTATTCCACGCCTGCAACTCTGCTACATCTCTTTCTGCAGATTTTACCTAAGGATTTACAAGAGAGCTTGCATAATGAGCCTAGAAGAAATCAGCTCCTTGAGGTACTTTGCAGGTTAATTTGCTTGTATTTATTGCTTTGCAGCATTGTTTTTCGAAAAATGGAAGTGAAAATCATCTTGGTGAAATTCTGTCTCATTAGTGTATATTCCCTCTTTTATTGTGCTTAGCACAGAATGGAAGACTTAGATATTTTCAAAAAGTTTGGATCATTTCATCATTGTTCACATTCTCTTCAAATGTATAGGTAGTATTGGACCTGGGACGTCGGCCTGAAGCTCGTTTCATTGGAGAAGCCGGTGGACTTTATTTGAGGGATACTGAGGTTACTTTTTTCAATTGTCCATTAACTTTCATCATTAATCATTTGTGTTTGTGTGTGTCTATATATGTATTTTGTGTGAGTGTACATGTATATATGTGTATATATAAAAATCTTCCAGTACATTAAGTTGAACAATTTTTCCATAGTGTACCTCTGAGGACTAAGTTTCGTCAGTTTAAGATCTCTTGAATTATACATTTTTCTTATGAGATAAACTGTACTTTTGTCTGCAAGACTATTACTTCTGTGGCTGCTTAACTTTTTATCTTCTACTATTCCACTTTTCTTTCAACATTCTTCTTGCAAATACAGATATCACTTACAGAGCTTGAGGAAGCTCAAAATTTTGTGGGAGAATTTGGAGGAGACAACCGAGCTGGCATAGAAGGTACCTTACACAGGATATCTGCCATAAGGAGTAGGAAAGGCCTTATTGTTGGATTGACATGTAGAGTTGGTCGAGCAGTTTCTGGCCATGTGGATATGTTCCGTGATCTTCTCCAATACAGAGAAAGCATCCTTTTCCTTGGAAGGTATTTGCCATTTTAGAAATTACTTGGCATTCAGATTTATATTAACTTACGCAAGCTACAATGCTTGTCTCAAAAAAAAAATTAGTGTGCTTTATGTATATATACGGTTTAACCCTTAATTTAATGTTCACCTTACTTTGTACACGCACTTTCTCTTATGGACTACGATACATGTGTCTCATATATATTCTTTAAAGTCTTTTTATTCCTTGAAAGTTTCTATGTATTGATATACTTGTAGCACACATTACTTTGGCAGTTGTACAAGCTTGCGTAAGGTGAATTAAGATAGTTTCAAGTGAGCTGCAAGTCTAAATGAATTAATTCAAATCAAGTTTCAAGCATTATCCAATGATTTACTTTTAGCAAGACACACAATCCTAATTTTTGTTTAAAAAGTGTGAAACAGTATGATATTCATTGAATTTGGGGATAATTTCAAGAAATGAACAAATCTTTTTTTTTTGTTGTTGTTGCATTTTGGTCTTACATTTTCAGTAAACTTCTCTTCTATTCTTTTTATTCGTAAATTTTCAAGGCCTGGAGTGGGTAAAACTACTGTCATGCGTGAGATTGCGAGAGTCTTGGCAGACGAACTTCATCGACGAGTGGTATTATGTTTCCAAATTTGTTGTGGATTAAATTGTCTTGCTCTTGATTACCTTACATTGTTTGTTGGTTAACTGATGGTTTAGGATAGGTAATTGTGGACACGGGCAATGAGATTGGTGGGGATGGGGATGTTCCCCATGCTGCCATAGGAGGTGCAAGAAGAATGCAAGTTCCACAGCCATCCATGCAACATAGAGTTATGGTCGAAGCTGTAGAAAATCATATGCCTGAAGTAGTCATTGTCGATGAAATTGGCACAGAAGCTGAAGCTCTTGCCTGTCGATCCATTGCCGAAAGAGGAGTAATGCTTATAGGTACAGCTCACGGAGAGCATATGGCGAACATCATAAAGAATCGTACACTCTCTAATTTGGTAAGGTACATGATTCTAATTAATTTAGGTCCAATATAGATGAGAGCTAAATGCGTTAGCAATAGATCTTTTGTTTTGGTTCATCCTGCAATCACATATAAAATAGCTGATCGAGGAAAATTTAGCAACTGTTGCAGGAAAAGGATAATGTCCAACTTTGAATTGTCAATTATGTACATTATGGGAATGGCAACATAATTCGAAGATTGTTTCACACAAGTATTCAATTAGTTCAGACTTGTAGTGTGATTTCAAGGAAAAGTTATGGTTTTTATAAGAAAAAATAAATTTCATGATGATGTGAATTTCGAAATGATGGTTGAAAATGAATGAAATATCATCATTTTTATCATGTTGATGCTGAAGTTATTTCCTTGAACTAGATTGATTTTGTTATGAGCTGACGCCTATTATGCATAGAGAACCAACTCTATTGCTTTCTTTTGGTGTAATCAACCTTCTTTTTGTTCTTGCATTCTTCTTTTTCTGAGCAGCTAGGAAAAGTCAACTTCCTGCTATTATTTCCTTATTTTTTGGTATTATTGAATTACAAGGTTGGAGGTATAGAAACTGTCACTTTAGGTGATGATGAAGCTCGGGCAAGACGGAGTCAGAAAAGCATTCTTGAAAGAAAGGCTCCCCCAACATTTCCATTTCTTATTGAGATGAGGGAACGGAATTATTGGGTCACTCATCGGGTATGTTGCCCACCTTCTGCATTTTTTTTTATAAATCATTAAGTAGAATATAGTATAATGTTTTTTGAATGTATGTATAAGTATAATTTGGATATGGGGTCGGGTCAGTCTTCAAGCTTGAATATCAATATTAAGATTTTGAAAACTCGATCCATACTTGATTTTGAGAAAAAAGAATTAAGTAAATGCGTTGAACAAAGTAATATCTCAGCTTTGTTTGGTTATTCTTTAGTCCTTGTTGGACAAACTTTTAAGCTTTTGGAGAAACCAAATGATCGCTGAAGATTATTCAAAGTGTAGAAAAATATAAAATTAAATTTGATTTGCTATTTACCATTTATTTTTTTGTTTGCAAGAACATGAGTAATCATTATGAATGTTGCTTATGCTGGCACATGCAGACAGAGAGAAGTGTAGATTTGCTGCTTCAAGGGAAAAAGCCTCTAGTGGAGGTATTTGCTGCAAATAACAGAACAGTCCAGTCAGTTATTAAATTTCCTGACGATGATATCTGCACTTTATTAATTTATTAGTAAATTTCTTAGAAATACCAGAGGTTTCAGTCCATTACACTTGGTCTGTAATTTTTGAATTATGGTATTCAGGTCCTTGAGGTATTATTTATTTTACTGTTTTGTCCCTGAAGTTGCAAAAGTGGTTACCTACGTATTCCTGCTATGTAATAATGGTAAATAGTAATTTTTTCTGAAGGCCTGAAATGTATTTGAATGTTATTTAAAATTTTTTTTTTGAGGTTAGTTGAAGATGGCTTGCACCCTTACTTCCTGATATAGTAAGACTCTTTGACGCTGTGCCACGTAGTAGTCTTCTTGTGCTTGTCATTGTTGAGCACCGACTTTTACCCTATCTCCAAAGTATCAATAGTTGGCAAAATTTCTTCTTTTTCATTATCAAGCGTAGAGGGTTTGAATGGCTTCCACAACTTGATGTTCATGACTTGATAAATCTTAATGTTGGTGGAAGTTCTAGCTTATAGTCGTTATCACCAATTCGTTGAAGAATACACCGTGGACCACAAAGCATTAGTTTTAGCCTCCATTTGTTGCTTTAAGTCTTTCCTTCACGAGGTGTAGCGATATAAGGTCGCTAACCTTATATTTCCCTTGTGCTTTATCTTGTTGTGTCACTGCTCATACAGTTGCTATGACTTCCCAAGATTGGTTTTTACTAGATTACTTTTCGAATGCTTACCAGAAATTTTTGGGCTCTCATCATTCCTTTGTCATGGCCATCATTGATTTGAAAGTTGTTTCCATACTTTTCATGTTGTAATGGCTGTCTGGTAGGTTTTAAAAGGAGACTATCCTGTAGAGCTATACATTACCCTGTTGAATGCAAAGCGGGTATAGGGAAAGCTTTCACCCTACATCTCTAGATGCTAGCAGTGATATTATAACGTCTAGGTATTTATTGTTTCTTATTTGAACTTTTTGTATTTTGTCTTAATAATTCGAATTAAATGTATGTTTATTTAGAAATTAAAATTTGGTTAATAACTTGGCTGAGATGCTACTGGGAGGTGTGATGCCCAAACATGGTGTGCGAGGTTTGAGCTGTAAAGCAAAGCTTGATCGGTTAAATATCGTAAACAATGAACAGAACATCGTGCACGATAAGTAGAGAGCCTTCAAATGCCATGTGTACAGCTGTGGTTCAATACTGAATCCTGATGTTAACAGTATGTTAGGTTGGTTAACTATATCTTAAAGAATTGGTTTTGGAGTTAGCATTCAACCATGCCAAGTGGCATGACCTTCATATCATGTGTAAGGGAATTGAAAGTTTAAATTTCATGTATTTAATAGCATGACAATGTGTAGGAGAAGAGGAAGAAGAAGAAGGAAGAGAAAGAAAAGAGAAAGAATTAGAGAGGATCTTGGTGGTTGCATGCATGCTGGATTAGTGATTTAGAAGAACAAAATAAGAGTGTCACTTTGCTTGGTTCATAAGGTAGGCAAATCATGTCCGTTTTCTCTAAAATTTGAATATGTTGTAGATGATGAAGTCTTGATGCGAGACAGATGAATGATGATGTAGTTTAGAGATCAGCAATTTTATAAAACAGATTATTCACAAACTAATGCTAGAATATCAAAAAACAATTTTGCAATGACTGAGAAATTAATTAAGCCCGTAAAACCAATTACTTTTAAAATTTTAAATAAATTAAATCGAAGGTAATTGAGAAATTACCAATTCAGGTTAGAGCGCAATTCAGTTTTCAACAAATCAGAAACGAGGAACAGGATTAAGGATCTCACAATATTTAATTAATAGTAATTTAAATTCACTCAATAATGAAAGGTCTCACAAGTGGAACAAGTTTGAGCAAATCACAAATGAGCAGAAAAATTCAGATTATTCGACTTAATCAGGTTAAAAGCTTTGTTGAAATTCGTACCTGAGTCAGAGAGTCCAGGGACCACGATGTAATTTCCCCAAAAGAATAGGGCTAGCAGTTTCTGGCACACGGGCGCATGGCGGAGCGGGAGTGCCCTATAAGCAAAAATACCCTTTATTTCTTTCTTTATTTCCAAAGAATTATGTGAAATCTAACTATAGATTATAATTTGCCCTCCTTCAGGTTTACTGAGATCTTCTGCCACATTTATATTTTAGCTGGAAATTTTTAGTATATTTGATTATCTAACACTCTGATGGACAATATTTTTTTGTTTATACTGTAGGTAAGGAAGAGGGACAGCAAATTCAAAGTTGTAATAGAAAGATGGGCTACATATGATGGCGATGGTATTTAAGACTTAGAATCTTTTCAGTTTGCATTCATAGAAAGTCTTGTGTAGTTGCTTCGCATTATGTTTAAGATTCTATGATATATTTTACGGAAAATGACGACACTTTTAAACATGCAAACATCAATTTTGTTAATCTCTTGTATCGTTAAAATGATCGTTATGATGTGTTTGTTTTTAGTCAGATTAAAATTAGTTTTTGATGAGATAATTTTTAGTCCATACTTGGTGGGCTGTAGTTGGGCACTCGAATGTTTTGGCAGCCAACTTTTACCTGTCATGTGCAATCTGACTTTGAGCTGAGATTGAATTAATGTTTTTAATTTAATTTTGATTTGATTTAATACTTGTCTGAGGAGAGTTTGATCCAATCTTGGTAGGGGTGTGCAAACTATGGTTTAAATCGAAAAATCGAATCAAACCGTTTAAATTCAGCGGTTTGGTTTGGTTTAGAATCTAACGGTTTGGTGATTGTTTGATATTTTGAGTATTTCGGTTAATTGATTTGGGTTCGGTTTTACGTGTTTGGAAATCAAACCGACCGAATTAACCTATTATCAAATAACCGACATATAAATATGATTTTAGGGTTGGGTCGGTTCAGTTGTATTATAGTAACTTTTACGGTATTGACTTTGAATTATTGAAGTGATAGTGTATATGTATATTTATGAGTTTTCATAATGTATTTTTATGATGATTATTTAGTGTATTTTTTTTCAAGTGTGATAATTAAGATGAATTCTTATAAGGGAGACTATCTGAAAACTTGAAAAAATATTTATTATTTTTGATAAACAAATGAAATTTTTGTTATGTAATTTTGATTATATTGTGACATTGATATAATGATGTGTTGCAATTGCTTCTGAATTCTTCTACTTTTTTGTTAGTTTATTTTGATGATGCGATTGAGTTATTAAATTAAATTATTTATTGTGCTAAATTATTTTTATATTAAAGTTATTATTTAGATATTGATATAGCAATATTTAATATCATTATAAGAAGATTAAGAAAAATTTTTGAGATAAAAAATATGTTTTTAATCGAACTAAACTAAATCAAATCAATATTTATTTGGTTGGTTTGATTTGGTTTATAATCTAATTTGGTTGGTTTGATTTTATTAAATTTAAAATTGAACTCAAATTTTTTTTTTAATTTGGTCACCAAACCAACCAATTAAATTGAATACACAAACCTAAATCTTTGTTTGAGTTAGGATTGGCTTATTAATTATTTCTTCAAACTCAGTTCGAGTTCAAGTTGACGTTGATTTTTCAATCAAAATTTTATCCATCGATGTAATTGTTCATTCAATCATTTTAAATTCAACTCGGCCACTTAATCTAATGACTATAAGAAAAAACAAAAAAGAAACTGAGATAGTAATCCACAAAAAGTGAGTCATTTGTTTGATCGCTTCGATCAATTCAACTTAAAATCTAATTCAAATTTCAAACAATCTTTCAATCAACTGAAACTCATCACTTTTAAGTTCTTTGAGATTTTTTTTTTTTTTTTATGTTTCAAAATGCAATTCATCAAAGCTGTCAATATCAAGCAATCAATAACCTCAACTATACAACCAGAAGGAATATCTAAATTCTGATTTTATCTACATAAATGAGCATTGGCCTCTAATTATATCAAGTAATAACAATAATAAAGTTACATACTTTATAGGTATCTGTGGTGTGAGAATTTCTAAAAATTACCTATCTTTATTATATAAAATCTCCACACAATTATTTGCTAATTAAAAACTAAATGAGTTCATTATTTTTAAATATATTTTTATACATATATTTCACTAATCTTGAAAGAAAAAATAATAATTTAAAAAATATGTCTGATATGAATAAAATGAGTTAGATATATTAAAAAGATGTGAAATTAAGTGATTATTTAATATTAAAATTTTTGTAAGATAAAATGTAAAATATTATTTTTTTTTAAAGTAAATAAGATTTTAGAGGTCACTATTATTCTTTTTTTTTTTTCATTGTATCATTTTTAAAACATGTTCACATGCATTTTTCTATTTCTCTTGGTCTGAGTTGAATTTTAAATTTTTTTTTGAGAAAACAACAAAATAATATCAAAAGGAATGCAGATATAAAGTAAATATAAAAGTTATTTTTTTTTTTTGCTTTCCAATATTAGTAATTATAAATAGATTATCTTCAAAATAAATCTATTTCAAATACGAGAGATAATTGTGAAAAATTGATTTAAAAAACGAAAGAATTTAAAAATAGATTACTGTACAAATTTTGATTTTGAATTGATTTTACGAGCCTAATTATAAGTCTTTTTTAATAAAATATTTATTATGCAAACTTATTTATATTTATACATTAGTCAGTAAATATTAATTTTCATAACATATTTGCATAATTAAAACTTATCAAATCGTAGATTTGTGCACATATATTACGAGCTGAATCAATTCTAATTTGAATGAGTCGACTTTGAGATATAAGAAATTCGAATTAATTTTAAACTGAATAAATTACGAGTAAATTTTCAGTAAGTTTTTAAGTTCGAACAAAATTGGCAGCCAGCCCTGGACTGTACAGATTTTGCACTTCTTCATGAGATGAATGTGATTATATTAAATTAGAAACAATTATCTCGTGTTTATAAATGCATCAGCATGGTCATTCTGTGTATCCATGGCTTTGATTCAGTTAATAATTAATGCCTTAATTTATTATGTTTGCATATATCATTATATATCATTTCACATATTTCACATATTTCATATACTTTATAATATTATATGTAAACTAAAAACACATAAATTCATTAATATTTAAATTCTAATATATATTTTTATTTTTTACAGTAAACACATCAATTTTCTTACTTCAATTAAAAATTATAGTCACGTGGATTTAAATTCAGCACCCTAATTGGAAATTTTAAATAGGATAAATAAATTAAAATACAAAAAATTCATAAATATTTAAATTATTATTTATATAAATCAATTTATTTATAGTATTTAATTAATATATTAATAATATAGTTAAGATCAAGGCCAATTTAGAAATGTGAAGTTCACCATCAAAGAATATGATGTGATAGTGGTAATATTTATGAATTGATTGTGAAATGCATAATTTTGTATAAATTTCATGTCTTGTATATAAAAACCCAATATATATATATATATATAAGTTTATTAGTTTAGAGAACTAAAAACTCGAACATAAGCTTAAAAAATTACACAAATGAATAATATTGTGAGTGCTGTATATGTTTATATAGTTAAATACACATCATGGAGACATCATTAGTGCCTATAGCTTTACTATAATCCTCAAATTATTGCTTAATTAATCTAATTAAAAGGGCTGTGGATTAAGCTAATTATATTATATTAACTTGTTCAAGCTCTTGGGCCATTGAATTAATTATTTCATAAAACATTAATCCCAATGAGCATAATAAGTAGCTGATTAAGTGCACATGCAGCCAACTCGTGATCTCTCTGCCTGCAGACATGCACAGTGCTGATGATAGCAGTAAAGAGTACTTCTAAAGTTACCCTCGAATTGCTTCGTTTAATTAGAATACGTATATAATTCCATGCTTTCATTAATTGATTGATATACTAATGAAAAGATTTATAATTATAGGTATTACATTAAAACGCTATCAAATATCTCAAATAGATCGCCCACATATTATTTTTCGACTAAAATACATCAATATAGCAAATATTAGGTCTGTAATCAGTGTATTATATTAAAAAACCTTAATATAGATAAGATTAAGGTCAAATTGCAAATATTCTCTTCAAATATAATAAAAACTAATTGAATATTCACAATATTGCTTGAATTCAGTTAAAATAACTTATTAAGCAATGAATCGTACTCTAAATGCTTATACTCCACTTGAATTCAATGTAATGCAACGAATAGCTTCAAAAATTTCACTATTCAACTCAAATTCATTGATATGCTGAAAGTTTGCAACCATTTTTTTTTGTCTTCAATAACTTCATTACAGTACGTACTGTGATATTATCATGAGCAATCTGAAGATTTATGAAAAGTTAGTAGTTGATGATTCGCGTAAAATTCGATCAGACTAAGATCAAATGAATGGAAAGCGAAGAGTTGCATAGAAAACACATGGAACTCGAGTTTGTAGAATGCCAATCTCGATAATTTTAAGTTCATTATCATATGTTCAGGATGGAGAGTTTACACACTGATCGAGAAGAGCAAAATGAATGTTGTAATTCTCGCAAAATTATCCAGAATAATTCATTGAGAAGAGGAATGTAAGAATACAATGACTATATAACAATTGTAATATTTTATTATATAACAATCTTTTCATAGATCTATTTAGAGGAGACAACAATCGTTGCGATCTTGTAATCGAAAATTGGAGATGAATGATAGGAATCAGACTACAACTGTTCTACATTTTGATGTTTGTTTTTCAGTTCTTTGTTATCTCTATCCATTGACAGTTATGGAGATACTCGAATTAATGAAAAAAAGAATGAATAAAAGACAATTACAAAGATGTTTATATAAGTTTGATTATATTTATCATTACCTATAAAGATCTTCATATATATTATATTAGTACAATAATGAAAGTTTTGTGAGTCCAAAATTTTGTAGTTTTTAAAGGTCTTGAATTGTTTATGAAAGAATTTTAAAATAGAATCAAAAGGAGATTGATTTTAATACCACTTTGTAATCATTTTTTTTGTAATAATGAGAATTTATATAATAAAAATATTGAATATTTATTTTAAAGAATGCAAAATTCCAAAATTTTTAATTCACGGTCATAATGACCCAGTCATCTATCATCAACATGTTAAAGTCATGGATTATTCTAATGGTAAACAAAATATATTATTAAATTAATTTAAGTGAAATTTTTTTTTTTTGAATATTTTAAAAAAAATTCAGCGTGCAGTTTGACTGCAAATAAGCTAACAAAAAGCTTTTCATTGAAGTCGAAATATTAAGAACCAGTACATTGATCAGATCAGTCGAATCAATTAAACTAGTAAATTATTATTTTTTAAAAAACTCATAAAAATAATATTTTTATAGAGAAAAATATATCTAACACAAATACGAATATTAAAATTAACTTTATAAAGAAAGAAATGCAAATTATGTTTACACTATGTATACTTTATTTTTGCATAGATATAAATATTTTCAATCAATGAAAATTAAAACATAAATATAATTAATTTAAAGTTCTTATTAGTACAGCAAAGCTAATTATAATCCTCCACTCAATATAGTAAATATTTCTATTTAGAGAAATTCAACCAACTTCTTTCCCTGGTCCTTCTCTCAATTTCACCCAAAGCCAATTAAATAAACATCCTAAGTTTTGGAACATAATAATATATAAAATATTTATAATACATGTATTAAATTATGAAATAGTATGTATAGATTATATTCATAAAATGACTTAGAAGTTTGATCTCATTAAAATTTCACTTAATTTAAGTAAATTAATGTTCAGTTTATTCTTTCAAACATATTATTATTCATTATTTTAAACACAAAAAAATATTAATGCAGAACCTAGCAAGGAGTAGATTTTGATTTTAATCTATTAAATTATCCTGCAAATAATTAATGTATCCAGTGCATTAACTAATTAACCACAAATTTCACTTTTAAACTGTTTTTTGTTTTTGTTTTTTTTTTAGCTCCATAATTTTTTCCCTTGCAAAATGATCACACAAGGCATGCATTACATCAATATCAAATATGTAAAAAATGTGTATAAAATATGATTCATTCTAAATATATAGTAATGCTACAATTACAAAATTATGATAATCTTGAAATTAATGCATGACTGAAAAATATTTGGGGTTTTCTCACTTGCATCGATTTCATGATCGCGTAAAAATATGCAAAAATGTGCTGTTTGGACCCCTTCTACACAAAACTTTTTCTACGTGAGTCATTTTTAATAAGTTCTGTTAAATTTAAATGTTAAACTGCTATTTTTAAAAAATAAAAAGACATTTAAACATCAAAAATATATTTAATTATTTCCAATTTCAATTGTTATTATAACATCAATTTTTCTTTTTTCTCTATATCTTATCCTACGATGTAATAACTTTCAATTATTAATTTTAATTTTTTAAAATAATAAATTAATAATCAAACTTAATTAACGAAATTACTCACATAAAAAAGTTTTTGTACTTTTTGAGGAACACTTTTTGTATGAAATTTCTTCTTTTTTTTTTTTGGATCTACATAAAATTGGGAGGCCACCTCAGAGGCCTGGATGGAATTATCCTGAAATATTTAAGCTCAGAAATATGGCAAAGTTAAATTGAGAATTAAAACACCATAGTTTAAGCATGAAGAAAGAAACAAGTACAAAATAAAATTCAGTTCAAGCTGTGTCTTCCTACCCACAGGCATGGAAGCTTGATGATGATGATGATGATGATACAGGGAGAGAAAGCTAAACCCATTCTTCATCTCCTACCAAACTCCCTAAATGTAGATGAGCCAACAGAAAATATATAAAAACCAGTAAGGGAGCAAAATTCCCTCAGAAGTAAGATGAAGAAACATGGAAAAATCATGAATAATAAATACTTCACTGCTGCAGAAGAAGATTATTGTTCTTTTTTGCTAGATTATGCTTGTTATTGTGCATCCAGACCTTCAGAACTCTTCTCCTCACCCCGATCTCATGGCAGAACTGCTGCACGAAGCTCTCCTCCTGCTTCTGAAGCTTCCACCCGACCTTCTCGGCGAAGGCCATCATCTTCTCCTTCTGCTCCGGAGTGAACTTGGTCCTGAACCTCTTCTTCGCAATGGGAGTCATCTCGTCGGACTCCGAGGCCTGCATGGCGCCGAGGGGCATGATCATTTGGTGGAGATATGGGGGCCTGGGAACGAAGCTGTTGCTCTGGGTCATCGTCTTCCTGGCCCCTTTGAAGGGGAGGCATTCCGAGTCTCCTTCGATCTCCTTCCGGTGGAAGTTCCGGTGGCAGTGGCAGGCCGAGCACTTGAGGGCCTCGAGCGTGCCTTCCTCTCCGCTGGGCATGAACTCGCCGCAGCCGTCCGTGGCGTTGCCGCCAATGGCCGCCGCGTGGTTCTTGAGGCATTCTCTGTACTTCACTGAAAGGGTTTTCTTGCTGAAGAGGGGGGTGGGAGAAGGAAGGGGGAGGTGGGGAGGAGGACCGTTAATGGAGTGAGGAGGAAGATGATGGCGGTGGAGCACTGAAGGGGACTCTCCGACGTAGGCGCTGGTTATCGGGATTGGGATCTCTCCTTCATGGCCGGAAAGATCCATGCTCTATCTCTTTCCCTCTTCTCAATCTCTGAGCTCTCTCCTCCTCTTTAATGGCGAAAAGTTAAAGGGTATAGATCAATCAAATAGTGACCACTCAAAGGAAAAGAAAGGGAGAGGGAGACATATCTTGGGATTCAGAATAAAATATGATTAACCAACTTGCCTGTTCTTCCCCCTTTTGGTTTTGGCACAAAGAGGATAGAAATCCTGCAAGCTGCTTAAAGCTCTTCGGGTAGAGAGAAAAAGGAAGGATTTTTTCAGCGCAAGAACAGATTTTTGCCTCAGCTTTCAGAAGCTCGACGAAGATCCTTGAATATCTGAAGCCAAGAAATTAATTAACCTTCCAACACTTCCTCCTCTTGAATCGATGAAGCCAACTCTAGCTACAGTAGCAGAAGAAACAGTGCCCAACGAGTAATGAACTCTTTCTTAATTTCCTACTGAGCAGACAAGCTTAGGGGACTTAAAGACAAACAACTCCTAGAAGAAGAGACAGAAAAAGGAGATAAGGCGAGGAAACACAGAATGGTGTGTTTCATCAATGACTTACAGCCGATGACCCACTTAGCTGCTTCTACAAGGAAAGCTGCGAGCTTGCATTGCTCTGCGGGAAGATAAGCACAGAGGTGAGAGAACGGGAGAACCAGCAGCTGAACAGAGGCTTTGGCTCAAGCACTGTGGTGGAACGGAGCTTAACCCAAGGCTTTTTAGTAGTAACAAAGGCCGCGGCGCAAAAGTGAAGGAAATTCTAGAGATAGTTTAGTTATTTTCCTTTTTTTTTTTTTAAGGTGAAGGAGAATGGCTGTGAATGCAAATAATAAAGTGTGCGAAGCTTGCTTTGCTTGCAATATCCGGCATCAAGCTTACGCCATGGAAGGAAAGAGAGAGAACGAGAGAGAGAGAGAGAGAGAGAGAGAGAGAGGACTGCTGTGTCAGAAGGAGGTGTGGGGGGGTTTAGAAGAACAGGTGCACAGATGGAGGGAGCAGCAGAGGGAGGACCCACGCTAGGAATTTTTCAAAATTCGGGGGGAAATAACGGAAACTATCTTGGTTTAATATTTAATAACATAATACTTAGGAAAAATTAAATATGATTAGCTCTTGAGGTATCACATGCACAAATAGAAGCGTTTTATAATCACTTTTTTTTAAAAAAAAAAATTATTCATTCAAGAAGTTTCCTGCCTAAAAAAATATTTCATAGAGATTCTTTTTGCCATTTTTTTTATCAAAAAAAAATATATCGACACTAAATTTTGCTAGCACCATTTAATGATTTTCTATCCTCCTACGCTGAGATCTTTGAAATCGAGTGCAGAATGAAAACAATCTGATCATTAACAAAGCTTTACAGTGTTCGGTGCAATAATGTTGAAAACGATAAATTTGAAGAACGATTATTACAATTTAGGAAATGATGGTTAATACCCAAAAATAATAATAATAAAAGAATGATCGTTCACACCAAACATTAACTTATAATAGCTGTAAATGAAACTGTTGTGGGTTCCAAAATGATATTATGAAGTTTGAATATTTTTAAAAAGAAAATAAAATATTCTTCTTGAGTGAGAATAATTCGATATAGAAAGAGAATCTGAAGTCGACGCACGTTATAATAATATTGTGACATTAATTTAAAACTATAATTTAATACGAACTAACCTTTCATTCTCACCTAATAAGATACATTAGTTTGCTACACTTGCTATTTAGAAAGTAAGAGAGATGAAAAGGAATTGATTACTTGTCTCTAAGGTGAATGATCATGCATGTAGACATAAATATTAAAGAAGAAAATGATAAAAATATTGAAGTCCAACAAAATATTAAATAATTTATTGATTTATCTTTATCTTGTCAAAAGAAAACCTCAATATATAATTAGCCTTGATCCTAGTGAATCAAGCCTTGCTAAAGAAAATATATAGTGAAAAAAATGATCAAACTTACTGATCTTCATCTTGGTGGAATCAATTTCATGCAATAGTAACAACTAAAATATTATTTAAAAAAAAAAATTATGGTGAGAATAATAATGTGCTATACATGCTATTATCTTTCCTCAAAATCAATTTTATTTTTAGAGTTAATAGCAATTAGATTCCCCTAATTTAAGTTTATATGTAATTAAATTCCTATAGTTTATAAATTAATCAAATTGATCTTATAATAATTTATGGTAATGTACAAATAGGTCCTGGTGTTAATTAAAGTACTTAGGGAGCGTTTGGTTCAGTGTTATCTCAATATCAATGTTATTTAGATGTCATGTTATCTAAATGTTATAGTTATTCATCAGTGAATATTTGTTTGATTCAATGTTATGATATAAGAAAATATCAATGATATCCAAATTATTTTTATTTAGTTGAAAGTTATTGACATTGTAATGACAAATTGACAGTGTTATCTTGAGATATCGTCCAATTTGAGGTGACATCTAGATGTCAGCATGAAATGATATTTTTATAATTAATCATAATATTATTTAAAGATGTCATTAAACTAAACAATTACTTTCTAAAGATAACATAACATAATATTGAGATAACACTGAACCAAACGCCACCTTAGTAAAAACTATTTTTTTATTTATTTAATAAATCAATTTGAATATTATTTTTATTTAAAATAGTTATTAAATCTTTAAATTAGTTAAGTTAATTTATCAGTAAAAAAAATATCATCTATTGAAGCATTTTATTAACGTCAAATGAACTGTTTGCATATTATCTTTAAGCTAGAGAACTTATTTGATAAATTTAAAAACTAGAAGAACTCCCAAATTGAAGCAAATTAATTGCTATTTATCTTTATTTTTATTTTCATCATCATCATTATATAAACTTTATAAGCTTATATTTAATTTTCCGGAGAATTACATAACACCCCTAAAAATAACTATTTATTTATATTTTTGC
>KZ451885.1:4245218-4297543 GCA_002786265.1 Apostasia shenzhenica | reverse complement strand
TATATATATATCTTTATTCCTACTCATTGTTCAAGTTTATAAGTACAAATATTCATTTATGCATGTACATGTAAAACTAAAAATAATATAACTTATGAAATGGCCCGTGGAGCTTCAGAGCATATCTATTTATAGAACTAAAAAAATACAATTGAATTAATGTATAAAACTTTAGTTATGCATAGATTTTAAGGTAAACAAATGTTTACAACAACATTCAAGCTTTAATCCCACTAACTGGGGCGGGCTACATGAATTCTTTGTTTCCATTGCGCTCTATCAATTATTAAATTCTTATCTAAGTCTCAGTAACTAAGATCACTCTTTATAGTTTTTTGCCATATTTTTTTGATCTTCCTCTTACTCTTTGTACATAGACAAAATTCAATAACTCAATTTTTCTAACTGGAGCTTCAATCGGCCAACGATTTAGATGTTCGAACCATCTAAGCCGACTTTCTCTAAGTTTATTCTCAATCTGTGCAATACTAATTTTCTTTCAGATATATTCATTTATCATTCTATGCTTTCGTGTATATTCACACATCCACCTTAGCATTCTCATTTCTGCAAGTTAAACAAATGTATATAATAAATTAATTGTAATGCACAATTTATAAATTATCAGCCCTAATCAATACAAAATTGATAAGAACTTAAGAAGGAATTCACCAAAATTCATTAAATCACGTAAGATTTCAGTCTTTTGAATTTTTTTTCCTACTTCAATCTCAATCTATACATAAACGACTGAATTTTGCTAGTTTTGAATCAATTTTGATGAAAATTCAGTAGTGTTTGCCAATTTCAGCCAGAACAAAACGACCAAAACTCCAACTTAAAAATAAATAAATAAATTTTTATAATTTAAATTAATGTATTTTATAATGTTGTATTATATTTATATATTTCAAATATATTATATATTTATAATTATTAAAAATAATATTTAATAATAATTATTAATAAATTTATTTTTAAAATTTATGAAAATATTGAAACTATCCATATTGAATTTATCAAAAGAGTTTTTAAAACCTTCTTTTTTACTACTAAAAAGAAAGTATTATTTAATTCTAACATCAAAATGTAGTAAGTTTATTTAAATAAATGTTTATTATAAACATTTAACAATATTTTATTAGGCCAAACTTTGCCAAAGTTAGGCATTGGGCTAGAAAAGCAGACTGGCTTGTTTGGTTGGAGGATAAATTTAGATAAGAAAAGAGAAAATATTTATTTTATAGAATTAATGGGAAATAAATTTATTTTAATATTAAGAGGTATGTGGGATGTGAAATAAAGTTGATTTTAAGGTTAAAATTTGTATTGGATGTAAAATAAAGTTGATTTTTAAGGTTGAAAATTTGTGTTGAATGTGAAATAAAATTATTAAGATTTATAATAAATTTGATTGACCCAGAACTAATACGATAAATGATAATTTACGCATATTATATACATATTATATATATATATATATATATATATTAAAAAAATTCAGAAAAGAAATTCATATTGATAATTCTATGCATACACCTCTTTTAAGAAGATCCTTCAAGCTAATTTTGAAGAGCTTCATGCCATATATGAGGATCACTTTTCCACCAAACACATAATTTAATTATGAGAAAATTCGTCTCATAGCTGAAATTTTTACTCGACTTAAAATTTAATTTATATTCTTGCTAAAGTATATAACAAGTTGCTTGAATCTAATTTCATAGCTCAAAGTGACTTAATAATATATATTTTTTACATAGATTACAGTATTTCAGTATAATATACTATATATATATGCATATAAAAAATAATAAAAGAGAAAACGATTAATGAAATAGTATTATATACATTTTTTATATGTTTTGATATTTAAATATTATATTTTAAGTGAAAATTTAATATTTTCAAATTAAATAATTATTTTTTCTATAACATTGAATTAAACACTCTTAAATATGATTTACAATTATATTGATTCAATATAAAATAGAAAAATAATTAATGCTAAATTTTATGTCGGCTTTCTCTTATTGATTTAAATAAAAAATTTCTATTATAACTCAACGAGACGTCAATGCTTATTGTAGTTCGGTGTGAGAATATATGCTTTAAAGAGAACATGAACTCTTTTGTAAGGAATGTTGTGATTGATGATTGTAATTCTCTAATCTTGTGGCTCTTAAATTTGCTTTTGATGAATGTGTTTCTTTTTCTTTTTGTTTTCTTATGTCTTTTTACATGTATTTTCACTTTATTCTTCATCACTATCTAATTTCTTTATTCCACTTAGCCAAATCCAAAGAGCCTTTTCTCTCCTAGGAGTATTTCTTTATCTGCATGGGCTTTTATTTTTATTTTTATTTTTATTTCTAATTTGATTCAACCATTTTATCCTTTAAATTCTCTTTATCATGCACAGATGTCAAGGCATTTGTTATTACATATCATTTGTCATGAAAGAATTCAAGCACATGATAAGGCAAAATACTTGCATCAAGATAGCATAAAGAGGACTTATATGATGTCACGTTAGGCTCTGTTTGGTATAAGAATTAAAATCAGGACCAAGATAGTACTAGTTTAAAAAATAATAATAATAATAATAAATAAATTTTTTCAATTATTCAACATAAATTTTAATATAAAAATATTATTTTACTTCACATATTTAATAATTTTTAATAAAAATATTAACTTTATTTCACATCCTAAATCAAAATACTCGAATGATTTAAAAAAAATTGATATTTTTATTGAAAATTATTGATTTCGCTAAGTAAAAATAAATTTTTTATATTAAAATTTGTATAGAATGATTAAAAAAATTATTTATTATTATTATTATTGTTTGTTAAACTATACCTATTTTGATCCTGATTTTGATTCTCGTGCCAAATAGGGCCTTAGAACATTTATTTTTGATACATACATGATGCATGCAAATATAACATTACATATTTACCAATTTAGTATTCGCATACTCAACTATCAGTGTAATATTATTAAAAGACAGCACTTATATATAAAGTCTTTAATTCTTCAATTATATATTAAATCTCCTATTTATTTATTTTACAATTTAACCTTCTAAATTTTTTAAAAATAAAATTGCTAGCATACATTTATTCACAAATATATTTATAATATTTTGTATACATATGATATTGAAAATAAGCATTCAAATAATTATAATTAATAAAAAAAATATTTCAAAAACCTTGTGAATAGTTGAAATATATTTTTTTTTGAAGATTTAGAGAGTTACGTTGTAAAAAAAAAAAAAAAAAGAGGTTTAATATATAATTAAAGAGAAATTAAGAGACTTATATATAAATGGCCCTATTAAAAATTATTAATAAATTTTCATTATAATCATTAGTTCTTACTTTGATTGATTCAATATATATATCTGAAGTACATAATATTGTAGACATTGACAAATTTGCATTTGCCAAAAAATAATAGTTATTATTTGATAAATTGAGCTCCACTCTAATGAGTTTTGCAATATTATGATAGGAGATATAGAGTGGTTAACTCTCGTGCTTTTCATATGTTTAATTTTGTGTAATTCTATGTCTGCTTCCTAGTGAGATCACTCATATAAAAACTACTCTAGTTCAAATACGTTTAATTATAAAATTTTAATCACTAACAATACAATTTTGCTTAAAAAATACCTCAAATTTTAATGATTTTATTTTACATCTAACATAGATTTTAATATTAAAAAATAAATGTATTTCACAACTAACACAAATTTTAATATTAAAATTAAATTTATCTGATATCTTACCTAATTTTTAATATTAAAATATTTTTTTTCATTAAACTTATAAAATAAATTTTGATTTAATTACCTACATGTCACACCATTTAATTTTATTTATGCTTTATCCATCCATTCTTAGTTAATTACGCTATGCACACTCAAAACATTATAAAATCCTACATACACACATTTGAGTTAAAATTTAATCAAAATCTATTTGAAAAAAAAATATTCTGTTAGTAAATTATTAAAATTATATTTTTGCCCTTAATAGTACATATTTTTTTCTTTCTCAATACCACACTAAAGCGCTGATTTGTCCTAAAATTAATTTACGTCGCGAATATTTTCTTCTTTTGCTGCCACCTAAACATTAAAGTTTTACGATTTTCACTCAAAATATATTTAAATATCCTTAAAATAATATGATGAACGACTTAGATTTTTTGTAATCTAACTATAATTAGGTTATTGAAAAATTATGAATACTCATTGTAATAGAAATAAGTTAAAATATGTGTATGTAAGATTTTATAATGTTTTAAGAGTGCACGCGTAATCAATCAAGAATGGATGTGCAAGACATAAATAAAACTAAATGGTGTGGCATATAGTTAATTATCCCATAAATTTTTCATTTTCATACCCAAAAATTATCCTCTAACAAAACGAAGCCAACATGTGCGCGGGGCCAAGTTTCAAGGCCTGGTCATCATAGTAGTACAACGATGTATCCTTGCATCTTGATCTGCACGAGTAAAATTTTTTTTTTTTTCCTAGTCATCCTATGCGAGATTTTTGTCATCGATCATACGATGTTTACATAAAATACAAAAGGCATGATGATGTGTCATCTCCGAGCATGGGATCAGTTATATCAGAAGTGAACTCTCTAGTTGCCTTCGAGAATTACGTAGTGCAATGACACTGACCTTATGACCTCGTTTGGTTGGATGCGTTTTTTTAGTACAATACAAATTTCAACTATAAAAGTTAATTTTATTTCACATCTAACACAAATACGAATATTAAAATTAACTTTATTTCATATTCTACTTACTTTTTAATATTAAAATAATTTTTTTCTATTAAATATTAAAAATAAAATAGAAATATGTAGTCCTCATCAGAATTGGAAGCATTAATTCAGTGGGATTTGATGACATAATGTTGTGTAAGAACAACAAATAAAACAAAAATAAAAGTGCAGAACCTACCTTATGACATATATATATATATATATGTAGTCCTCATATTTCATTGAATCTTCCTCTGTCCCACTTAACGTTCCTCATCAGAATGAAGATGCCTTTCAGAAGAACAGTCTTATCACACATCTCATGCTGTGCTGTGTTAACATCTTTGAGTTAATTTATTGTGTCGATGAAAAATCTTGCCGAATAAAAAAGTGTTACGCGAGATTTGAACATCTGAAAAAAAATACCATGATGCCAAATATGATAGGTTTGAAAGAAGGTTTTTAGGCATAGAAACCAAGAGAAGAAGTATACAAAATGAGAGGAAGAAGGCGAATAAATATTATAAGATCATCTTTCTCCGTTTGGTTGGTAGGTAACTTAGTTGTGATTATGATTTATTTTTTAAAAAATAAAATAACTTATATGATTTTCAATACATTAATTAATTTTATTTAATATTCTTATAACTAACTGACTTTATTTTTCATTATATATATATATATCTCAAAAAATATTGAAAAAATGGCTTTGGCCAACTTGGCCTTCAATCAAATAGAGATAAAGTAAAAAAAAAAAAATAGAGACTAATAGTTAGAGCAGAAAAGCAATATCTTTATATTTTTTATGCGATTTGAATAAAGCGATGACTCTTTATTAGAATTGAACGTGACTTTTCATTCAGTAAATTGAATGTACATTGAGGGGTTGCAATTAATCTTTAAAAATCATATCGTTATGTAGATGAAAAATATAAGTGTTGATTAATATGTAAAATTAGAGATGATTAATATTCCGGTTAAAATTATAGGTAAATTACACCCACGTCTTCGAATTTAAGATTTAATAATATACAGATCCACATTATAATATCGGGATCTCATTTGATAATTTATTAAACTCAGGAACCCCGATGTCTTAGAATTTTTTGCAGATATTTTATGATCGAGTTTTAGTATCTACAAAAAATTAAACAATATTACATCGCGATACTCTGGATTTTGTTCACATTTCTGAATGCCCTCATTAATTTGTTAAAGCTAGTAGCTCTTTTTGTTAACCTTTTATTCCTCTTATAGTTTCAAAATAATCTGAATTATTACTATCAAAAATACTAATAATAATTTGAACTATCATTCAAGAATTCAAAGAATTGATTTTACAATAATTTCAATATTATTGATTTTACTAGAGATTATGAGATAATATTACGTATGTATATCTTTAATTTTGAAATTACATTTTATATATAGGTTCTTGATTTTATTAAATTTTTTAAATTAGTCCTATCATGAATCTAAATATTTCATGAAGGTCTTTTTGAACTGTCAGTTAAAATTCATGATCACATATATGTGAATTATTATATTATTCATAATTGTGAAATTACTCTTATATATATATATATATATATGGTAAAGTATTTAACCTTCTCTATTCCCAGCTAAGTAAAATATTTAAAACGCAAAACTCAATTTAAAATTCGCTCGTATTTTACTCGATTCAAACTTGAATTGATTTTCTTATGACTCGAAGTTACCTCGCTAAAAAAAAATTGATTCAACTCATGATCAACTTGATATTAATACAATTAATTATATATTATAAACATTTCAAATATATTTTAAAATATTATATATACGTAAATATGTTATGTAAATTATGCTTTAAAGAGTTTTAAAGTATACATATTAAAAAATTTATGTATAAATTATAAACATAAACATATCATACATAAATTTAACTTAACAAAATAATATATATATATATAATAAATAAACTAAAATTTAAAATTTAAAAATAAAATTAAAAATCAAGCTCTATTTAATATAAAAAAATTAATTTAAAATTAATTAGATTTTCATTCACTTAAATTAAATTTAATTCTAATTCAAAATTTTAAAATTTAACTTGAGCCAAAGTCAGGTGTACGATATCAGGCTGGGTTGGACCACCGAGCGGTGCTCCCCACTAAACATGAAATCATGAGCCTCAGGTTCTCGTGGGCCGGATCGGCGCAGTCGCGTCGTGCAGCAGATCCCAGAGATGATCCTTTTTGTTTGTTTTATTACGGATCCTGTTTTTTATTTCGCAGATAAAATCATTTTTCAGATTTTTTTTATTTTGAAATATAACATAACATTTTTTATTTTAATAATCATAATATTTAATAGAAAATTTAAATACAGAATACTAAATTCATTATAAATTACGCGTTTCATCATTTTTTAATAAATATTATACATATCACACTCTCCTTATGAATTTTACATTTCTATTGTAACGATAGAAATATAAGCAGAGTATGGTATGTGTAATATTTACTAAAAAATTGTGAAATACGTAATTTATGATAAATTCAGTATTCTGTATGTAAATTCTCTTATTTAATATAATCGAAATATAACTTAAACAAGTACATTAATAGGTTATAGTTATTTTTTTAAAGGACTTTGCTTATAATTATCTGGGATTTTAGGTTCATCATGAAATTTAAATTCTTTAACAAAAACTATATTTCTTTGTAATCTTCTTGCAATTAAAATGTTAATTTCATTTTTTATTTTTTTATTTTATTTTAAAATTATGTATTCATATTCATTTGATCCTGCTAAAATATTTTTTATCAATGATTTAATTTTTTATTAATTTAGGCTTATCATGCTATATCATATAATGAAACACAGCTTAGGGGACATTTAGTTCATTGATATTTTGATATTATATTATTATTTATAGATATTATTAAACTAAATAATTATTTTTTCTAAATAATGAATCAAATAACTTCTTAATTTTTACTGTCTTAAGTGTGAGAATACAAATTTACTGAACTAATATGTAAAAGCTTTAAGATCTCAAAGATCTACAAGTAATTTGCCTTAATAGAAATAATTAATTATACTTGTTGAACTAATTCAAAATTATGACTGAATATTTATTAATAATTAATTATTCAAAGAACATTTAAGTGGCATTGTCTTTGAGATTTGTCACCTCAACCTTATTGTATTATATCCAAATTATCAAATATTGAATGATATTAAAGAGTGTTTAATTAGTTAAATGTTAGCTTGATATTATGCATGTCCAATTATTTTAAAAAAATAATTATTTAATTATATGATTTACATAAATAATTTTATAAAAATTTATAAGAATCACTGAAAAAATGAGATCTAAATATTAAAATATTTAAATAATTACATAAGTATAAGTAGAATCTTTTGTCGCATCTTTTATTTGTCGTTGTATTTACTTTCTTTTTTCTTTTTTGATGTTCTTGTGACATCTTAATTGCTGGAAGATCTCTAATCAGTATGTACGTAAGAGATCTATCAGGCCCTTTATTGCTCGATGATTTTACGTGTCAATAATTAAATAATGAAAATAATAATTTGAATAATAAAAAACTCTTCATTTGAAGATGGTTGTGCTCTTTTTTTTCCATAAGTGCAGTTAAATTAATTAATAAACGCTTCATTAATGTGAATTTCTTATTTTAATGATGTATCCCTAAAAGGGTTACTTTCTAAATGAAAAGCTTAAAAAATTTTGAAATAAAAAATAATAACCTAAAGGCTTAACAAACATGAGAAAAATTGATTTAATTTTTTTATTTCACAAATCTGTTACATTTAGATTCGTGCCAGCATATTCGGAGCATACACATGGAGAAAGCACGTGGCCCTCATGTGCCGCATGCAGCAGTGGCAGGCTAACTACTGGATCGAAGACTCCTGATCGAAGGTCTTGCGTCGAATAACCTCAGACAAACAGCCTGACAAGAAGTTGTGCATATAAGTGCTCGGTGTTGACCACCATGCCGTCTTAAAGAAGTATGAGCAGGGCATATCATACGTTCAGCTAAATCAACCAAACCTTCAATGTGGTGTTGAGGACCGCTCCTCGACTATCCTTGAGGGAATGAGAGCTGAACTTTCGACATCACAGACAACAATTGTCTCTATAGCTATAGATGAACTTCTCCTTATCACGAAGGAGAGGGTATTTTTTTAAACTCATTTAATATATACATAACCCTCCACCTTGTACCAGAATATTTTTTAGTGAAATCTTCTACGAGCTGCCAAGATTGAGACGCCATGGTTTTCCACACATACGATTTCCATAAAAAATATATATATATTCTCAAATTTGACCCGCGAGTGCACTTTTCTGTGTCAACAACTGGTTCCCTCATGCATGAGGTCGACGTTAAATCACGGCATCAATCGAGAAAACTCCTAAACCAGGTCCTTCGATCCCACACCAGCAAAATGCACCGACATCCCGACCTAACAACTCAACGGGAGACGGTCGCCAACCGTCCACTCTAACAGGCTCTATTACAACACTATTACAAATAATGAACAATTAATGAATAAAGAATACGGACTGAAGATCCAATTAATTAAATAAAAAATAAATAATAGATTGAAATAATCAAGCTGTGAAATAAAGCAGAAGAAGAGAATGATAATACCCATATGAGCCCAAAAACTCCATGTAAAACTCATAAAAAACTTAAGGTATATTTACTTTGATGAAATAATTATTTTATTATACCTTATTTTTTATGAAAATAATTATTTTAATATTTATTTTAATAGAATAATTATTTCATGTGAATCACTATTCTATATTTCATGAAATAGTCGCCTAATAAAAAGTTATTCCTAAGCTATTCCTTATAGGCTGAAAATATTATTTCAAATTTACCCACATTCACACACATACACACACATACACACATACGTGTACGTATACATGTTCGCTTTCTTATATATACTTCTCACATATACATATATACTTATATAGGTTATATTCATCTAGTTATTTATGTAAAATTAAATTTAATAATAATAAATAATATAAAATTTTATTAAGTTATATTTATGAAAATTCTAGTACTTTTTATTTCTATTTATTTCTTATTTTATGTTTCATTTCATCCAAGTAAATAAAAAAATCATTTCATTCTTCTGAGATTAGCAATTCTATTTCTACGGAATAACAATTTCATTCTAACTTTATTTTATTTCATTAAAGCAAACATAATATTACACCAACAACCCAGCCTTAATCCTACTACGTGGGGTCAACTACACATTTTGTTCTATCAATTAATAAATTCTTATCTAGGTCTAAGTAAATAATATTACTTCTTATATATATATATATTTTTTTATAAGAACTCCTTGTAGTTTTTTGTCATATTTTTTTTGGTCTTCCTATTTTGCTTTGTACATAGGTAAAATTCAATAACTCAATTTTCCTAACTGGAGCTTCAATCGATCTACGATTTATATATCTAAAGCACTTAAGTAGACTTTCTCTATGTTTATTTTTAATTGGTTCAATTCCAACTTTCTCATGGATATACTCATTTCTTATTCTATTCTTTCATGTATACTCATACATCTACTTTAACATTCTCATTTCTTATATATTTTTTTCTTTATAGGCCAGTATTTTACACCATATATCATCGCTGATCTTACTACAGTTTTATAAAATTTATTATTAAACCTGAATAGAAATTTTCTATCACACAATACACTACAAGCATTTCTCCATTTTACCTATTCTGCTTAGATCTTATCGATAATATCTTTATTTATTTTACCATTATTTTATATAATTGATCCAAATATATATATATATATATATAAACAAGAAGGGAAAGAATTTTTAGCTTGAGGCCCACAATGAGCATGCAATCTAGGGGCACAGAAAATGTACATATTAGCAGCGTTGCAACATATATGAGCATATGATACGTTCATTTTTTATTATACGTTCATTTTTTATTCTCGGCATGCATATTAAATCAAACTTGATCCAATTGAAGTAATTCAATTACCAACAATCGAACACACCAAATGATTTTAAGCCAAACCAAACTAACCAAAATCAGAATGCTTCAGTTTTTTTTTTTATTAATATTATTTCGGCATGCGCACCCCTAATGAACTCGTACAAGAGAATAGGATGCAGCAGAAACACGAGCCAACTCGAATCTATTGTGAAATCTGGCTCTAGGCCTTTATAATAGCATGAAACTTATTAAAACTGAGACAGGAAAAAAAATACTGTTAAATTTACTTTTAAGTGTGATTATGATTTAACATAAAAACTATCATTTAATTTAAAAACTTGAGTTATGTTAGTTAGATTCAAATAACTTTTCACCTGAACACGACTCATTATATTATGATCAACCCGCTTTCACTATCCTAAACTCGACTGAAACTTAACCAAATCGATCTGAACCTGCAAAAGTTTCAAATCGAGTTTAAATCAGATTATCGAGTCAAAGTGCATCCCTGAAACTGAGACATTCCAATTTGATTTTGCTTTGGGATGGTGTAAAGCTGATACTAACTTATTTCTTAACTGTTATTTTCTTTTTTTTTGGGTAAATTATAATTAGTTCTCTAAATTTAAGATATAATAACGCTCGTATTCACATTTTTAAAATTTTAACATCAGCGTTTTTGATTTTTAAAATTTTTAATATATGAGTTCTTTTTTGAATTTTCATTATTAATTTTCTAAAAAAAATTCAATTATACTTTCCCTTCTCTCCTCTCTCTAAATTATAATTTTAAATAAATTTAATAATAAAAAATTCAGAAATTGATTCGAATATTAAAATTTTAAAAATCAGGATCTTAGATATGAAATTTTTAAAAATATACAATTAAGTAATATTATACTTTAAACTTAAAAACTCAAGTGTAATTTATCTTTTTTTTTAATAATTTTAAGGACCCGTTTGTTTGGAAGTTCAAACTTAACCTGGTTTAATTTTAACTTAACATATCACATCACACATAAAACTTAATATTAAAAATTAATTTTATTTCACATCCTACACACATTACTAAAATAATAACTAACTTATATCACATCTCTCATATATCTCAATATAATAATTAACTTTATATCACATCCCTCACATATCTGAATATAATAATTAATTTTATTTTATATCATTCACAACTTTAAATAAAAAAAAATCTCTATCTAAGTTTAATTTTAATTTTGTTTGTAAGGTTAAATTTAAGGAGATTAAAATTAAATTTGGATAGAGATATTTTTTTATTGAAAATTGTGAATGATGTGAAATAAAGTTAGTTATTATGTTGGGATATGTGAGGGATGTGATATAAGTTAGTTATTATTTTAGTAATATGTGTAGAATGAAAAATAAATTTAATTTTTAATATTAAATTTTATGTGTGATGTGATATACCTGGTTAAAATTAAACCAGATTAATTTTAAAATTCTAGACAAATGGGACCTTAAGTTATTTTCAAAAAAAAAAAAAGGAATTTCTATAGGAGAAGTTAAAATCTTGTGCCTGGTCAAATATTAATTGCTGTAATATTTGAAAATCTCATTAATATCTCCATATCAAAATTATGAAGTGTGCCCCCCCAATCCCTAAAATGGTCCATAGTCCACATTATTTGATAGATCAAGGAAGGTGGAGCCCAATCTAACACCAAAAATGTGACCACTTTTGATCATTCTCCCCCTCATCAAAGACTAGCATTTATGTCTCAAACTAGAAATTGCTCAATGATTTTTATGACTCAAAATCAAATTATTCAAATAATTAAAAGTATAAAAAATTGTTTTAATTTAAATTATTATTACAAATATCACAAAGTAAAATAAATGTATAATTTGTTTATTGATGATGTTGATTTGAAAGATCACCGAGCTAACCTCATTCGGGGTGTACGAAGATAAAATAATCTTTATGAATATTATTCTGACTGTTAAAAAATAGATACCAGTCGAAAGATTGAAGGTCATTTATAAGTAACAGGATATAGCTAAGAGGAGTGGACTCACAGAAGAATTGTATACTCAAATATAATGTAAAAATTATATTTTTTTTTTCATAAATTATATGTCAATAAGGTAGCATGAATAATGCCACTGATTTCCTAGGTAATTTTTGCTGAGAACAAGAAATATCACTTTTTATTAAGTTTTGTAATATAAGATATTGTACTCATTTTATATTTTACTTAGTGTAATGATAGCTATGCTATTTTTTAAAAAATATAAAAATTTTATGCATTTTTTATAAAAAAAAAATATAACATTTGAATTTATTTTATCAGCTCAAAATAAAATTACATGTGGACAATCCTATCATACATGTTTTTTTCACACTTTTACTTGTTTTCATTATAATGAGCAATTATAATTTTTCAATAACCTAACTATGGTTAGATTACAAAAAATCTGAACCGTTCATCATATTATTTTAAGGATATTTAAATATATTTTGAGTGAAAATCTTAAAACTTTGATGTTTAGGTTGTGGTAAGGGAAGAAAATATCTACGACGTGAATTGATTTTAGGATAGATCAACGTTTTAATGTGACATCAAGGAAGAAACAAAAAATGTACTATTAAGAGTAAAAATGTAATTTAAATGATTTACTAATGAAATATTTTTTTTCAAATAAATTTTGACTAAATTTTAACTTAAATGTGTGTATGTAAGATTTTATAATATTTTGAGTGTGCGTAACGTAATTAATTAAAAATGAATGAGTAATGTATAAATAAAGTGAAATGGTGTGGCACGAAGTTATTATTATTATTTTTTTGTTTATCTCAACCCTATCTCACATATTGATTAAAGAAATATTTTATATTATCTTTGGATAATGGAATATGAATTATGGGAGCTGAATGATGCACCCAATCAAAACCCACCAAGGAATAAAGAAGGTAAGTTTCTGGGGGTAAAAAAATGGGGAAATTACAGGAGCATCACATATGCATCATTCATGCATGGTTAGTTTGCTAAAAGGTGCAATAAATTTGCCAATATTAGAGAAACAACCTTCTGTGGAGCTTGAAAGCATGTAGCAAATCTCACTATGATTTTGCAGATCCCCCTAGACCTAGTTGTCCTTCTCCTGCCAAATACAGCTGTCTTTGATTTATATTTTACATTTTAAAATATTTTTACCATAATATCATATGTTTAAATCTATATATTTACTCAATTTTTTTGAATAATTACTTACATACCACACCGATTTACTTAATTTATATATTATTCATTCATTCTTAGTTAATTATACTATGCACACTTAAAATATTATAAAATCTTACATACACACACTTTCACTTATTTTCATTATAATGAGCAATTATAATTTTTCAATGACCTAACTATAGTTAGATTACAAAAAATCTGAACCGTTCATCATATTAAATTTAAGGATATTTAAATATATTTTGAGTGAAAATCTTAAAACTTTGATATTTAGGTAGTGGCAAGAGAATGAGACATCCGCGACGTGAATTGATTTTAGGACAGATCAGCGCTTTGACATCGAGGAAGAAAAAAATATGAACAATTAAAGATAAAAATATAATTTTAATGATTTATTGACGAAATATTTTTTTTCAAATAGATTTTAACTGAATTTTAATTTAAGTGTGTATGTAAGATTTTATAATATTTTGAGTGTGCATAACATAATTAACTAAGAATAGATGGGTAATACATAAATAAAGTAAAATAGTGTGGCATGTAGGTAATTATCCTTATTTTTTAATAATATTATAAATCTGCATCATATTAGTTTAAAAAATTAATAACTTAAAAATTATAAAATTATCATTCTAAAATATCAGCTATTAATCATTACTTAAAAATAAACAGTATGATAGAATGTTTATTTTCATGTAACTTTTAGAAAATTTCATGCTTACTAAAATATGTAAACATAATAAATTATAAAAAAAAATTAAAAAACATTAATGCATTTATCAAAAAGGTAGCTAAGTTGGTGTAATAAAAGATAAATGTAAAAGCTACTAAAAATAAAACAGTATCTAGAATTAAATAATCAAAAGCATCACATATAATATAACATAATAGCATTAAATTAAGTAAATACTTTTAAAAATAATTAAAATATTTAAGTAATATTAATGATTTTTAAAATAATATTTACATTTAAATAGTATTGAATAAAATATCTTACACTCTATGTGTTAAGAGTTAAATAGTTCTTTATAGTTTGAAGAATAATGAAAAGGGTTAGTTCTAATTTTCTTAAATAAAGGTTCATTTCTCAAAATTACAGTCTCAAGTTCTCAACTTGAGACTTTTCAAAAAAAAAATTCTCAACTTAATATTGAACAAAATGGCAAATTTTCTTTTTATATTTTCTTTTTAAAGCTATTTTTCGCAGCTTCTTTCAGTCTCCTTGATCCACTCTCCCCACTCTCTCTGTCAAGGTTTTAAAAATCGGACCGGACCGGCCATGTGACGATCAGAGTTGGAGTTGAAATTAGTTTGGACCCATATGATGTATGTTTGCTTGTAATAGTTTTTATTTAACAAGTTAGTGCTTATTGCCTACTCAGTCCTAGAGTTGGTGGACTGATGCCTTTATTGGCAGGTACTGGTGAAGAATGAGGCACACGGGTGGTTTACGAGAACTGAATCAAGGGGGGTTTTGTTTCCAGTTTGATTCTTTTCTTACTGTAAAAAAACTATGGTTTGTTTATAACTAAGTATGGGTTGAACATGATGTTTAATGTATCAGTTATTATTTTAATTATATTGCTTCCGCTGTATGAGTTAAAGATTTGATGTTTAATCTCCCCTTGGATTTAAGAGAGTTTCGTGGTGTCCCAAAAAGGGGACGTCACGTGTGGTGTTTCCGAAAAGGGGGACGTCACAGGCCAGTTCAACCGGTCGAACCGTGAACCGATTAGCCAACCGGTCCGGTTTAATTTTATAATCTGATCCGCTTAAAATCGGCCAGAACTGGTCTAAACTGCAGTTCAACCGATCAACCGGTGAACCGATACGGTTAGACCGGTTGAGTAAAAAAAAAAAAATTCCTAAACTTTGGGTCCCTGACTCAGCCTCCGTTCTGCGGCCTCTACTCACGCGACAGTCACGAACTCGCGATTAATTTCTCTTGCCTCGCACTCTCCTCTCCATCCCCCCATCCTTTCGAAATGATTTAGTATTAATTTTAGTATTTTAGTGATATGAAATGATGAAATAATTTAGTATTTTAATATTGATAAAGCATACATTTGTTCAGATCTTTTAATGATGTACTAAATATTATACTCAATTTATGATTTGTGAATATTTTATTGGGTTATTGTTATTTTGATTTGCTTGGAATTATTTTTAGGTTATTGACATAAGATACTATTTATTAAATTCAATTATCAAATATTCATTTTATGTCTAATTATTGTGCTGATTTGTGAATAATATATATCTTAACTATATTTATATTATATTTTATTAGTTTTTTTAATTTTTACTTCTTTCCGGTTCGACCATTGAACCTTGAACCTTTCTCTCTAAAGCCAGTCCGGTTTTCAAAACCTTGCTCTCTGTTCCCACTCCCTACAATGTAGATGTAAATTACTAGGAAGGAGTAAGAGAACCAAATACTTAAGAAAGGAAGAACAAAGATAAAAGTCGAAGGAAGAAGAATGAAAAAGAAAGAGAGATAGAAACAGAAACTACAAGCAAATAGAGTATTTATAACCTAGAGATTGGTCTAAGAAGATCCCAGTTTAGTCACGAATAAATTTCTACGATTAAATAAATCAATCACAAAAACAAACGATATATTTTGATCGCAAAAAGCAAATAATTAATATCTTTCAGGTATTTGAACAGGTGGCCAACCCTCATGTGATGAATATAACAAATAAAATCTGTAGCAAAGATCCACAAATAAATTCATAAATATTAATAACCTGCATAAAAACAAAGCTTCATGTGTACATCATTGTCCAACAAATAAAGCTATGACATATTAACAATCCAAAAAAAAAAAAAAGTTATGATATATTATTGAATTGTTGTAAACATAAACACATTCATTTTCATAAGAAGGTAAACACAATTAAATTTATTTTATATTTGCAAAGAAATTCATAATCAACTATAAAAATTCAAAATCATTGGATAAAAAATAAACTTTGTAACTTATTAATATATAAATGGTTTGTAAATTTAAAGTAATAATTAATAATAAACAAACTACTAATAATCATTACTATCTGTTGGAGAGATTTAACTTTGAGAAAGATCAACTGGAGATCCACTAGTTTCGATCAGTTGTAACCAGAGATCTGTTGTAAGAATCTGTCACGCAATCTCTAGCACCCACTTAAGAAACTCATATGGCCACTAATATGCTATGACCACCCATAGATCGACCTTGAGGTTTTAGCTGTAGATTGAGAACCAAAAATATCATCGATCAAAGTGTAACAGGAAATGTTGTTTATTGTGCTCATGCTTGGCTCCATTATTGCTAAGTATTAGGTTGTCGAGTCAAAGCTCGGTTATGCACGAGTAAATAAGAAAATGTTACGTTCAATATTTAGCAACTCTATTATTTTAGCAATCTTACATGCACCATCCAAGGCTCTCATCAACAAAGGTCCCGTAATCGCTAACTTGCCACTAGAGTGTATGGTCAAAGAGCCCTAAAAGACTACGTCCTAATCCACTCATTGAAGGAGCGTACTCTTTACTCCTCATCAACCTTCATATCCTCGCGTTGCTCTTCTTGTTGCTCCACGAGGCCCTCAGTGATCCTTTTCATATCTGCTACAAGTCCATAGAGGAAGCGCTGCATGTACCTCATATGAGATCCACATCGACTAGCAGAATCAAACTGTTTTCTTTTTACTACTCAGTGGAGTAATACTATCAAAATAAATTTTAAAGGGATAATTACCTACATGCTACACCATTTAATTTTATTTATACCTTACCCATCCATTCTTAGTTAATTACGTTATGCACACTCAAAACATTATAAAATCTTACATCCACACATTTTAACTTATTTCTATTATATTGAATAATTATAATTTTTCAATAACCTAACTATAATTAGATTACAAAAAATCTGAACCGTTCACCATATTATTTTAAGAATATTTAAATATATTTTGAATGAAAATCCTAAAATCTTAATGTTTAGGTGGCGGCAAAGGAATGAGACATCCGTGACGTGAATTGATTTTAGAACAAATCAGCGCTTTAGTGCGGTATTGAGGAAAAGAAAAATATGTACCATTAAGAGTAAAAATATAATTTTAATGGTTTACTAACAGAATTATTTTTTTTCCAAATAGATTTTAATTAAGTTTTAATTCAAGTAAGTGTATATAAGATCTTATAATATTTTGACTGTGCATAGTGTAATTAATTAAGAATGGATGGGTAATGTATAAATAAAACTAAATGGTATGGCATGTAATTAATTATCCTAATTTAAAAAAAAAGCAAAATATTAAAAGTAAATATGGCCAAATATAATTAAAAACAAAAAGTAGAAGTAGATATATGTGTAAATAAAAATAGATAATCTAATCCAATGTGAAATATGCTTAATAAACTCCAAAATTCAATAAAAAATGGAAATCAATAGGAAATGGTTAATAAAAAATATATTAAAAATACAAATTTGTTTAAATATCTTAAATATTGACAAATAATTTAAAAGATAATATATACACACATATATATATATATATATATAATATAATCTGCCTTTGATGGTGGTCACAATCATGAAAGTATCTGCCATGCCATGATTTTGGTTCACTCTCCCAACTCTCTGCAATCTTCTTCCCTGATACTTCCACTGTTCATCACTGCCATGCCATGAAATTCACTGCTTCATGCTCAACTTCTGAGCTGCCATCCCATCATTCTTCTCCCCACACTTCTATCACCATGCATCTCTCCCACATATTATTCATATTAAGCAAATAAAAGACAAATCCTCGCATCACCAGAGAGTCGAGCTACAACAATACATGCATATATATGTTCGCAGATATATAAATGCCCTTACGTTTAATCCGAACTATATACATGTACACACACTAAGAGAAAAAGTATAATATACGATAGTCATTATATAGTAATCGAACACTTTAGCCATTTTAAAAGGTTCTATGCAAAATGCTGGAAAGTCTCATAGGACAGTTGATTAAATCAACTAATTTACGGCTGTTGACTTTGTCAATTAATGTGTACGTTGATGTGATCAAAATGAGATATTTGATATTACTAATAACAACCCAGATAATGATTGGAGAGGCTTTACCATGTGACATATTGGTGTTTGATCAAATAAAGTCGACACCTCAATTTCCAAAATTTACATATATATATAAGTGGCATTAATCATGCAATTGCTCTAAACTTGGATGATCATAAATATTATATTTTGGCTAAAATCTTTTGTTTTTCTATTTTCATTTTTCAGTTAATCTCTTCCATATATATATATATATTCAAATAAAATTGATTTAATAATCAAGACATGCAAACTACTTGTGATTTATCAGAAGTAATTTATATTTTTTGGGCAAATTACACCTAAGTCCTTGAGTTTAATACTTAATAACGCACAGATTCATATTTTTAAAATTTAACATTGGGGTCCCTGAGTTTTAATAAATTATCAAATGAGTCTTTTTTTTACTTTTTTATTATTAAATTTTTTAGAATTACCATTTTACCCTTGCCCCTCTCTCTCTCCTCCTGATCCCATGCACGTGCGACGTGTCCACCGGCGGCGGCGCAGCCCGGGCGCGTGCGCGAGATCGGAAGGAGAGAGAGAGGGGCAGGAATAAAATGATAATTTAAAAAAAAATTAATATTATTCGGATATTATTTTGTGATGATAATTCACAAATCATTATCAAATCAAATAATTAGTTTAAAAAAATAAAAAAGAGTTCATTTGATAATTCATTAAAAATTAGAGATCTCGATGTTATAATTTTAAAAACGTGAACCTGCGCATTGTTAAGTGTTAAACTCAAGAACCTGAATATAATTTGCCCTTACCTTTATATAACTTTATATAGTTCTAACTTGACAGTTTTTGCTAGCTATAGGCAAATCGCATGCTACATTCTTTTGAATAACTCATAATTAATTACTAATTTTATATTTAAAAGTTACTACTGTCATCTTTGATTACTTATATATATTCAAGTTATAATTAACGCTAATATCACACTATTAAAAATGTAAATAATAGGTAAAGTTATAATATTTATTAATATAAAGTACACTTTTTTAGCTTCAGCTATATGTTAAAATTTTCTCTCAAATCCGTGAGCCATTTAAGGCCTTATTTGATTCAATGTATTTTTTTACCTCAACACAAATTTCAACCAACTTTATTTCACATCCAATATAAATATGAATATTAAAATTAACTTTAATTTATATCTTAAATACTTTTTAATATTAAAATAAAAAATTTTTGTTATTAAACTTAAAAAATAAAATATTTTTTTCTCTTATTCAGAAAAAAAAAAGAACGAACCAAACGTGGCTTAAACATACTCAATTTAACTAATAAGTTCAATTTTTGTTTAATCCATTCCACCAGGGGAGGTTAAAAAAAATCTTAAAAAATGAAAATCACTCAAAAATTGAGTAAAATTTATGTTGAACCAAATCAAATATGATATTTTTACAGTAAATATAAGCCTAGCACTCTTTACACGATTTCGAGCCTTAATTAGCTCACTCGAAAACTGGTTTGAAGTGTAATTCTTACAAGTTATCAATAATACTTCTTTTTTGTTGACTAATTTTTATTTTTTTCTCCATAATTGATTGAGCAAACGGTAGATCTATCTGCTTCTGTTTAGTTGGTGGTCAACTTGGTCGTAACTATTTTTAAAAAATAAAATAAAATAATTTATATAATTTTCAATATATTAATCAATTTTATTTGATATTTTCACAATTAATTAGCTTTATTTTTCATCATTTGCATATTTAAAAAATTATAAAAAATGGCAATAGTCAACTTGGCCATAAACCAAACAGAGGCTCACTACACAACTTTCAATGTTGTTGACCTTCAAAAATTAAGATACTTATTTATTGTTTAATTTTAAAATCTCACTATGATAAAATTACCTACAAAGACCTCTTTCATTAAATATTACAAAGTTTATATTTAGGACACCTCGTTCAACATTATTTTGAT
Source organism: Apostasia shenzhenica (assembly GCA_002786265.1). Taxonomy (NCBI): domain Eukaryota; kingdom Viridiplantae; phylum Streptophyta; class Magnoliopsida; order Asparagales; family Orchidaceae; genus Apostasia; species Apostasia shenzhenica. The sequence continues at coordinate 4,276,497 of KZ451885.1, read as the reverse complement.
ATTATGTTATAATAGTTAAATATTATCTTTTAAATAATCATTTAACAAAAAATTTAAAAAAAAATCTACAGTTATTATTAAATTAAATAATTATTATTTTTATATAATATAATATAATATTAAATTGCACATGTCAACTTCCATTTAAACATGATTATTTAAATTTCAACATGATTTGAAATATTAAATCCTCACATTTCTTTTATAAGAAATATTTGCCTATGATGAGTGCATAAGGTAAAATCTACAGTATGACTACATAATAAAACACTATTGAAATAGTCTGATAGCAACCAACTCTACATTTGTAGATATTTTTTATTAGAAATTTTATTTTATGATTAACTAAAGGTGCTACGTATGCGAGCAAGATCAATATTTCACATTATATATACTATTTTGTACACTCGTAGCATATAACTCAAATTTTTGATGTAAAATAAGAGCACTTTATTGGTTGTCAACTGCTATCATATCTTTACCGGCCCTTAGTTACGCAGTTTTCTTTCCCGATGAAATAGAATTTTAAATTTAAAAATAACATTTAATTTTATAAATGTTATTAATAATGTGTGTTTGTATTATTAACTTTGTTTTGTTCACAAAATTTATAATATTTAAATTTGAAAAATTTACGTCGATCACTCTAAAGAAGTATTTTTCATGGGTGACATCTACTAAAAAAAATCCCAGCGCCTCTCTCTTTCCTTCCGATCCCCTTGCACCCGCGTGGCCGGGCAGCTGCCAGGACATCGCAAAAGCCGCACGGCCGCCGGCGGGACGTCGCAAAAGCCGCACGGCCGTCGGACCCGCCGGCGGCCGCGCGTCCTCTCTCGTGTGCAGGGATCGGGAGGGGAGAGAGGGAGGGAGGGTATAATTGTAATTTTTGGAAAATTTAATAATAAAAAAATAAAAAAGACCCTTTGATAATGAATTAAAACATAGGGATTTGGTTGTAATTTACCCAAAAAAATAATAATGAAAATGACCGACTTGAATTCTTTCGCATGCGAGCCGTTCGTTCGTGGGACTTGGGGTGATCCGAGACGGCGCATGCGAATGCGCGCCCTTTCGCAAAAGGCCGCGCCGGACGGAATTGGGCTTCCAATGCGACAAATCTTTTATTAAATCCAACGCCTGCTTTCCGGCCCGGCCCGGCCCGGCCCGGCCCGACCCAAGTCCCCTGTCTCTCAGCCCTTAAAGTGTCCCTCCGGACATCCGCCACGTGTCCTCCGGAAACCCACAGGTCGGTCAAACCATCTTCCTGCTCCCCCTCCGGTTCTCGCTCGCCGTCCGAGAATGACGTGGAGCCGTTTAGACCGGACAAAAGCGCCGGTCCGGTCCCCTCTCATTAATTGAACTGGCGAGCTTGGAACTAGAAACTGAAAGTTAATTTTACTCGATTTAAATTTAATTTAAGGGCAGATTATGTTCAGATCTGAGTTTAATGTTTAATATAGCACAAGTGATTAGTTATCTTTTTAAAACGAATATTTTTTAATTACTATAATTAGAAAGTTGATAATCTTATGCCTCCATCTCCTGGATCTGCCGGGCGGTGCGGTGGTGGTAGCACTTCTTCTTCCTCGGCGGAGGATTCTGGGCTGTCGCTGCCGCCTTGAAGGCCGTCAGCGGCAGGGGCGTGCCGTCGTCGTTCTCTTAGCCACTGCCGGAGCCGCTCTCCATCTCCTCCTCCTTCTGGGTGTTGGAATTAACAAAAATAATTCTGTCAAAATAATCTAAGCAAGACACAAACTTGCTCTGCTTGAAGAAGAAAGGAAAACAGAGAGACAAATGAAGAGAGAATTTGAAAGGTAATGCTGCAGTCTATTTCATTGATGCTTGTAGACACATATATAATAATCAACACAAAACTAAAGAAATAAATACATGACTTTTGAACTTCTTAACTAACTAATTAAGACAACAAACCAGTAGTTAAAATAGGATAGTTCTCAAAATTTTAATTCCCAAGAGCTGGTAACTAAAGTTATTTGGTTGAGTTTCCAGAAAATATATTTCCAACTGCATCTTTAAATATTGTATTAACTTCAACACTCCCCCTTAATACAATATTTAGGTTGAATTCCAATCTCCTGATGATTAATAAACATGTTCTTGGTTAAAGACTTTGTAAGAATATCTGCCAGCTGATTTTCAATGCTACAAAACTTGAATTCAACAAATCATTCCTTCACTGCATCGCGAATGAAGTGAAATTTAATTTGTATATGCTTGGTACGATCATGAAATACTGGGTTCTTAGCTATAGCCATTGCCGAAGTATTATCACAATAAATCACTGTCTTCTTATCAACTTTAACTCCAAGATCAGCCAGTATTCTTTTTAACCACATTAACTGTGAAGTTGCTTTAGTCATGGCAATGTACTCTGCCTCAGCGTTTGATTGAACCACTACACTTTGTTTCTTGGACATCCATGAGCATATAGCACCATTTAAAAAAAAATATAACCAGATGTGCTTTTGGAATCATCAACACACCCTCCCCAATCATTGTCACAAAATCCTCATAGCTGACAATCTCCTCCAGATCTATAGAGGAGACCATGATCTATGGTACCTTTCAAATAACGGAGTACTCTTTTAGCAGTAGAAAAATGCTTCTTCCTCGGTTGATGCATGTATCTGGACAATAAACTAGCAGCAAATATCAAATCAGGTCTGCTAATAGTTACATACAATAGACTACCAATTAAGCTCCTGTAAATTTCAGAATTTGCTTCAGGTGCTCCGTCCTCCTTCTTCAATTTATCTGATGTAGATAATGGAGTATCAATGGCTTTGCATTCATTCATTCAGAACCTTTTAAGAATATTTTGAATATAATTCTTTTGTGATATAAAAATTTCTTTACTTGATTGATGTACCTCCAAACCAAGAAAGTACCTCAACTTCCCCATATCAGACATCTCATATTTGGATTTCATCTGATCCTTAAAATTTTGAATTAAGCCCTCATCATCTCCTGTGACTAAGAGATCATCAACATATATTGAAATAATTAAGATATGTCCATTTTGATTAAAAAGTATACAAAGTTGCCTCATTGCAACTTTTCTGAAATCCATTTTGCAAGAAAAAACGATCTATCTCAGCATTTCATGCCCTTGGAGCTTACTTGAGACCATAAAGTGCTTTGTGCAATTTAAGCACTTTATCTTCTTCTCCATCAACTTCAAAACTAGGGGGTTGGCTACAATAGACATCCTCTTCAAGCATTCCATTAAGAAATGCAGATTTCACATCTAGGTGATGAATTATCCATCTTCTCATTGCTGCAACTGCAAACAAAATTCTTATAGCCAGTTTCCATTCGTGCAACAGAAGCGAACGTTTCAGAGTAATCTTCTCCAGCCTTTTGTGAGAATTCCTTTGCAACTAGTCTCGCCTTATTTTTTTGTACAGTCCCATCAGAAATATATTTTATCTTGTACACACATTTAACTCCAATAATTTGCTTCCCCGGTGGTCTTGGAACAAGGGTCCAAGTCTTATTTTTTTGAATCATATGAATCTCCTCCTTCATAGCATCTTGCCACTCTTTCTGATCTTTTGCTTCCTCATAATTTGCAGGTTTAATAACAGAAAAATTGCATAGTTCATAAATTTCCTGCAAACTTCTTGTTTTGGTACATTTAGGAATAGGAAAGTCAGAATCAGATTGAATTGGAGAGTCGCACCTTTTATAGTTTGAATTATCTTCTTCCTTAGGTACTGTAATATCCACAGGTTTTGCAATGGGCATTGATGATTTTATGATTGGCTCACTTTGTTTCCAATTTCATGCAGAGTTTTCATCGAAGATAACATCCCTACTTACAATTAGACTCTTGTTTTTGACATCATAAGCTCTGTATCCTTTAGTTCGAGCATCATATCCCAAGAAGATACATTTTGTGCTTCTTCTATCAAATTTAATTCTTTTCTCTGTTGGAACCTGGACAAAACAAATAGAACCAAAAATCTTGAGGTGAGAAACTGAAGGCTTAAAACCATTCCAAGCCTCAAATGGAGTGATATCCTACAATGCCTTCGTGGGACAACGATTTTGCAAATATACGGCTGTTGAGATAGCCTCTGCCAAACCATTTTAGATAGCCCCTTCTCTTCCATCATGGTAGTTGCCATTTCCACCAAGGTTCTATTTTTGCATTCTGCAATCCCATTTTGCTGAGGGGTATAAGCTGCAGTCAATTGCCGATTGATCCCCTCTATTTTGCAGTACTCATCAAACTCAAAAGAGTTGAACTCCCCTCCTCTGTCACTCCTCAGATTTTGAATTTTGAACCCAAATATTTTTTTTACAAGGGCTTTAAATTCTTTAAAATACTTGAATGATTCTGATTTGGATTTCAAGAAATATACCCATGTATATCTTGAGTAATCATCAATAAACGTTAGAAAGTAGAAGCAATTACCTAATGATTCTGTACTCATTTTCCCACACAAGTCTGTGTGAATTAATTGGAGAGGTTGCTTTGCTTTCTAGCTTCCTTATTGTGGAAATGGATTGCGAGCATGTTTCCCAAATACGCATGGCTCACATATTCTTTGCTCTACTTTAATCTCAGGTAAACCTTCCACTAGATTTTTATCTTTTAGCATTTTGAGCCCCAGCACATTTAGGTGTCCAAATCGTCGATGCCACAACCCTATCACTATTTCGGATTTAGCTTGAAAAGCATTTGCAGAACTACATTTTAGTTCCAATGGAAAGCTCCGTTTACTTGTCATTCTCACATTAGCAACAAAAGAGTTAGACTTATCAAATATTTCACAATTATTAATATGAAAATTTAATTTATACCCATGTTCAAGCAGTTGCCCAACACTTAGCAAGTTGGCTGACAAGCTTGGCTCTAGAAGTATATTGCGCATTAGTTGTTTTCCATTTTCTATTTTTACCACAATGTCACCACACCCTTTGGCCTCCAAGTAGCTACCATCACCAATTTGTACTCGAGTTTTGACTGAAGTATCAAAAGTTTCAAACAACTCTTCATGACTTGTCATGTGATTACTGCAAGCAGAGTCTACTTGCCACACCATATTGGAATCTAATTTTGCAGAAAAACAAGCAAAGAACAGAAAATCTTCTGTATCTTTCTTTTCTTCAGAACTATTGGCTTGCTGGTCACCAACTTCCTTCTTTTTCTTATTGCAGTTTCTTTCAATATGACCAAATTTTTTGCAGTAAAAGCATTGCGATTTTCCCTTATGCCAACATTCACTGGCTTCATGCTTTTTCGGTGACAAATGGTGCATGGATTTCTTCCAACTGAACAACCCTCTTTGCTTGTGTTTCTCAGATTCTGTTTATCCATATTCTTATTGTCATTTTCTGCTTTTCCGAAGCTCATTCTGGCATTCTTCATATTTTTGAAATTTAATTTTGTTTGGAATGCACTCTCTGTTATTGATTGATTGTTCATCTTTCTCTCCTCATGGAGATGTAGAGAGCTCATCAACTTTTGTATTGAGAGTGTGGAGAGATCTTTTGATTTTTCAATAATAGCTACTATGTTATCATAAGCAGGAGGAGGACAAACCAAGATTTTTTCAACTACTCGTTGGTCTTTGATATCATCACCTGTGCCTTTCATTTGATTAACCAGTTCAATAATCCGAGAAAAATACTGTCATGGTTTCTCCATCTCTCATCTTGAGATTTTTAAATTGCCTTTTCAGGCTATGTAATTTGACAGCTTGTAATTTCTCATCACATTCAAATTCCTCCTTTAATATGTCCAAAGCCTCTTTTGTTGTTTTGGCTCGAATAATCCATGGGAAGATTGTCGCTGTCACTCCATTCTGAATTCGTGATAGAGCCTTAGCGTCGTTCATCCTCCTTTTGTCTGTCTCCTTTCTTTCATTATCATTTTTTGCAGCTTCATGTGGTTCTTCATAACCTTTCTCCACTACATCCCAAATTCTTTCAGATAATAGAAGTGTTCGCATCTTGACTTGCCACAAATCAAACTTGGTTCCATCAAAGATGGGTATGAGTGATGTAATGGCTGGTTGACTGTTGGACATCATGGGTATGAAAAGGTTGAGACCGAACTGAGCTCTGATACCAGATGTAGGAATTAACAAAAATAATTCTGTCAAAATAATCTAAGCAAGACACAAGCTTGCTCTGCTTGAAGAAGAAAAAACAGAGAGACAAATGAAGAGAGAATTTGAAAGGTAATGTTGCAGTCTATTTCATTGATGTTTGTAGACACATATATATAATAATCAATACAGAACTAAAGAAATAAATACATGACTCTTGAACTTCTTAACTAACTAATTAAGACAACAAACCAGTAGTTAAAATAGCATAGTTCTCAAAATTTTAATTTCCAAGAGCTGGTAACTAAAGTTATTTGGTTAAGTTTCCAGAAAATATATTTCCAACTGCATCATTAAATATTGTATTAACTTCAACACTGGGTACCCGTTGTCGGTGTCTTCAAAATTTAGATTTGATAGAGCGTCGCTCTTGCCGCCGCCGCTACTGTGCTCCCGCCACCATGCACGAGAGAGGGGGGGGAGGAAGAGAAAGCGTCGCTCCCTCCGCCGCTGCTACGCTCCCACCACCACGCAGGAAAGAGAAAGAGAGAGAAGAGAAAAAATTTAAGGGTAAAAAATATCATTTCATAGATTTTTTTACTGTAAAATTTAAATTTTGGACCTAGTTGCACATTACCTAAAACTAATGAACTAATTTGAGCAATTTTCTAAAAGTGATATCTACTTGCACATATAGTCAAATATAAGGGACCTACTTGTAATTTACCCACTAAACTATGGCTAGCAACCAGCAACTAAAGCTGAATTGAAATGAAATAAAAAAAATACTCAAAATAAACAAAAACATTTATAACCAAACAAGATTAGAAATTGAAAACTTTAATTTCAAATTGGTGCTGATTGGCTCAAACTCGACTCGAGAAAAAAGAAATATTTTTAAGAGTTATAAGTTATCTTTACTGAGCTCTGAATATTATCAGCACGATATTCTGCTGGAGTCATCTTCACTCACTTGCTGTTTGACAAGAAGATCTAAACTTAATTTTTTATATATTTAACATTTAATTTTTTACGCTCATATAAGGTCTAGTACTTGTAGCTATAAATAGCACAAAACTTGATGTACTCTAGATTTGATGCCTTAAATTTTTTGATTTCCAAACTTTTTATATGTATCTAAAATGTCGGTGTTTCTTTAAGCAACCAACATATGTGTCGGGGTATTTTCAATTGATTTTTTTTATAATAATCTTTGGCTTATTTATAAAATCAATATATACATATATATGTCAATTGTTAAATTAGTTGACTCAAATTTAATCATAATTTTGAATTTGAGTGAAGTTCAAACTAAGTATGATTCAAACATTTTGATTTTGAACTATAGCAAGTTTGTCTTAACTCAATTCCATTACTATTAAATATGTTTTTAGTCCTGTTTGGTGTAAGGACTAAAATGGTACTTATTTAAAATAAATAAATAAATAAATATTTTTAATTATTATATATAAATTTTAATACTAAAAAAATATTATTTTAGTTTACACACTCAATAATTTTCAATAAAAATATTAATTTTATTTTATATCGATCCTAGATCAAAATACTCGAATCAAATATTTTGGTCAAGGATGTGAAATAAAGTTGATATTTTTATTAAAAATTATTAAATATATGAAGTAAAATAATATTTTTTTATATTAGAATTAGTGTATAATGATTAAAAAAAATATTATTATTATTATTATTATTATTATTATTATTATTATCTTTTTAAACTACTACTATTTTGGTCCTCTCCATCAGTGCTACTTGAGATCAAACGGAATTACAAATAGCACTGTGAATGATTTAGCCCACCTAGTTACTCTCGATGATTTTGATCGGAAAAAGTGGTGTGTCACCTTCCAATAATTTTTATAATATCTTCTGCAAGAGTATACTTTTTATAGTATTTTTTTTAGAAATAATTACTTACATGCCATACAAATTAATTTTATTTATGCCTTACCCATCCATTCTTAGTTAATTACGCTATGCATACTCAAAACATTATAAAATCTTACATACATACATTTTAACTTATTTCTATTATAATGCGTAATCATAATTTTTCAATAACCTAACTATAGTTAGATTACAAAAAATCTGAGTCGTTCATCATATTATTTTAAGGATATTTAAATATATTTTGAGTGAAAATCCTAAAATATTAATATTTAGGTGGCGGCAAAGGAATGAGACATCCGCGATGTGAATTGATTTTAGGATAAATCAGCGCTTTAGTGTGGTATTGAGGAAGAGAAAAATATGTACCATTAAGAGTAAAAATATAATTTGATAATTTTCTAACAGATTTTTTTTTTCAAATAGATTTTGATTAAGTTTTAACTCAAATGTGTGTATGTAAAATTTTATAATATTTTGAGTGTGCATAGCTTAATTAACTAAGAATGGATGGGTAAAGTATAAATAAAACTAAATTGTGTGGCATGTAGGTAATTATTCATTTTTTTAATAATTAGCCTACGATGTTGTGTTATAGTAATTTTAGATTTATATTAAAATAAATGAAAGGTAATTCAACTAAACTAAAATTATGTGTGAATTAATTTTATTTACTGTGGCATTGGTATATATATATATTTTTTTTCTAATTTGCATTACCCTACTTGGTGCCAGTACCATATCAGTGGGGGTGGCAAAATGGGTCGGTGGGTTAGGTTCGGGTCGAACCCGAATCCTACCCGACCCGAATAGCTTCAACCCGAACTCGATTCATTTATTAAATGAGTCAAAATTTATGACCCGAATCCGACCCGATTAATAAATGGGTCAAAATTCATGACCCATACCTGAAATTTGCGGGTCAGGTTCGGGTCGAATTCACGAGTCAGATCATATATCGACTCGACCCATTTATAGAGTATTTTTTGATAAATGCCCAACCCGAACCCTAGCTACCCGACCCGATTATGCCCAACCCGAACCCGACCTGTTTAATAAATGGGTCAAAATTCATGACCCATACCTGAAATTTGCAGGTCAGGTTCGGATCGAATTCACGAGTTAGATCATATATTGCCACCCCTACGTATCACTGTCAGCCATCTTAGGACAAGATTTCTCACCTTGTACCTCAAACCTGCCATCATTTATCAATATTGGCTATCATTTTACCTTTAGGCCAAGCTCCAAATTTTATCTTAAATTAAAATTTAGGGCAAATTACACTTTGGTCTTTGAGTTTAACATTTAATATCACGCAGATTCACGTTTTTAAAATTATAACATCGGAGTCCTTGAGTTTTAATAAATATCAAATGGGTCCTTTTTAAATTTTTTTATCATTAAAATTTTTTAAAATTACCGTTTTACCCCCTGCGATTCTTTCTCTCCTCTCGATCCGGCGCACGCGTGATATTAAGAATCTCACATGCATTTGATATTTCATGCGCACGCAGATCGGGAGGAGAGGGAGAATGACAGGAGTAAAACAGTAATTTTAAAAAATTTAAAAGGACCCCATTTGATAATTTATTAAAACTCAGGGACCCCAATGTTTAATTTTAAAAACGTAAACCTGCGCGATATTAAGCGTTAAACTCAGGGATCTGGGTGTAATTTGACCTAAAATTTATCCAATTCATATTTTACTTTCAAATATTTGTAGTTAATAAGAATCTCACATGCATTATTTACTGTTGCATGGGGTAAGTTTCAGGGCAAATTAAATTTTTATCCGATGTTGTGAAAAACTGAACTATAGTAGAAAGCTGAACTGTAGTAAGAACTAGCTTACTGCTTAGTTAAAATAGTTAAATCGATAAAAGGCTATTTTAAAAAAAATAATAATATTGCCAAAAAATAATCATAAATATTTAAAATAAATATGTCTATTTGTTTTATTAATTTATTGACAATGTTATTTGATTAATTTATTATGATTTGATTTTTGTTGATATATAATCTAGTTTTAATTCAAATCAGGCTGGATGCATTATCACGCTATATTGTAGCAATCATAAATTCTTGATTGAATACTGCTAAATATTTTCAGCTAAAATATAAGTAATATGAGTAATGAATTTATACTTAAATTTAATTTATTGACCTATTTTAATACTAATTTTAATTAAAAAATATCATCAAGTAGTTATATAAGATTATATATTATCGAGTGAGAATAACATGAAGTAATGATTTGAAATAGTGACAGAATAATTTGTTCATTGACTACGAGGAAAAGATGAGCTAGCAATAGCCACATTTTCATTTCTTTTAAATATTTAAAGATAATAAAATATTAAATGGTCAGAAATTTTTGAATTAATACGTAGGTGGTTAGATTTCGTTCTATCTAATTAAGTTAATTAATATGTTTATTAATTGTGAAGTGTATAATATAATATTAATTTGTTTACCGTATATGATAGGCAATATTTAAATTTAAAATATAAAGTTTATCTGCTCTGCATTTAAATCTTCCAAAGGAAAAATGTTTTTTTTTTTTTTAATTTGGATGGAAAGTCGAACCAGCCAACAAAATTTATTCTTTTTTTTTTTGAAAACCAAAATTTATTCTTTTTGATGGTAACAAAATTCCATCTTTTTTTTTTTGAGAATTTATTCTTTCTTTTTTCTTGATAGAAACAAAATCACTCTTTTCATTCACCCTTTGTGAATGCGCTCCTCCTCCTTCCCGCCGACCTTTCTCAACTTTTCCTCCATTAATACCCCGTTCCTCGTCTTCCTTTCGAATCCCTATTGGGCATATCTCCGCCCAGTGTCCCTTTCTCTGCCGTTCGGCGGCGTGATGTTGCCGGCCTATTAAACTTTAGCGGCTATCGGCTACTTTTAGTGCGGTAAATCAGTTGTTACTTGGCTTTCAGAGACCCCGGATCTGGGCGGAACAGGTATGCCTGATATTCTTCTCGGAAAGCCTCGAAATCTCGGATATTTTTGGATTTCAGGAGATTTAGGGTTCGATCTACCCCTTTTCTGAAGGTAAGGGGGGAGATTATGAAGGTGCAGTGCGATGTCTGCGAGAGGGCGGAGGCTGTGGTGCTCTGCTGCGCCGACGAGGCGGCGCTTTGCTGGGGTTGCGACGAGAAGGTGCACGCGGCCAACAAGCTCGCCGGAAAGCACCAAAGGGTCCCTTTCCTCCTTCCAACTGCTGCCCCCGCTGCCTCCAAGATGCCCATCTGTGATATCTGCCAAGTAGGGTTTCTCCCTTACTCCTGCAAAGGGTCTGTTTCTAGTAAATAATCAAAGGGACGCTAGCTAACATGTGACGAAGATGCATTCACGCTAAAATTTATCTAAGTTAGAAGAGAAGAAAAATAAAATTAATAGCAAAAAAAAAAAAAAAAATTAAATAGATCAAAATACTACCACTAGAGTTCACATTCAGAATAGAAAAAAACATCAAACTAAAATTAATAAAATATAACAACTAAAGTCTCGATCAAACACATAAGCAAATAAGTCACTCTCTAAAGAAATAAATTAATTCATCTCCTGAGTGGTATTCTCTCTATTCTCGTATCATGTGCTTCTTACCTGCCACATTAGCGACAGGAGTTCATTAGGTTGTACACTAATAAAGCTTTTAAATAAAAATATTAAACAAATATAACATTGTCTGCATAGTAAGTACAACATTAGCATGTAAACAGAATAGACACAAATACAAGTAACGAGTAAATTTCTTTTTAATTTATTTTACTGTTATCATTTGGGCCTGTGATTTCTCGTACTATACCTCAATTGCATTTTGCACATTTAGGGATCGTCACCCCATGAATAGCCCTTTGTAGGCATATCCAATGGACGTCATCCCGCCAAATATCATGTGAGTAGCTTTAATGAACACGTATCCATAGCAGACACGTATCTGCTTTGGGGATCGTCACTCCCCATAACAGTCGAAAACTACCAATGGATGCCGTCACGCCAAATATCATATCATATTCTCGAGCAAAAGCAGATGCATAATTACAAAGAAATTATATTTAATTTTTAATCCGTTGTCTCATTTAAAATATTGTATTATTCATTGAATTGGTAAGTCCGTATACTTGCTCAAATATTAATTAATTTTGTCGAATGTGATGACAAGTTTATACACTTGTTTGCCCACGTAAGTCCATATACTTGCTCTTCTAATGGGAGTCACAATTGAGAGTAAATCAATTGTATATATGCAATTAAATAGTCATATGCTTTGATTTGCATATGCTTAGTTGATCAAACGATTTGATCTTTAACTCTATCGTTCGGGTGAGTGCACCGGATAGCCGATAATGCGAGTTATTTTCATTTTTTTGTGTTATAGTAACACATGTACATATGCATCCTAAACCCAATACTTTCATATTAAAATATGAAAATCATGGAATTGTGATTAACAGTATTAAAAGAAAATTTAAGGGTACTGGGGAATCACTTAATTAAAAATTTCTCACTAATTTGTGCTTGTAATCACAACTAAATACATAGCTGCAAATGATCTTTGTTTTTTATGAGATCAGAATTGTATAATAGCATGAATTTTCAATACAGTTCATAGAGTAAAGTGATCAAATCAAATAATATATAAATTATGGGATATAATACGCGCATTTCACGATAACCTTTCATTTTCTCAAAAAGATTCAGTGATAATCATGTTTAAATTTAATTAAGCTGTGTCTCTACCTATAATGAAATACATGAAAGTATAGTTTCAGAAAATCATAAAAGCATGGCGTTATTTTTTTGATTGATAGCATGATTAAATAAGAAATAAATTCACAGATCTAATAGTACTTGAATTGGATTAATATTACGACAATTTTAAAGCTTTGAAAATATAGAATAACAAAATTTCACACAAATCATAAGGAAAATAAGAAAAGTTTATCGATTTAGCAATTAATTTCATATTTTTTTCAAAATACTCCATTAGTATTTCTACTCTAATTTTAATTAGCAAGATTAGGATAAAACCTACCTCGAATTCACCGTAGTTCTAGGTTATTCTTGAGATCCAAATAGAAAGATCGTTCTAAAATTACTAGATCCAGTCCAAGGATGCGAGAAAATGTTGAGAAAGCAAAGAATCGGAGAGGAATTGATGAATCGGGGGAGATCCGACTTCTTTTCCTCTCCTACGTGTCCCTTTCTCTCTCCTCTCACTAGGCTGGTGGTGGTTATGGGAGGGAAAGCATTGAATCGGTGATTAGGGTGAGAAACTTTATTTCTTACTCTAAAGCATTGAAGGTAGACTCTAACAACCATAGAGAAGGTTTTCAGTGATGAAGACTTTACCTTTCATAAATCCCCAGGTGATAGAGGCTGTATCTTGCAGGAATCCCCTAGCAAGAAAGAAGATCGAGGTACCTAGGAGGTCAAAAATCCCCTAAGTGAAGAAGGTTAAACCATTATGAAAACGCTTATCATGAGCGTTATAAATACCATAACTTCACATATGAGAGGGAGCACACTAAGAGGCATGCATTCAAAGGAGAGCTGTCGTGATTCCGTAACCCACCTCATGGATCAGAAAACCCGCATCATGTAACTCCTTGTAATCAAACAAATCCTAGTGGAATACTTAAGTCACCTATGAGTGTGACTTAAGTCAACCAAGGGGGGCTGTGCTTGTTGATCTCTCATGCATGAAATCAGCCGTCTTTCTAAGTTGTCGGGGTTCTACGTCAACGCTCCTACACAAGTATACTAATATACCAATTGCGTATACTTCCGCAATGTCCCTTGTAAATTCCAAAATATATTCTTTTGTAGCACTAAGCTGGAAGTATACTTCCGCATTTATCCATTATAAATAACAAATATTGATAATTTCATATTGCAATACAAATGATGGTATACTTTTGCACTTTTAATGCTAGTTGTATGGTTAACGCCATTACTTCGGTGTGCAAAACGCTTTCCACACGTGGAGCACTTAATACTCTCCCATACAGAGTGTCAACTCAAGATCTAGACCTGTCATGTCATGCTGGGGTATACATAAAAGTTTCTTATAGGTTGTTATAGTTGTTAGGTATCTTATTAATTGATCCATATTTCAGTCACATGCACGCAGTTGAGTAGGCCCTCTGTTAAACTTCCATTAATGTTAAGCTATATATATGTATATGTATGCTGTCCTTTATGTGACTATTATAATAGTGGAAAGTTTTAATAGAAGTAAAAGATTTATAAAATTATTTTTTGTCAGATCTTCTAAAACTTCTAAACACATTCACAATTTTGTTTTAATTTTTTATAGTTTTTAGTTTTGGAAGGATTTTTGCTTGAGAAAAATTGCAAAGGATAATTTAACTTTAATGCAATATGAAAAGATAAACTTTGGCATAGTTTTTGCTTTCATGGTCTCGTAACAACAAACCATGGGGTTCTAATATACAATTTTGAAAAACAAGAACTAATTTAAAATATATCTCAAACTATAGGAAGATGTAATAAATTTATCCTAAATTACATGCCCGTTGGTTTTGGTGGTTACTTTACGGATAAACAAGTAAAGGTTGTTGGTATAGCATCATTAATTAATATGTTAAATGCTAGTGTGCTTGATATTCATTTGATTTGAGTTCATAAATTCAGAAAAATACACATCTTTAATTTTGTTAATTATTTATATTTGGCTTTCATGCTTATTAACAGATTAGATAAGGGTAGTTCATTTGTTCTTCTTATATGGGATAACCTCTTTAGAACATGCAAGCCAAGACTGATTGCCTTGTACATCAGGCTATCATTGCATTAGCCCTGGCCGCCTGGCTTTAGCAATCGCTTTTGTCTCTATTAAAGATAGATTCAACAGAGTTCAATATCATCTTGAATTTTTTTGGTACTTCATATTTCTATAAGTGAGGTTGGTTCTGAAGCTCAAATTTAAACTTCAAAATGTTTTGAGTTTAACATTTACTTAAGTTTTTGTAAATTTTTTAGTTTTGTTAAGGAACTAAAAGAAAAAATGAATATAATACGAAGAAAGATATCTCAATCTTAATTCAAAACTGAAATTTGAGCTTTAGCTAAGGCCCAGCTTTAATTAGTCGCCTCATTGAAAGTAATAAAAAATCATCAATTATGCATTTTATGGAAAATGTTATTGTTTTTTTTTTATCTCTATATGAATATCTATGTATTGTTAAGCATGTTGGACTTTCCCTTTCATCTTATCTATTTTCCACTTTACCTTAGTTTACATATTGGAGTTCAACATCAGGAATCACTGAGATTAATTCATTGCAATATCTAAGCTTACAGATATAGTGGCAAAAGTGGGGGAAGATGAAAATTGTTGAAATTAGGTTACTTCATTTTGTCATGACCCATGATAGACAGAATATGAGGACTGAATCTAAAAGTTTCTTTTAGTGCTGACAAGGGTGTATTCCTGGTCTTCATTCAATATATTTATTTTTAGCTTTGTAACTTGGTTTATGGTTCTTTTTGTTTTGAATTTTTACTTGAATCCTTAACTGGAATAACTTAGTTTTCATAGAACTGTGTTTGGGTTTCAACGCTGCAGATAATTTGTCAAAAATGTATTGATGCATTCTTAATAATAAAGTAATGCATGATTGATGCAGCGGGGGGATCGAGTTTAGTCGATCCTAACGCTACCAATAAAGGATACGTACCTAGGCTTTTATATATATATATATATTAGATGCAATGAAGAGAAGATTCAAGGTGAACTAGTTCCAAACCCAACTTGATCTAACCCATACATACGACTCAGACTCACCCACCACATATACATGACAGCAAAGTGGGCATTCCCACTGATATAAACATAAAGTACGACTCTAAACAACTCGAATAAAATGCAGAAATAAAGATAACTATGTACAAAATAATAAATTGTTATAATCTACGCTCGAGGTGTAGATTATAATGAAATCATCGGTGCTGGTGATCTGGCGCTACATCAATGATTCAAGGGGCCTTGTGAAGATTTCTAGGTACTTTCTAAATCAAAAACAGCAGTTTCCAAATATTTTAGTTAGAAGAAAGAATGAACTGTCTCCACCTCAGCACGTGCAGAGATTAAATGCTGTGGGTGGACGAAGGTATTTAATGCCATTGGCAACTGGCAAGTCTGAATTCAACGTCAGGCTTTCCCTCACTCACGGTTGGAAGACCACCACACTAATTTTTGGGATAATTGCATGCATAAAAAATAATAATTACAAAAAAACAACTGGGTTCTTTCAGTTTCCCCTCATGTGCAGTTGTTGTTTATGAATTAAGTAGTAAATATGCATTTGAGTTTTGAGCCATAAGAAAAAGTGCACATGAGTGCAAACTAAAGGGGCCAAACACATGAAGGCAAGCTAGAGATACCCAATTATACATAAAGGTAAATTAGAGAGATTCAATTGCTATTCACTCTAAAAACAAAGACAAAGTGTTTCGTATTAAAATATCCCAGTCTTATTATTTACATATGGATCACGAAAACACTAAAATATTGCAAAATAATGCTTTCATTAATGACCTTCTAAGGATGTTTAGAATATTTTGTTATGAGTTGAAATTATTCTGTATCTCAATGATTAATTCATCGTTTTTTATGTTTATTTTTTTTAGAGATTGTCTGTGGTAATGATGTGTATCTAAATTATCCAAATATTTGATGATTAGCTTATTGAATTAAACGGATAGTAGATAATTGTTTGAAGTACTATTTCAACTTTTTTCTTTTTGTGTATGATACAGGACAAAGTTGGCTATTTTTTCTGTTTGGAGGATCGAGCTGTACTCTGTAGGAGTTGTGATGTAGCAATTCACGCAGCAACCCCTGCTGTTTCCAACCACCAGAGATTTCTGATCACTGGAGTCAGGGTTTCTCTCCAGCATTATCTCGGTAGCAACTGCAGGAGGGGCGGCCGCGCCACCACTGCGGCCATCAACTCGAGCAACAGCAGCGGCAGCGTCGGCAACAGCAACAACCCTCCGAGCTCGATGGAGGCGAACTCTTTCGACCGCAATAAGGAGTTGCTGAGTGAAGCAGGAATAGTGGTGGAGGATGTGGGTTTTGGGTTACAATGGCCATGGAGTGAGGTGCTAGAAAATGCTGAACTTGATTGCTGCCATGGATTATCAGAACCTGGTTCTTCAACCTAGCAAACATTTTGTCTAGTTTTGTATTATTATCTGTATTTGTTTTGCAATAAGGTTTTGAATTAGTGAAAGAATGAATGCCCCCTTTTTATTATTATCATTTTGAAGGGAAAAACATTGAATGTGAGAATTTTTATGAGCGGATGATTAGAATAATGTTGTATGAATTGGAGAGCGTTTGACTTGAGCACAATTGAATGAAGATGGTCATTTTAAGGAAGATAACATTATTTCGTTAGTATTATATCATGTAATTTAGATGACATGATATTTAATTTTTTTAATTAATAATTATATGATTTTATATCATATTATTTATAAATATTATTAAATTAAATATTTTTTAAAACTAATTTTGATATTTTATAAGAAATTATGTTATTTTAAATATTTTTTCTGTAGTTTTTTACGAAAGTTTTATTTCTCATTTTCCTACGACATATTATAGAAAAGTTCTTTGCAAATTTTATTCCTTTCATTAAATCATAATCATAGTCATTGTGTCACTAAGAACACGAATCATGTAATTTGACACGCAAATTATAATGATGAAGAGAATATAATATGTAATATTAATATACATAAGAAATGATTTATATTATAAGCACATAGTACTTAATTCTCATATCTAAATGGATATGTTTCTATCTTTGATATAATATTAATTTGTTAAAAATGGTATTATTTTCCTTTAAAAGAAATGGTATCATATGGTGCCACAGTAATATTAATTTTATTACTTGTGTTCTGATGAAATATTAAAGATAATTAAACTTCTAATTATTCCAAAATTTCACTCTAAAGTCTGAAACTCAAAATTACATCTGTTCATCATTTTTTTCATAATTTTATTCTATGTCAATTTCTTAGTCTGCCACCCACATGTTTATTTAAAAAATTTCACCTCTTATATTAACTTTGAAATTATTCGATGATCCTCCAAAAACAAAAATACAAATCATTAAATCCTTCATCAATTATATGTTTTGCAAATAAATTTTTCCGGTAAAAGAAAAAAGTGCAGTATGAAACTCAGAACAACTTCCTCACATGCACTATAAAAAGGAGAAACTATTTAGTTTAGACGTAGCATCATTTAACATTCAACTTTTACGTGTTATCGTATGTGTTTGGATCTACTTGAATTGCACATGTAACATTTAGTAATTAGGTACCCAAATCGTTCTCGACTAAAACTTAACAAATTTTCTTCAAAGAAAGGGACGTAATAGAGAGAAGAGAGAGGGAGAGAGATGATATTAATATAAATATTATTACTAATATATTTTAATACATATATTTTTAAATATTTGTCCCTATATTGCTTTTAAAAATGATGTCTATCTATTCATCACTTAAAATTTAAATATTATTAATATATTTTGGTTAAAAATAATTTGTCTTAATTAGACTATCTTTTACATTATTCTCATACATATTTATCTTTTACATATATAATTACACACACACATAATAAACTGATAATAATTCTAATAAATTTGCCTTTTGTTCATAATCCCAAGAGTAGCCAAAAAATTCTTTTGTGGTTGGCCTTCCTCTGGTCTGTTGTCGAGATAATTTCCAAATCTATATATGTATATATATTTATATGTACATCAAGATTTTTAAAAATATGTCATAAAAAATTTACTAGATATTATTCGAGAAGAATAAATAAAATCATTCAAGAGAGCTTTATTGGGATAGTATTCTCCAGAGAGCTTATTCTCCAGAGAGTTTAACACATTCATTCCTATAATCATGTCACATGAAAAATCTTTGCAGATATAGATAATGAGAAAAAATAATTCAATATAATTCTCTTCATCTCCTCGTTGACGCCCGGTGGATGTAGGGGATCTTCTCCCTGAATCACCTTAAATTCCTGTGAGTTACTCCGGATGTCATTCTCACCCTTTAATACTCTAACTCCTTTGATTGAACGCCACGTACCGTTGATTCCAAGATCCACATTTGCCATCAACAATTTGGTGCCCTCACGCAGGATCAAACCAGATCCCTTCATCCACTCATGGAAGAAAATTGCGGCAGGAACCACGTTCTACCAGAGGAGCGCCAAGTCGCACCGGCGCCCCAGAATGACCCTGCCGGAAACGACCACCAGCTCCATGCTCTCACGCACGCGGTGGTCACCTCTCCCAAATAATAAATACCTTCTTCGCCAACTTTCCAGCTCTCCTTCATCAGTAGCAGAGACCCCTCCCTCTGGCTCTGCCTCTTGAGGGCTCTCCTCTCCCGCCGAATGCGAAACACCGCGTGCTGCCCTCTGAAGAGACCAGCACCCACGCTGCAGGGGGGAGTCTCCCCGAAGTCTATCCACCGGCTTCCCCGGTGACCACCATCTTCTCGTCCGCTATAATGGCCGCGCCAACACCCTGCGGTTACAAGGCCTCCAGAGTCAGCGACTACAACAGCCTCGCTGATCCGACAAAACATGTGAAGCGTTTCAAGTACGCCCTAGCAATGGGCGACCCCATCTCCGACGCATACAAATGGCGCCTCTTCTGAAACACCTTGACGGGACTAGTGCTGGACTGGCTCGACAAAATCCCTCAGGGATCTATCCAAAACTTCCAGTAGTTCTTCGAACAATTCCGCACCAGGTTCGGCACCTCAAAAATCACCTCCCGCACGATCCATGAACTGTGGCAAATAAAGCAGGGCCCCAACGAATCCTTGCGCGAGTACATGGATCATTTCTCCAAGATGAATGCTGAGACGAGGGACACGACGGATGACAGGTCGATCATGATCTTCGACCACAGCATACTGCCCGGCAAGTTGTATGACTCCTTCGTGGATGACATGCCAAAGACGCTCATGGAAGCGAGGTCCTGACCCGAAATGCGCATCCACCTCAAAGACGCAAAGGCCCTCAAGGTGAACCCCAGGAGGGAAGACGCCTTGCCCCGCGATAAGAAGGGTGACACCCCGAAGACAGAGCCAGGCACTCCCAGCCGCACCTATCGGGATCGAAGATTCACCGCGTTGTACGGAAAGCGCAAGTTCAATGATGACCCTCCTCGCACTCTGACGCCAGCTCGTATTACTGACGAGATTTTTTCGATCCTCGGGGATAAGAGTTTCGTCCACAACCACATTGAGAGCCAACCACCTCAGCCTGGTGAGGACTCCACGAAGTTCTGCAAGTTCCACCAGTGCTACAACCACCTCATTCACGAGTGTCGCTCCTTTCAGGCGCTCGTCAATGAATACATAGAGAAGGGCTTCTTCACCGGCTATAGGAAGATCGAGGAGCCGCCATCAAAAACAGCACGAGCACTTTTCCCCCAGCACGAACCCTCGGCGGCCTCACCATTGGCCCCACAAACATTGAAGAGTAGCGGGAAGAAGGCCATGTTGTCTATCTTCGGCTATGACTACACCTGCCTATCTCGAGGACGCCTAGAGGTATGTGCAGTCGAAAACCCCTCTTTCCTCCCTAACATCGCTTTCACTGCAGGTAGCCTAGGTTGGAGGGTGCGATGTCCACCGAACCCTGGTCGACACCGAAAGCTCCGTCGGCATCCTCTATCTGCGCGCCTTCAATGAAATGCGCGTTGGCCACTGCAGGCCTCTCCCTCCCTCCATGACGGTGTCTAACTTCGAAGAACTCCTAAATGACAAACATCAAGCCCGTAAGCTCCGGGTAAAGGCCGTCAGGTACATCTTATCACAGGGACAACTGTACAAACGATGCTACTCCTTACCACTGGCAAAGTGCATTCGCGAGGAGGACTCAAACACCGTCCTCGAGCATATCCTTTCCGGCGACTGCGGCACTCACGCCGCCTGACAGAATCTCGCACTACAAGTCCTACGACAAGGATACTATTGGCCCAACATTCACAAATACGCTAAGGAGTTCAGCCAAAAAATGCCCTCAGTGCCAAATCTTCTCCAACATCCCACTGCAACCAGCGGCACAGCTACAATCCATGGCAAGCTCATGGCCTTTTTCAATGTGAGGACTCGACTTTCTAGGGCCTTTCCAAAAATCTAGGAGGAATCAATGCCACGTACTGCTGGCGACAGATTACTTCTCCAAATGAGTCGAGGCCAAGGCGATGGCGCAGCCAATGGGCACAAATATCAAAAACTCCATCTGGACACGGCTCATATGTAGGTTTGACATCCCGCTCTCTCTGGTCTGCGACAATGGGACGGCCTTTGCGAGCCGCACTGTCCGGAATCTATGCTCCGAAAATGGCATCAATTTGAACTTCACGTCAGTTCGTCACCTCCAGTCTAACGGACAGGCTAAGGCGACGAGCAAGAACTTTCTCAAAGCGTTGAAGAGGCGGATCAAAAAAGTCGGCTCATCGTGGCCCACCGAGCTGCCAGGCATAATCTGAGGACTCAACTGCACACCCACAGTGGCCACAGGTCAAACGCCATTCTCACTCGTCTTCGGCGGAGAAGCACTCATCCCAGTGGAGCTGGAGGTTTACTCTCCCCGCGTCGAACATGCTAGCGGTTTCGATCCATCGGCCCTCCTTGCAATAGCAAAACGGCGACGCAAGGAGGCTTGAGCCCGACCTCCTCGAAGAAAGCAGGGAAACTGCTGCACTCCAACAAGCCGAACATAAATGGCGAATCACACGATACTACAACAAGCATATATCAAAAAGATCATTCCAGGAAGGCGACCTTGTCTTGAAGCTGAAAAACATCGCTGGAAGAGATATGGCACCGGGCAAGCTCGACCCCAACTGGGAAGGCCCCTTCATCATCCGCGATGTATTGGGCCCAGACACCTACAAGTTGGCGCTTCAAGATGGCACCCTCCTCCCCAGAACTTGGAGTGGGAACGACCTCAGAAAATTCTACTCATAACAATATCCATTCTTATTATTCGAAATATTGGCGCACTCATCACCTCGACAACTTGCAGCGAAGGGCAAACCCCTTCTCCAAGTCTCAGGCTGAGTGATCATTGCATGATAGAAACATCGTGATCGACGCTTCTTCCGTGATCGAGGTTTCCTTGCTGCTTTGATGATTATCGATGTTTTCTTGTACGCGCTCACTGATTCAAGGCCAAATGCCTTCCCAAAGTCCCAGGTCGCTCAACAATGATGCCTCGGCGATTGACAGTCAAGGGCAAACCCCTTCTCGAAGTCTCAGGTCGCTCATACATGACACCTCGGCGACTGGCGGTCAAAGGCAAATCCCTTCCAAGTCCCGAGCTCGGTGACCATTGCAAGATCAAACATCGTAATCAATGTTTCTTCCATAAATGATATTTTCTCGCTATTTTGGCGATCATCAAATATGTTCTTGCTCAACTCTCAGTGCCTCGGCGACTTAAGGCCAACTGCCTTCCCAAAGTCCCAGCCTGTTGTACAACTTTTTCATTTTGTATTGGTGCACAACAGCCCACATGAATGTGCACGCATTCAAGAGGGGGGCTGGTGTTAACACAAGGATTCAACTTTGAATCTCAGCCGTCCACATGACTCCGTAAAGATGCTATACTTAACCTCTGCTTTGCAGATCTCTAGCTTCTATAGCATCCCCACAAACATCAGCCACGATGATGGTGCTGCTACCCTTCATACCATCAGCCACGATGTTTGAGTGAGGGGGGGCAGGAAGGAGAAGGAGAAAGGAGAAGGGGACGGACCTGACGAAGTCACCACAATCACCAAGGATACATCCTGAGATACTTGTAAATCTCCCTGCAAAAAAAAGAAGAGACATTGCCAGTAATCTTCCTGGTACTGGTCTCTTCGACCAGAATCTTTCTTCCTTAGTAAAATCTCCTCGTTGACACCCGGTGGACGTAGGGGATCTTCTCCCTAAACCGCCTTAAATTCCTATATATTACTCTAGATGTTATTCTCCCCCTCTAACACTCTAACCCCTTTAGCCGAACGCCACGTACCGTTGATTTCAAGATCCACATTTTGCCATCAACAATCATAGAGCTGTTAAATACATCATAATAGTTAATATAAATAGAATATTTTTAAATACATTACATTAATAAAAATTAATTACTAATAGATGATAATTTTAGTATTTATTATCTTTTAGAGTTTTTATGTAAATATTAAAAAATTAGTGTAAAAATAAAAATATAACATGCAAAGATTTTAGTATGTATGTTATTCACAATGTGTACTTATTCATTTTTATGGAAGTCAAGCATTTAAAATATTAATTAAAAGAATATTAATATCATTCAATTTTCAATGCCACACTCCATTTAGGGGTAGCTCCACCAAAAAAAATCTTGGGTTTAGGCCAATCACTGGTCAACACCCATTAATCGAGTCCACCCATATTGCACACGTGGTATCCAATAGATGGGAAAAATCATTAGAACACAAAACACATCGCTCGTTCGCTAACGAATGATAACGAGCCGCATGGCGCACTCAAAATTTGCTCTTGATAGCAAAACGAACAAAGCGGATGATAAGACCGTCCGGTCACGCCAACAACGAATGCCACGTATTGCGTCGCCATTTGCAGGCGAATGATTAAGTGTTTCAAGTACCACACCTAATAATTTTTCGTCCAATAAATGAACACGAACCGTGCACGCCCTGAACCCAATAAAAGCTCTAACTTCACCCTAAAAGTGCCAAGACCAAGTAATAGTCACAAGAACACCATGGCTTCATTGCTCTTCGAGCTCACCCCCTCCGCAAGAAGAAGGTCGCTCCCCACATCAGTGGAGCGATCATCAAACCCAGCCATGGAGATCATGCTCGAAGCCTCCGAATCTCCATCGTCAAATTCGACCCACACTGTGCTTATCTTCGTCTCCAGCTTCTCAGAGAAAGGCCTCCTCCATCCTCCTCCTCCTCCTTCACGGGCCTCCTCTGTCTCTGCATTGTTCTTCTTCATCGTCTCTTCCAAAGCGGAAACCTCTTCCTCCGTTATAACTCTAACGGAGGGATATCCCATGTTCTTACTCTCTGTGATGATCCTCTTGCAGCGATCGAAGAACTCGCTCAGTTTGGGCGTCTGGATGCAAGCCTTTCTGAAGATTTCAAGAGCCGAGAATCTGGCAGATCTCTTCAGAGCGAAGAAGGAAGAATACAGGATATCTAAGCCATCGCTGAAGCTCTCGTAAACCCGGAAGCTCTCTCTCACCACAATGCCGAAGGCGAACAGACCCACTCTGCTCTGTTCCGGCGAACAGTTCATCACTCTGTCAAGAAGCGATTGGCATCTCGATACCTTGTACATTACTAATTCCTTTGCTTCTCCTTCACGAGCCTGAGCATCTCCCGGCGGCGGTCTCGCCGGCTCCAGCTTGCCTGACTGGTTGATGAGCCACTGGATTCTTTCGTGGAGGAAGGAAGAGTAGCCGACGACGGAAGGACTCCGGCACCGGGGACTGATCCGAAGCTCTCCGGAAAACCAGAGTATCCGCAGGTCCTGCTCGAAGAAGCGGTCGCCGCCGCGCAAGAGGCGGTGGAGCAGAGCAAGGGCTTTGAGCGCCACCGCTGAATCTCCGGCGGCTCCGATCGCGGCTGAGAGCCGCCTTGCGAGGAAGGTGATGGATCCCGGAGCGTTGGAGACCAGGAAAAGGATCTCGTTCACGTACCGGTCGTCGGGGAGGTGCTGGTCGCCGTAAACAGTGCTTCTGACGATGGCTACCTCGATGTCGGAGAGGATGTTCCCGCCGGCGACTGCTGCTTTGCTCATTCTTGCCAGGGGCTGCTTCAGCGAGGTCACGGCTTCAGAGAGCTTGCTGAACTTGATCTTCATAGAAGTGTCGTCTTCTGATCGATATCCATTGACTTTATGGGAAAAGCTTCCTCTTTGACATCTTCGCTTCTTCTTCCTCCTCCTCTTCTTCCTGTTCTTCCTCCGCCGCTTCCTCCTCCTCCTCCTCTTCTTCAAGGAGTGGGAAGGGAGGTAGTGATCAGTGGAAAAGCTCCCACTTTGAGATATTTGTGTAATGGTATTGAGAGGTCAACGCTTGGTTCATGGTGGGGGAATCCCATGCGTTAGGAATAGGGTTCCAGCTGCACCTAAAGCTAGGGCTTTTGGAAGTAGCCTCACGATGCTTTTGGGTGTTTGACTTTTCTTGCGCTCACTTTTTAGGGAAATTTTTCAATTTTTTTTTAATTTTCTTTAATGAATATATATATATATATAGTCCATAATAGAAAATATCACAAAGGTCCCTCATATTACAGACTAATGTTTAATGGGTCCAAAATAAAGTAGAGATCCAGTAAATTTTTCAAACTGATCTTTAAGCTTTACTTAAACATTTCACATTTAATTATTTCCATCAAACTCTTATTATCATATGACTAAAATTTTTTAACATTTTTATCTTAAAATTACTAAAATATCCCTAATAGAGGAAGAGAAAAATACAAAAAAAAAAAAAATAGAGGGTAGAGGGACGACCTTTTATTTATATTTTATAGCATTTTTTTTACATAATGATCTATTTGGTAGCACCCCAATCACAATGATACATTTTAAAAATTATAGACCCATTTTTATATTATTTATTAAACTTAAAAACTACATGATATTTAATAAATAAATTTTACAAATTTTGTTGTGTATATAGAGATAATGTGCATTAGATTTGAAATAAGATTGATTTATTATGTAGGAATTTATATTAAAATGTAAAATAAAGTCTGTGATTGTATTAAAACTTTTAAAGGATATGAGTTTAATTACATTTTTAGCTTGGGAGTTTGCCTAAAAAGTGGAAATAAATTTATTTTTATTATTTCAAATGTGCAATTTTGATTAAAAATATTATGATAAAGTTTTGTGAAAAGTGGTTTGAAAAATTGTAAAATTTTATAATATACTAATAAATATGTTAAATGTGAAATAAAATTAATTTTTATGTTGTATGTGAAATAAAAATTATTATATTAAAATTTGTATTAAATGTGAAATAAAATAATTTTCATTTTTGATAATTATGTTGGATATGCAAATTTGCAAATAAAAGGAAACTGAAATTATAATTTTGAGCAAACCATAATTTCAATATAAGCTGTGATCAGTCAGAATTATTTTAAAATGCCAAATGGAAGTAAATTCAAATTCCAATCAAAGTTCCTCAATCTAATTTTTTAACTTTAATTCTAATATAGTTGGTCCAAATGATGAGATATAGAAAACTTATGTCATTTAAAAATTATAATCTCCTTCATATTTAGTCATATAAAAGATCTTAGATAGACCAAATATTTAATCTCCTGTTCAGTTCACCTTTTTTTTTTTTTGATGAAATATTTCTTTTTTTTTGTTCTCAAATAGTTCATTATTTTTAATCCTGAAGTACCAAATATGTATACCTGATTAAGCTATCAATATATGTAAAGCAAAATTATTTAAAAACTAAATATTTTTTTTTATGGGCTAAAAATTAATATTAAAACCAACATTAAAATAAAGGAACAATTACTTACATGTCACACAGTTTAGTTTTATGTATATCTTACTCATCCATTCTTAGTTAATTATGCTATGCACACTCAAAATATTATAAAATCTTACGTACACACATTGAGTTAAAACTTAATCAAAATCTATTTAAAAAAAATATTCTGTTAGTAAATCATTAAAATTATATTTTTACTCTTAATAGTACATATTTTTTCTTTTCCTCAATACCACACTAAAGCGTTGATTTATCCTAAAATCAATTCACGTAGCATATCTCTCCTTCCATTGCCGCCATCTAAAAATTAAGATTTTAAGATTTTCACTCAAAATATATTTAAATATCCTTAAAATAATATGATAAATGGCCCAGATTTTTTATAATCTAACTATAATTAGGATATTGAAAAATTATGATTACTCATTATAAAAAAAATAAGTTAAAATGTGTGTATGTAAGATTTTATAATATTTTGAGTGTGCATAGCGTAATTAATTAAGAATGAATGAGTAAGGTATAAATAAGACTAAATTATGTGACATGTACGTAATTATTCCTAAAAAAAAATGTTATAAAAACTAATCCCTTGCTGGATTCCTCTACTCACCATATCTACCAGCAACTGCTTGTGGGGAATTAAGAGAGAACAAAAGTTGGTGATTTACTACTCATTTCCCACTTGAGCACCACAACAAAAGAAAAGATTCAAGTCAAATAAAATCAATGTAATATCTAAAAAAAAAGAAATATTTACATAAAAGACACAATTTTTTACTAAAATTATATATATATATATATATATATATATATATATGTTTTAAAATTTTTTAAAACTTACATATTTCATATATACCCAATGCTAAAATTACATTCTTTTTCAGCACTATTAAAATGACTTTTGATTATGTTATATATGTTACATAGTGGCGGAGCCAAGACCTCAAAAAAGAGGGTCAAATAAATTATTTATAATAATAATATAAAATTTTAAAATTACTTAAATTATAAAATAATTAAAAAAATTCAAAATTCTTACTACCATAAAACTAACATAAATAATCTTCTATAAACTTCAATTATAAGTGAATTATGGTAATTAGTTGATATATTTTTTATTATTATTAATAATTTTTTTTCACAATATATTTTTATCTCATTTTTAAAGTATTTTTTCTAAAGAGTTAAGATTAGAATTTAAATTATATTTCATTTAAAATGAAAAATTACATACGTCAAATAACTAACTAATAAAATAGCTACTCATAAATTAAAATTTTAATATACTAAAATTTTCAATGAATTAAGTACTAGTTCATTAAAAATTAAGTGAATTAAAACTCTAAATTATGAACGATTAATTGATTATTTATTAAGATTATATAACAATTTCTTAATTTAATTATAACATATGTAATAAATGCTTTAAGTTGAATGAGTTCTCACCAACATAAAGTCTATTTATATGATTTATATATTAAATAATTTATAAAAAAATATACAAAAAATTTAAATTATAAGTTATCTAAACAATTTATTAATCTAATATCTTTTTTTTTCGACTTATTATCTCAATTTATATCATAATATTTATTACATAAAATTCAAGACGAAAAATTAAAAAAATAATCAGGGGGTGCAGTTGCACCCCTGATCCCCATGTGACTTCACCATTGTATGTAATATATATATATATATATTAAATTTAGTCTAATTAGATGTAAATATTTATATACTTATTGTGATAAAGTATAAAGGAGATGAATTTGAGTAAATTTGAGTGAAACACGTAATATTATAAAGAATTAAATATAGCATTTTAATAAAACAGGTGATTTCGATATTATTTCATGTATACAAATACATTTGCTGTTAGACTATTTTCTAATAAAGTGTTGATAAAAACAAAATTTGGATGCCTCTCCACAAGTTGGGGGTCATTTTTTTATAGACAAAATAAGCATCTTTGAATAGTAGATGAATAGTAACTGTAGTACCATTATTTCTATTATTGCTGCTACAGTAGATGAACAGTAACCGTAGTACCATTATTACTTCTATTATTGTTGCTACAGTGTTGCTACAGTGCGCGTCCAGTGCCTGCAGCTCTATTATTGTTTTAGCTCTGCTTTATTATTACTCTTTTTACTAATCACCTCCACCACCACTTTTGCTTCTATTATTATCATCCCTTTTAATCTTATTGTATAGAGACATTATCGGGTGTTGAAGAGAACCCGATTTGAATTTCTTGGAGTAATTCTATTGTTTTTGGTCCCCAGCAGAAATCAAAATCATTTTCTCCCTGATGGAATATTTCCATTATATGATCCTGATCATATATCATGACTCGCCCATTACAATGTACCGATATTGATGTCTTTCTTGATAAACTGATAATAATTCTGATAAATTTGCCTTTTGTTCATAATCCCAAGAGTAGCCAAAAAAATCTTTTGTGGTTGGCCTTCCTCTGGTCTGTTGTCGAGATAATTTCCAAATCTGATAGACTGGATATACTAAATTTTCATATGGTTCAATAAATGTTGATATGATTTCAAACTCCAATATCCTTTCATAGAGCTCAGTAGTAGATATTAGTGCCTTAACTATCTGTGGAAAATTCTTCCATTCATCGTAATGATGTGTGTCTATTATGATTTTTCGAACAATTCCCAATTCAATTTGTCTATCTATATTGGGTTCGAATGCGGCAAATTTCCTTTGTCGTTTGTCTGGTAGAGTAATTAATTGCTCCATTAATAAGTATGACAGGGCTTTATCTTCATAGATAATATCCAGAATTCGAGTTTGCAGATCTTCTGGCAGTAGTGTCTTTACCTTCTTAAAGCATTCTTTTCTTTTTGCACTTTCCATATATGGAGAGTTGATATTTTTATAGCTATATATTACTTCTAATATAGGGAATAATTCTTCATATTGTTGAGGATGAAAATCCTCATATTTTTGAAGTAAATATTTTGAAAATTCCTCTATTATGCTGTAGGCCTCCGATTATTTTTCAGAGTCCATTGATAATATTATATGTCTTAGAAGACATTGGAATGACTGACTTATAATTACTGATAGTTCCTACCAGTGTTGATATAGCTTGCTGATTATATTTATCGAGGCAATCTATAGTTATTTTTCCTTCTCGGAATATGATATCTTTCTTATAGGATCTTGGTGAGGCTGTATTATATATCTTTTGAGATGTTATATAAGAAGCCAGGTTCTTGTCTTTCCATGGATTCGCCATAGTCCTGCAAATTTAAGATTATAAATTTTCTCTGGAAAGAAAATTAGCAAGAATATTAGTAAAACCAGAGTTGAATGAGATATCATAACTATATTCATCTAATTGTAATAACCATCGTATTCGTCTACTATTGTTATCATATTTTTTATTTTTAATATAATGAAATAGGCCTTTATTATCTGTGATTATATGAAACTTAATAGGTAATAACCAAAATTTAAAATATTTGACAGATTTTAAAATTGATATAAATTCTTTTTCGTAAGTAGAATACTTTATTTCTGATTTTGTTAATTTTCTTGAAGTGTATCCTACTACATCTTTTGTTGATGTGACTAACACTCCAGCCCAATAAAAATTACTGGCATCTGTATAGAGTATTAATTTATCTTCTGGTTTTGGAATGACTGTTTTAGAAATTTTGTTAATTAAAAATTTTAGATATTTGATTTCTCTTTTTTGTGGTTGATTCAATTATATCTTAATTTTTTTGGTTTCCCATCGAGAGATTGCTTTTTCTTTGTTTCTTTTATATTGTCTATTGATTTCAGTAAGTTTTTCTTGTAAATTTTTAGAGTGTTCACTTAATCTGAGTAAGTATTTTCTACCATAGTTTAGTATTCCTAGAAAACTTTGTAGTTGTTTTAAGGTTTCAAAAGTATCTGAAAATTTTTTAATTTTAGTTATAATATGTTCTTGTAGTGATATTTCTCCTTGATTTATAATTTTACCTAAATATTCAATTTTTTTGTTTACATAATTCTATTTTATTTTTTTTCAAGAATAATACTATATTTTATGAATAATTCTTTAGCTATTTCTAAATGTTGAATGTGTTCTTCGTATGTAGAAAAAAAAATAAGTATATCGTCTATATATACTAGAATAAATTTATTACATGGAGAGAATATTGAATTCATCCATTTTTGAAAAATTTGTGGTGCATTTTTTAGTCCAAATGGCATTACTTGCCACTGAAGATGTTCAAATGGTGTTGAAAAGGCTGTTAATTCTTTAGATTTTTTTTTTATCTTTAATTTTTATTTGCCAAAATCCTGATTTAGTATCAAATTTACTAAATTATTTTGCTCCACTAATATTTTTAATGATATTTTCTATGCTTAGAATAAAAAATCCATCAAATTTGAGTTTGTCATTTAGTTTTTTATAATTTATAACTATTCTGGCTTTTCCTCTTTTTTCTTCAGCGTAATTTCTTACCATAAAGGCAGGTGAAGAATGAGGACTATGAGAATTTTCTATTAGGCCAAATTGTTTTAATTCTGCAAGTTGTTTCTTAAAATCTTCAGTATCTTGTGAGAAATATACTAATGGTTTTACTCTTATAATTTTTTTTATCATCTAGGGTTTCTAATTCACAGAATCTTGGACTTCTGTTAAAATGTAATAATGGGTTATCAG
>KZ451885.1:4225833-4244515 GCA_002786265.1 Apostasia shenzhenica | reverse complement strand
ACTAACTAATAGTAACACTAATAGTAACACTAATATTTGGTAACGTCTTTATTTTCTTCTTCTTCTTTTAACATGAAAATATAGTTTATTTCTTCTTCATCTTGTTCTTCTTCTGATGAGGTTAAAGAATTATAATCAGATTCACTGTCTGAATCTAATGTCAAATTATCTATGTCTTCTATTGAAGAGAGTTCATAATCAATATCAGATAAACTTGAAAGATTGTGTCCTTGTATTATGTCATAGTATTCATCTATTAACTGAAACTGTTGTTCTTCTATTATTTTGATATCTTTTTTACAATTATTAGCATAATATCCTTCTTCGCCACATTTAAAATATTTACATGATTTTTTATTATAACCGAATTTGTATCTAAAATATTTTTTATGATTATGAATATACTTAGGTTTATATCGTATATTAAAACGACGTTTATTTTTAAGCCAATGTTTGGTAAATTTAAACTTATGACGACGATGTTTAGTGCGATATTTATATTTAGTATGTTTATGTCCACCACGCTTCCACTGAAGATGTTCAAATGGTGTTGAAAACGCTGTTAATTCTTTAGATTTTTTATCTTTAATTTTTATTTGACAAAATCCTGATTTAGTATCAAATTTACTAAACCATTTTGCTCCACTAATATTTTTTATGATATTTTCTGTGCTTGGAATAAAAATTCCATCAAATTTGAGATTATCATTTAGTTTTTTATAATTTATAACCATTCTGGCTTTTCCTCTTTTTTCTTTAGCTTAATTTCTTACCATAAAGGCAGGTGAAGAATGAGGACTATGAGAATTTTCTATTAGGCCAAATTGTTTTAATTCTGCAAGTTGTTTCTTAAAATCTTCAGTATCTTGTGAGAAATATACTAATGGTTTTACTCTTATAATTTTTTTTATCATCTAGGGTTTCTAATTCACAGAATCTTGGACTTCTGTTAAAATGTAATAATGGGTTATCAGAGAATAATTCTTTCAAAGAGAAGAATTAACAGCCTTTTCAACACCATTTGAAAATCTTCAGTGGCAAGTAATGCCATTTGAATTAAAAAATGCATCACAAATTTTTCAAAAATGGACGAATATTATATAGAAGAGAAGTATTATGCTGTAGGCCTCCGATTATTTTCCAGAGTCCATTGATAATATTATATGTTTCTAAAATTTGTATTATACTTAAGTTTAATTTTACATTATCAATAACGCCATGACTATAATAGAAGGAATAATAAGGCCAGACTATAAAGGTGAAATTAAAGCAGTAATAAAAAACAATGAACAAGATACATTGATTCGAATAAGAAAAAATTATAAGTTATTTGATTTAATAATATTTCCAATCACAATTAAAATATGAATCTTCATAGGATATAAATCTTTTTATATTTATGATTTAGTAGATACTGGTGCAACTAGAAACATAATTAATGAACAACTTTGGGTAGAAGAGTTCTCTGAACAATTAGAAAAAAAAGTCTCTTTTACATGAATAAATAGTACTATGAACACATTAAAATATGTTAAAAATATAACATTAAAAGCTCAAGCCAGGAAGAAAGGGTCTGGTCGGAGAGACCAGTACCAGGAATATTACAAGCAATGTCTCTTCTCTTTTGCAGGGAGATTTACAAGTATCTCATGCTATATCCTGGATGATTGTGGTTACTTCGTCTGCCCCCCCCCCCCCCCTTTCTCTGCGTGGCTCACCGGGGAGTATTTATAGGTGGAGCATGCGGGAAGGGGATCAAGGCAGCTATGCAATGGGCCAAGAAGTCTTTAGGCATTTGGCTTGAGAGAGATGCATTGGAGGTCTTACATACAATTGCAAAGCAAAACAAAGGGACGTTAAACAAGGAACATACTTCCGTGAAGGCCATCATCAGAGAGATTGGGAGGTCTCTCGATTGCTTTTATTATTGTAAAATATCTTACATTGCTAGCATGTAAATGCAACGTTGGGTGATTTAGTGTGAAAGGAGTATGTCTTTTTCATATGACTTCCGTAACTTTATATGAAAGGAGGATACTTGATATACTAAAGTACCTTTTCTTTTAATGCAAGGCCTTGCCACCTTTCAAAAGCAAAAAAAGAGTAGATAGGTTCATGCCTTGAGGAAAAGAAGTGCAACCCTCTTGCTGCCGGCGCTCAGCTCTGCCTGGCCGGAACTTCTTCCTCGTCTAAATTTGCCTCATCCAGCTGAATTCTGCTGTCATTGCGCCTTCCCTGGCAATCCCAGTGAAGCTAAGGGCATGCTGCTTTGCACCGCATCTCTCTGGCTATTCACCATCAGCACCTCGCATCACACGTTGCAAACGCCCCAGCAGCATGTCCTCAGCTCCGCGGCGCTGCACGCCTCCAATGATCCAAGTGCAAGCCGGGACCATGAGAAAATTGAGAAAGGTTATGCAAATGAAAGAAGAAACATTGGACAAATTTTTACGTGGAAAACTTCAAATCAATAAATAAACACGATGTCTTGTGTAGATGGCTTAAAGTACCACTGAGTATGAGGGAGATCAATAGTTGTAAGAAGAGAGCTTCACTAGGATTCGATACCCCAGATGTGATATTAACAAATAAATAATGACTTTACTCCTTTTGCAATACTCCTCCCAGAAGGTTCCCATGAGCCTTCTCTTTCTGCCCCTTCAGCAGCAAGAGTAAGAAATATACCGATAAGTGAGTGTGAGTTGTCCCGATAGAAAGGTGTAGGTCATAAGTTCTTTATTAGAGAAGTCCTTGGACAAAAATACATAGGGAAGTTCTCTTCTGAAGTCCCGTGGAGAAAGATCATGCACGCAGTCATTCCTTTTAAGAGTGAGTCGATGCAAGTTGCCTTAGTGAGATCTCACACGAGGGAGACCACCGCTCGCATCATCATGTATAATCGAGGTGTAAGCTGGGACTATAAGAAGACTAAGAACGGCTATGTAAATGAAAGAAGAAACATAGGACACAAGGACTTTTACAAAAAAAAATTCAAATGATCAATGCCTAGTGTAGGCTGCTTATAGTACCACCATGTAAGAGGAAGCACAAAATTACAAGAAGAGAGCTTCACTAGGATTTGATACCCCAGATGCGATACTAACAAATAAATACTAATTGAATACTCAATATTTTAGGAACAATCCCAAGTATACTCTTTAATTGTTTTGATGTTTGATCGCTTTTTATACTGTAGGCTAGTTGTGAGAAGAAACCAACTCATGATAATTGGCAATAAACTGTCATAATTATCTGAACACTTGAAACAAGATATGGCAATAGTTCAAAAAAAAAAAAAAAAAAAAACAAGATATGGCAATAACTCATAATTATCTGACACTTGACCTTCTCTTCACAATTGTTATAAAGGTACTAAATTTACAGCTCTACACTTTATAGTTACATATTAAACAAAAAAAAACAAAGATTTTACAAAAATTATTAATACTGAAACAAGAATTTTGTGCACAAAAACACTTACAAAGTAACACAGAACAAGTCCTTATTTGTTCTTATTGAAAAATGGTCCTCTTTTCACGGCAAAAATTTCATTGAATGCATTCTGTAATGCTTCCTTTGCAATTTTGTACATAACTGCAGAAGCAGCCCCCTCTTCTGCAAACCTAATGACATCGCGAAAGAGATCACTGAATCTTAAGGTAAGAGCTCCATAGCTATTGCTGAGAACAGATGTAAATTGCTCAAAGGAGAAAATACTGCTTTTAGCATTTCTGGTCCAACGCTTCATTATATAATCCTCTGGAAGCGTAAGAGCACCAATAACCATTAATACTCTATGCATATGCCTGCATAATATACCAGAAACTTCATACATGAAGCAACTGCAGCTTATTCTATTTTCTGAAGCAGTATAATTGACCAGATATGCTCTGCTAGAATCCCCAACATTGGTAACTCTGAACTTGATCATCAATCCATCCTCAACTTTCTCCAACAGAAAACCTGAGGACTCAACAAGTTCCTCTTGAAAGAAGTCAAATATAACTCTCGTGTATATCTCTGATGCTTGTTTCTCCATGGGTGATGGGGTCTTCATAACAGGCCTTGAATGGACCATAGCAAAATCAGCATGTACTTCCTTCTCATACTGCCCTGCCATAGCTTTGTCAAACTGAGCTACTATATCCCGCAATGTTGTCGTCGTAATAGAATTCCTCTGGAAAAACTTGTTCATCGTTTCCAACTTTGGAGCACCAGAAATCTCCGCAAAAAAAGTTTCTCTAAGGAACACAGGAACCCACCTATGACGTATGTTATGCAAAGATTGCAACCAGATGTTCCCCTCCAAGCTGTATTTACTAATTAACAACCTCCAACGTGACTCGAACTCGCTGATATTTTCAGATTCATTCACACATTTCTTGAATTCGCTCTTGAATGAAGCGTGTACTGAATAAACATCTGAAAGGTTTTCTTTGCACTTGTTGAATATGTCCCTCTTGCAGAAACGGCATCGAACGTGAGGAAGCACCTTCCCGGCAGCTGCTCCAATGGCCTCGTTAAATGGGATGACGAGTGAAACAGGGTAACGCCCGCTCATTAAAGAAAACCATGTCTCAAATAGCCAGGTAAATGAAGATTCACTCTCATCTGTCATGAATGCACAGCCGAAAGTAATGAAATGCCTATGATGGTTCATTCCCACAAAAGCAGCAAATGGCACTACTCGTTTGTTCTTTTTGCAGGTCATATCGAAGATGATGGCATCGCCAAAGTAGTTATAAGACATTCTGGCCCTCGCATCAGCCCAAAACACATTTGCCAAGCAATTGCTCGAATCAATCTGGATTGCATAGAAGAATGCTGGATTCTCTGCCTGCATCCTTTTGAAGTACTCCAACAAGCTCTGAGCCACTCCACCACCGGCCCCAAGCCCATTTTGTTGGGTATCGGCAATACCGGTAGGGATAAGTTCCCATGGCTTCCTAGAAAGCTTTCTCTGGACGGCGGCTGACTGCTTCAGAGCAATCCCTAGCTGATGGCAGTGCTCGAGAAAACATCGCGAAACTTCCCACCGCCCATTATCGCGGCGGTTAACCTGGAGCATAGCTTTGCATCCCTCCCTAGAGGAGATACGGTTTCGCCGTTTCTTGGTCAAGTCAAAAGGATCCTTCTTCGATGGCCGGCCTTGCTTAGAGCAAACAAATCGGCGCATTATCACTGTATCATCTACCCTGGAAGTGAAGGACTTACTGTTACGAACACGGAAGCCAACGCGCTCGGCATAGGCGGAGTAGAAGGCGCGGGCATCGTCGGAGGACTCGAATTCCATTCCAACCTTGGGTTCCAGCAGATCCCCAGCGGGGATGAAGCTCTCCAGAGCTTCAGAAGATGGCAACGGCGGGTCTCCTTCGCCGGCATCCCCTCCTTCCAGCGGGAAGGGGATCGCAGATTCAAGGGAGAGAATCTGCTCATCGAGATTTTGCTGGGGTTGGATCTGTAGAATGGGCTCGACATCCCCCGGATGGGAAGAATCAAACCCTAGCGACGTGGTTAACGTTGCGATGTTCTCCATCGGCTGGTCGATCTGAAAATCGCGAAGGTAAGATCTTCGGACAGAAGGAATCGTCAAAAGGGCAGAACACGAAAACCATCATGCAAGCAAAAGGGGAAAGTTGGGATTCAGAGACACAAGAATCTTACAAATTCCCCCCCTTCGCCCTC
This sequence comes from Apostasia shenzhenica, assembly GCA_002786265.1. NCBI lineage: Eukaryota > Viridiplantae > Streptophyta > Magnoliopsida > Asparagales > Orchidaceae > Apostasia > Apostasia shenzhenica. The sequence goes on along the minus strand of KZ451885.1, from coordinate 4,238,830 downwards.
CGCTGATCTGAATCCGCAGCAGAAATACGAGAGATTTATCAAAATCTCGATCTCTGACAGCAATCGAGACGCAGTTTCGAACCCTAACCCGCGACGACCACCGTAGTCACGTGCGCCGCTGCCCAGAGATAAACTAACAAGAGCCGGCGTGGCGGGGCGCGGCCGTCCTCAACCTAGACCGTTCGTGTGATTGATCAATAAAACGGATGGGTAAGATCTGTTCGTACCGCTGCAACTCACGATACGACCTGGTGCTGATTGGAGGGATTATGGAAATCGGACGGCTGACAAAGAGGAAGGCACGAAAATTGGAGGGTCTGGATCGGCTGAGCTGGCATTCCGAAAGACGGAACCTGGTTTGAGGTTGAACTGGAGGGCACCAGACAGTTGGCGCCATGCACAGTGATTTTGGCCGTTGGGGGCTGCACAAATTCTCTTTCCTTATTTGGCATAAATGACAACGGAACGAATTTGACTCGAATTTACTAAACTCTCAACCATTCTCATCAGTCATTATTCTACCTTCGACTTAACACAAATTCATGGCAGATTTGAACTTCAAACTTATATTTAATCCATGAAAAAATTCGTAAAATCGCATTTACTTTAACTGCCTTATTTATATAGCACGAGATTTAATTTAATTTATATATATAATTGGTACAATATATTTAAAATAATGTATTAGAGGGTAATATCACGTGAGTTTATAATTTAAATTTTTTTTATTTCTTTCTCTCCTTCTCTTAGGAGTTTGAGGACCTTTTAGAATGGTGCACTGGTAGTGCTATGATAAGATGACACTCGATGATGTAATATTTGAATAAGTTGATACTCTGACAAAGCTGTCAAGAGGGTTAAGAGAGAGAGAGGACTAAAATACTAAATTTATGTTATTTTTAAATTTTTTTAAATAAAATGATTGAGAATGAAATTATAAAAATCTAAGGATCTAAATAAAGAAAATTTTCTTCATTAAATTGACTTCTAATTACAGAAACTTGAATGTAATTTATCCTGGGCCAACAGATTAGTTTTGTTGATACGTATTCTAACTCAAATTTTAACTCGATTAGATAACTAAATACAGCAAAGATAAAGCAGATTGCCTAACCTAAAACCGAACTCGATTAGATCTGATTTTTAGTGTCGAGTCCCTGGTTGATCCACCTCGTTTTGATTAAAACCTTTCCTAAATCTATTGTTTATGTATAAATTGAGTACATAAATGTTTGTCTAACTTTTATCAAGTTTGATATAATAATTCGTATTTTTAAATTTTCTTAAAGTTTATGTGTTTTGTTAGTGGAAAGAAAACTATGTTAATTTAGATTTGAACTTTTATTTTTTAAAATTTATCATTTAAAAAGTAATAAATTCGTTGAAATTAATTTATTATATTACAAAATTAAAGTATTTTTGTTTCTTAAAATAATTAAATATTTTTTTTGCAAGTTAGTATAGTTTATTTTCATAGCTTAAAATATATAATAAATTTACTTATAACAAAAATTTAGATAATTGAGTTCTAACCTCATCCAAATCGAATTAATACCCAACCCAATTATTCATAAATTAAACTTGAAATAGATACCCATCCCATAATTCTATTAAAGCAGCGTTTAATTCGATGTTATCTATGTGATATTATCTAAATATTATTTTTTCATTAACAATTTAATAATTTTTTAAAAAAATATTTAAAAATATTTTCAAATTAAATAATTATATTATTTAAATAATATAATATAACAGTAAGATAACATTAAACCAAACGTCCCTAAAGATATATCAAAATGCAGGTCGTTTCAAATTTAATAAATTTTTGGGATAATTACCTACATGCCACACCATTTCGCTTTATTTATGCGTTACCCATCTATTCTTAGTTAATTACGCTATGCACACTCAAAATATTATAAAATCTTACATACACACGCTTTCACTTATTTCCATTATAATGAGCAATTATAATTTTCCAATAACCTAACTATAGTTACGTTACAAAAAATTTGAACCGTTTATCATATTATTTTAAGGATATTTTGAGTGAAAATCTTAAAACTTTGATGTTTAGATTGTGGTAAGGGAAAGAAACATTCGCGACGTGAATTAATTTTAGGACCGATTAGCGCTTTAGTGTGACATCCAGGGTTTTAAGAAATGGACCGGACCTGCTGGTTCGATCGGTTCAACCGGGAACCGGCCCGAGGTCCGGTCTGGTTCAATATTAGAACCGAAATTAAGTAAAAATCGGGTTGGACCGGTAAAAACCGGGTTGAACCGGTAAAAACCGGTCCAACCGCCAAACCGGATAAACCGAAATTATTATTTGAGCTTCTTATTTTATTTTTATACATTAATATTTGAGCATTAATATTTTAATATTAATGCTATATTTTGAATAATTATTATTTTATATAATGAATATTTAGCTAATTTATTATTTTTTTATCATGAATTTATTTTGAATTGTTATAAAAGAGACAAAGTATTTTGAATGACAAATTGACAAGAAAAGCAATTGTATTCGTTTTGTTTTATAATTTTTTATACATTTCTTGTAGTAGTAAATTTTTTAAATTAGTTGTAATATTTTTTTCAAAATATTTTTTATCATATTTTAAAAATTAATCCACATTTAGAAAATTTATATTTAATTATGAAGTAATTATTAAGTCATCCGGTTGAACCGATAAAACCATGAACTGGTCGATTGACCGGTTCAATCTTCGGCCCGGTTCTGAAAATCTTGGTGACATCGAGGAAGAAAAAAAAATAATATTAAGGGTAAAAATGTAATTTTAATGATTTACTAATGATTTTTTTTTTCAAATAGATTTTGACTAAATTTTAACTTAAGTGTGTGTATATAAGATTTTATAATGTTTTGAGTATGCATAGTATAATTAATTAAAAGTGAATGGATAACGCATAAATAAAGTGAAATGATGTGGCATGCAGGTAATTATCCCATTTTATTAATATATTCAAACTTGGCTGCACAAGAATTATATGCTAGACTCTCAATTATGTAATTAACTATGAACATAATATTTAGAATAAATGTAATCAGATGTGTCATGTCATGAAAAACTAAACAAATGATAAAGAATATAATTTATTATATTAAAATTTAGGGTAAATTGCACAGGGGCTCCTGAGATTAGAATGACGCTGCAAATAAGTCTCATATTTTCAAAAGCCTAGATTTGAGTCCTCGAGTTTGTGTTTGCGCTGCCGTTTGGTCCCACGTCTGAAATTTGCTGATTTTTATTATTTTATCCTCAAATTTTTTATTCATTCTCTACATTATTTTAAAAAAATTTGAGAAAATTATAAAAGCATTTTAGTTTATATAAATATGACTAACAGTCAAATTTAATCATTACTGTCTAATTGGACCATCTAAAAAAATAATATTTAAACTAAGGGACCAAATGACAGCGCAAACACAAACTTGGGGACCTAAATCTAAACTTTTCAAAACGTGAGTCCTATTTGCAGCGCCTTCTAACCTCAAGATCCTTGTGCGATTTACCCTAAAATTTATATAAAATATAAAATAAAATAATTGATATATTAAAATTAACATAAAATATAAAATAAAATTAATAAAATTATATAAAATATGATAAAAATTAATTTAATATTATTTTTATTTTTTATAATAAATAAAATATTTGATATTTAATATGATCAAAATGATGTAAAAGACCAAACAAACCTACAAGAATTAATTTTCATATGCTCCAAAATTAGTAGCACCATAAATATAAATCATCCATACAACTCCTCGTAAGTAATATGCATGTATATATACAATCAACTGTGATAGTATCTATGTATGCATGTATATGTATATGTATATTATATTATATTATAGAAAAATTTACATCTGTCACCTCAAAGATCCATTATTTTTAAGTGGCACCCCCAAAATCTATTATTTTTAAGCAGTACTTCTCATTTTATGATGAATTTACAAACAATACCCTGTTTTTAAAGTTAGATAGCAGTGTTGTATGAAAATAATGAATTTTGAGGGTGCTGCCTGAAAATAATGAATTTTTAGAAATGACAGATGCAAATGCCCCTATATTATAATATATATATATATATATGGGAGCTTAAAGATCAAAGCTATGGCTGTTGAAGTGGAAGATTGGATGGTTCCATTTGCCCCTTACGTTTTGGTGCCTGCACTCCCTGGCAACGCTGGACTGAAGGCTGGGAGGTCCACAGATGATGACTCCAACATTCACATGACCCATTTTCTCTGCATATGAACTGAATATCTCTGGGAAAAAAAGCATAAAAATTCAAAATGATTAGCCATTCTAATATTAATAGTCTAATGGAAAAGAAGAGGCCATTTTTCACCAAAAAAAAAAGCAAAGCTAAAAACAATGTTGTATAAACTGATCCGGATTAAGAACCGACCTTCGATCTGGTAACCAATCATCGCATTGATCGGGCCGTTAGTTCACTAAAACATTATAAGGATGACGGTGTCTACTAAAAATAATATCAAATGCTATTCATCATATTGATTTACTACTGCGTAAGAGTTACTCATTCTCACTATCAAAAAAAGAAAGAAAGAAAGAGTTACTTATTCTATTGATTTATTATCATCATGAAATAGTAAAATATCATTCATAAAAATAAATTGACTCAAAACTTCTCAGAATAGTCAAGGGAGGCAAACTTCGAGTGAGGAATTTAATCATATGCAGGGATATTCTCATTCAAAATCACATTTGCAAGAAATCCTAAATTGTGGTGATATGCCAGGTGAATAGTTCACTGAACAACTTCTTGATTATGATTTATGAATCACCCGGTAGACTCATTCAGTGTTGACTCCAGAACAAGTACCATCTATATTAATCGCATCGGAGTCATGTCTCGACTCAGCTCATTTCGTTCTTGAAAACTTCGAATGTGCTGAGCGCAAGATAAAGAACATGATTGGAAATATAAATCAGAAAATGGAAGATGTAGAAATTTGTTTAGCAATTTAGAAGCTAAAAAGGGGGAGGAGTAGACTTGAGGGAGATGCTCGATATGTTATTTTCGAGGGCTATAGTTCATCACTCAGCAAGAATGGATCAATTCGTAGGTGATCACTCGATGAATGAGTTCCTGAGGTTTGATCCAGTCCCACAAGCAACCTGGTTTTGGCATGAACAGGACTGGACAGCAAGCCAGTCCCCAGTTAGAATGGTTGGACTGGTTGAACTGACGGATTTGGTTCGGTTTTTATGATATTAGATGTAAAAGAATTTTCAACGCCATGAAATGAATTCATAATCATGAAAATTACTGTTATTTGGAAGAGGCTAAATTGGAAAACAAGATGCAGCCACTTGATATAAATGGTTGATATAATTAAAAAAATGAGAACAAATAACAGGTACAAGATATGAATTAGAAAAACAAATCAGTTCAAATCGTAACTTTATAATTAAAAAATTGATCTTTCCACCAACAAAATTTTCTCCAGACATATTTAATGATCCACAAATGTACCTCGAAAGTCCGGCCTCGATCCATAATGAATTGTTTGCACGCTTCTAAGATTTTCTTTGCTGGTTCCATCATGTATCACCAGTCTATTCTGTAAACCATTCTTCTCACAGTCAACTGGCAATTTTTCACAGCTTGAATTATTACTTTCCGACTTATTCCACACGAAAATAACGAAGGATCCCAGCACCACTGCACTTGCAACCATGGTTAAGGTGAATAAGAGACCCCTATACCACCAAGCAAACACTTTCAAAGGCTTGAAGTAGTACAATTCCAGCAGAGCATACAACAAAATCAAGCCAACAGTAGATATAAGAACGTAGGCTGCTGCCATCACATTATAACCAGTTCCAACCAAGCAAGAAATAGAATTGCCGCTAGTCGTTGAAAGAGAACAATAATGCTTACTCTCGTTGACAAGGCCATCTTCCTACACTCGTAATACGGCAAGTTAGGATCTGCTTCGCTAGAGGATCAAAGTTGAATAATGGAAGTTAGTGTTCATACCAATGGCGGCTCCGATTCCCGCGTTACATAAGTTTGGATTCTGAGATTCAGGTTATTGAAGGATGATGGACACACAAACTGTCCGTCAATAGTTGAAAGAAGAGAAAGCTCATTTGATTTTTTGACAGCCCAAAGAACCAAAATGTTCTTTGGAAAACATGGTTTTCCATCACTTGTAAGGTGCAGTACATCACTCAGGATAGCGAAAAAAGGTGAAATTCCAATACCTCCAGCAACCAGAATAAGGTTTTCATACCTAATAGTAGAAGAGAAACCTAAGTTAGCATTAAAAAGTTTCAGCAGTTCTTAAGAATTTGAAAAAAACACGTGTAAAAACATGATGCTTACATCAAATGATATGGTACTTCATGGCCATATGGCCCTTCAACAGAGACGCTTATCCTTTTAATTTTTTGCTGTAATACCTTTGAAGGCTGATCTGAGACACTTGCGGTGAGATCCCTTAGCTTTTCCGTCCATTCACCAAGTACTTTTATAAGCACTGTCAAATGGTGTTCACCATCCAATGGGCTCGAGGAAACACTGAAGGGATGCCATTGCAACCATGATATTTCGCGAATTTGAAGGAAAATGAAACTGAGAGCACTGTATTGGAGATCTACAAAACATAATAAAGTAAAAGCAATCAAGACAAAAGTCATGAAACTAATGGTCAAATACTAGGCATTAGGTGGTGTATGTAGCTTTTCTGACATGTAAGGAATATACAAATGTGCTCAAACTATATTAAATTGAAAGGTCAAGTTAGCTTGAACTGAATAGAAACCATTACAATCACGATGACAAGATTTTTTTAACAGCAACAACGGACAGCTAGAATCTCATGGGAGGGAGAATGTCACCCTTAGGTGAACAAGAACTGCTACACTGAGTGAAAGAGCAAGAAAGAATAGAGAAAACACAAGATTTATGTGGAAAACCACAACAACGGAAATGTCAAGGTGCTTCGAGATGAGAAATAAAGCTTCATATTTAAAAAAAGCCCTTCAAGAGGTCAGAAGAGATTTGATTAATAGTGCATGGAGTTTAAGAAGGGGGGCAATATCACCAAATAAAATACTTATTGTTTGATTTACTTCAATTTTAAATCAAATTTAAATTTACATTATGGGAACCAATTTGAGTCACTTAATCTCAGCTTGTTCATTAATAATCACAAGCCTTAGCATATTCTACTCAGTGAAGAAACTGAATGAAATAGATGACCTAGAGTGATGGGGGGATCTTGAATTCCATCTTTTTTGAATGAAGAACTTATAACATGGGGAAGCAACGAATAGAGAAAGAATGGTATGTTAGGATTACTACTTGGATAGAGTTCACTGCTACACAATTGTGGGCTAAACCCTTGAGAGACCAAAATAAGAGAATGAAAGAAATAAAAACTTAATAAATAAAAAACTCTTTGCTACACTAAAGAATCAAACCATGGTGACTGGAGGTGCAACATGGACTTTTAAGAAGACACTTATGATATTAAGATTGCACAGTCAACCGTAACCGAGTAAATGTACCACTGCATATTGTGCGTGTATATATTTTGGATATCATTTAACATGCTCATCGTGTTAAACTGAATTCAGTTACATGCCAAACTTGAAATTGAATCAAAATCATGTTGGAGCCAGGCCTATGGGATCATAGGTGAGTTTCAAGTTTCGATTATTCCTATCACCCCTAGACTATTTTTTTTCTTTTTTCTTATCACCCCCAGTGTTAGCTCCCAACCTTTAATCTTTTTGTACAACACACCTAACCAAGTTACTTTTAACCAACTACTTTTTCTTTCTATTCCTTTAACCTAAATGTGATCTACTCTTTTTAATATTGGCATTTCTTCTCTACATTATACATTCATAAATTACTTAAGTCCATTCTCTATTATCTTACATTTGATAAACATTCCTTCAACATTCTCCATAATGCAACTCAAACCAAATAGAAGATAATGTAATTAAAAATGCAATACTAATATATGAGAGTAAGTACTTTGAGGCTTCGAAAGGGTCAACTCTAGAGTCCCACAAGGACGACATGCAGCAGAAAGTACATCAACAGTAGGCCGTGATTGATAGAACCTCAGAAAGCGGTCCAGAATGAAAAGGAATATTGCTCCTGCTGCATAGCAGAAAATGAAATCTCCAACATGAAGAGCTAAGAAGACCACGAAGATTATGTAGAGCTGATGGGTGTAGAAGAAAAGTTCAAAATAATTCCTCCTGACGGGGCGAAGAGATGTCACCCACATCAACAAACCAGCAGCAAGGCTGATGACCCCTGGAAGATTGGCAACACCAATGTCCGCCCATTCTACAATCTATACCAATAAAAGAGAGTCAAAGTAGAATAAATGAAGCTCATGATGTATACATACATTTCAATTTGGGTTAATTCTTCAAGTATATGTGTAAAACCAAAAAAGTGAAAATGCTTAGAAATCACTAGTGTGATATCTTACCATCTAAAACAATGCAATAATTATAAAATTATCTTAGGTTTTTTAAACATGAGCAGCCAGAAGAGTACCAATAAACAAAAATCCAAACATCTCATTTCAAGCACCTCTCAACAGAGCCATTATGGCAAGAATACGATTATGTATATCTCGTTTGCTATTCCAGGTTGGAAAGTATGTGACACTCATACAGCATCAACAAATATTTCTAATCCAAATCTCTAAAGGAAGGTCTTCACTAAATGGTCGTTAAACACCGCATTTTCAGTTTGCTGATCTCATAAATTTCAAACTAAGAAATATAACCTTGTAAAGAAGAGAAACAATGATGAAATGAGCAACTAATTCATCTATGGCAGAACTACTAAGTGACACCATCACTATTTTGGATAAGCTTAGTTCTCAATATGCATTAGAGAAGTTGACCAAATCAAGCACAAGCGCCAAAAATAGTGTATCCTAGAAACACATAATCTGAGCTAAAAGGTTAGAGAAGTGAGATTAGCTAGCTAAAAGGTTAGAGAAGTAAGATTAGCTAGATAGAACAGTTTAGTTTTGAACAAAAAAGCTATACCAATTCAAGCTTTTCATGTAGTATGGTTGCATTCTCTCACAGTTCAGGTCTAGGCCTGTTGGGAAAAGAACCAAAGGTTGGTGCCAGTCATGTTTTTCAACAAACTTCAGCAGGATATTTCTTCCCAGTGCAGTTTTCGGGAACCAACTTGTATATCGTTTTCATGATTTTTACACTTTTTCTGGCAGCTTAAACATCCATGTGAATTACAATAGCCACATTCTGGCATGACAGCAGTTTAATCATTTAAGACAGTATTAAGCAGCAATTCCAACTACATAAACGAATTACAATACCCACATTTTGTTTCAAAGCATCATAAATGTTAGCGATGTCTCTGAAATACCATTGAAAACAATTTGAACCATCCAACATGAAGCATATAGGACATTTTCATGCCAACAAATATTCGACAAAGATGAAGCCTTGGAAGTTGAACAATTAAAAAAAGTTCAGCAATATGTACAAAAAGGATCAAACTTCACTAACATTAATTTACATGGGCAACATATTACAACTAAGACAATAATTTCAGGTCTCCTATTCTTTAGATAAAAGTCCTAAAACTCTGCCTGAGGCTGATCAGTGCATTTATCAAATTTAAATCTTTCGCTTAGCAATGTCCAGTTGTATTCCAACTGGTTAATGTCATATGTATTCCCACACGTTATAATTCAAAATCAATCCATATGTATTAAACCATCAACTTGACTTACCTTTTCGTGCAGTCGTCCCTGGATTCCCCAAGCGATAACATAAAACGACCCATGCAACGTGAAAATGGCCATTGTAAGATGCCCCAGCCATACATGATATCTTGTAGCTTGCTCAAATGGGATATCTATCAAACGGAGAAGAATTGAGCCTCTTGCAACAGGAAGGAAAAGAAATGCTAAGCAAAATAGTCCAATTATCCCAAAGTGAAGCCCAGTAAGTTCCAGCATCAGACAACTGCAATTAGAATGATAGATAAATTGGGAATATAATCAGTAAAGCGGAAAGATTACAAGCCGTGAAACAGAAAGGGCCATCGAGCGCCTATTAAACAGAAAGGGCTCAAGCCTATAGTCAATATTTTATACTAATCCATGTTGCCACGAGGTACTTACTGCTCATATCTGGGGAATATAAAAGCATAGAAGACTAGAAATAAATGAAATATGACCTGGAGATTGTTTATTATAGACACTGAAGTTCAGAAACTACAGAAAACATGTAAGAAGGAAGAAAAAATCTCCTTATGATTTGAATCTCTTGAACATAAAAACCAAAAATAGAAAAACTTTTCCCATGCGATCACTAGAAAAATTGCCATGGAGTATAAAAGTTTAACTTTAAATATGAATATTTATCATTCTGTTACATGTACAACTGCACAATATTTCAGATATACCATGGGTCCACGATGATGATGATTGTGACGAAAGAGAGGCTATCCATTGGAGAATCTAAACAATAACTCAAAAATATTCATGAAATGTACTTCATAAAAAAATAACATATAGAAAAATTATAATCTAAGCCTCCAAGTGAGAAGTTTTGGTTTATGTATTGAGGAGTGTACACATGCTGGTGACAAATATAAGGGCAGTAGAAACAGTAAGCCACATATCTACAAACCAAGCGCAATTTGGATAGAAAATGAGGAAAAGAGATACGGAGTTAATAAATTGGGTATTTTGGGACCACTAAATATAATATATTGTACTCCAAGTAGACCTATCAACTGGTCGGATCTTGATCTGACTTGACTCAGTTCCGATCCTATTATCCTATAAAATGAAATAATCTTTTGATTCGAAGTAGCGATCCGAAATCCGACCTACCCCAATTATATTTTTCTAAGATCAGATCCAGGTTAGCACTGACTCAATCCGATAAAACCCAATTTGGTTTTCTTTTTGTAATATTATATATCTCTATTGATTCTTACAATAATATAAATTCTTTGTCATAGCATGTTAGAACCTTCTCTAACACCCCTAGTCTAACTCCTCTTCTCTAATAGATCTTCTCTAACAGCTTCCACGGAGCAGTTTAATTATGACGAGTTGATGATTCTACAAAGAGTAATCTCGTTTGTAACACCCCTAATCGAACAGCCTCCTCTAACAGTTCTTCAAGGAGACATTATTGGATCGTACTCTTCATACCACTATGTCAACTCAGCATCCAAGAGGATATAGAGAACCACTACCTAATAGTCTTTTGCAAAAATAGATATTATGCCTCTGATGCAACAGACGTAACAGATTGTACTAATTATGTCCCCTCCTTTTTAAGCTATAAATGGAACAAAAGCTGAACCAGGGCCATCGATGAAGGAGCACTCCCCCTTCTCTCTCCTCTTTGTACTTATTTTCGTATTTGGTTTCCATTTAAAGACCCTCAAGCCTTGTAAAAGATCGAATTCAATAGTGAATTTAAACCGCCTATACGACGTCATGATTTTTTCCCCAGATATTTGAGTTTTCATGTAAAAATTACTGTACTATTTCATTCTATTTTAGTCTATTTTTTGCACCAACAGATGGTGCGTACCCTCATGCAGGAATAATACCTCACTACGTAAGATCCTTCATCTCTAAAATCCCTTCTTAAAGTCTCAGCTCATGATCAAGTCAGCTTGGCGACAGGCAGTCAAGGGTAAATCCCATCTCAATGTCCCAGCTCATAATTAAGGCAACTCGACGACTGAAAGTCAAAGGTTACCTTTTTTCTAAAATCACATCTATAAAACCCCTTCTCTAAAACTCCTACTCAAAGTCCCTGTTCATGATCAAGATAGCTAAGTGACTGAAAGTCAAGAGTTATCTTTTCTCTAAAATCCCATCTCTAAAACCCATTTTTAAAGTCCTTGCTCATGACCAAGATAGCTCGATGACTGACAGTCAATGGTGACTTCTCTAAAACCCCCTTTCTTAAAGACCAAGCTCAAAATCAAAATTAGCACGTACATCAGTATTTATTATGCTCTGGAGGGAATCATGTTAGAACCTTCTCTAACACCTCTAGTCGAACAGCACTTCTCTAATAGCTCTTCTTTAACAGCTTCCATGGAGTAGTCCAATTATGAGGAGCTGATGATTCTACAGGGAGTAATCTCGTCTCTAACACTCCTAGTCGAGCAGCTCTCCTCTAATAATTCTTTAATGAGTCATCACCGGATCGTGCCCTCCATATCACTATATCAACTCAGCATCCAAGAGAGTATGCAGGGCTATTACCTAATAGTCTTTTGTAGAAACAGATATACCTCTGATGTAACAGATGTGACAGATTGCACTCATTATGTTCCCTCCTTTCTAAGCTATAAATGGGGACAGAAAATGAACCAGGGCCATCGATGGAGGAGCACTTCCTCCCTTTCTCTCTTATACTTATTTCCTTATTTGCTCTCCACTTAGAGACCCTCTGGTGGGGACACAGATCAGCATCGAATTGGATGGCTAAGATGACGTCATGTGCTGAATCAAAATTCAAATTCAAATTAATTAGAGCTATTAGAGATTTCCATATTAACTTTATTTAAATTTAATTTGATTTGATTCAGAGCATATCTGGAAGATTTGAAGACTCACCACATTTGGAGCTGATTTTATTTTATTGTAATAGAATTAGTTTCATATTTGCTTTTATTTTATTTGGTATTTTATTTTCTGCATTTAATATTGTATTTTCAAATTTCTATATGGGATCTCTCTATATAAAGAGGTCGCCTTGCATTGTAAAAAAAAAGAGTATTGTGATGAATGAAATTATGTTTGAGTTTTCTCAGAGCCTAGATCCGGGTTAAGGGGTCGATATTCTGGTGAAGGAAAGGGTAGGGTTAGCCTTTGGTGAGAATCCTCAAATTAGCCTAGTTATCCACTTTTCAGAAAAAAAATAATAATAATAAATAAATA
>KZ451885.1:4162043-4225488 GCA_002786265.1 Apostasia shenzhenica | reverse complement strand
CCTGCGCGGGCTCCCGTCTGCCCGCGCCCCCGCCTGCCCGCGCCCCGCCTGCGCACGAGCCCGCCAGCCCGCGCTCTCCTGCTTGCCCGCGCGCTCCTGCGCCTGCCCGTCGCGCTCCTTCGCCTGCCCGTCGCGCCTTTGCGCGTTATCCGTGCGTCGCCCTCTTCAGTGAGTCTTCTCCGATTCGGGTAATTTCTTTCTTGAACTTAATTAAATTAATTATTTAATTTCTATATAAATTACACGCTTGATTTGAATTATTTATTTAACTTTAATTGTGTGATCCGATAATTTCTTGTGTGTTAATTGCTGTTGAATTTAACTGTGAGACGTCTGTCCTAAATTTCTGAACTTCAGATCTGATTTATTGAATTTAAATTGACGCCCTAATCTAAATTGATAAATTTTTATTTATCATATGATCCATTTTAATTTTAATTTTAAAATATCTTAATTCACGAGATTCAAAATCTTATTTATCATATAATTTATCTAGAAAATTATTTTTCTCTTAATTAAAATAATTTGCTAATTAATTTTGCTGAATATACATATAAAATATCACTAGCATCCTTTTTCCGTCCTTCATCACCCTCAAGTTTTATAGAAGGTCAAATTCGATTAGTGAATTTAAACCACCTAGATAGCGTCGTGATTTTTCCCTTAGATATTCTGATTTCTACGTAAAAATTATTGTCTTATTTCATTCAAATTTGGCCTATTTTTTGCATCAACATAGCAAACAAGCATAAAAAAAATATAATTCCTATAAGTAAAATTTCTATTTAGACGTCGAGGAGGCTTAAAAGATCACTAGAAATGCGTTCTTTTGGTTACAGTGTATTTGAAGGATATTTTTTTGAATCCAGCCCTTTAGAAGGCTGTGTACAGGAAATATATATAGGCCTGTTATGTCTAGTCACTTCTAGTCGAGTAATCTATGGCCTTAATGACGGCCCAATTAATGCCTGTGGATGGCTCCTGTACGGTGTGTCAGCGGTCGCGGCCTGTCGGCGGGAAAACCGCGTTTTCCTCAGAGAAGTACAATCCTCCAACGGTCAGATGTCGCGTCGGGGCCTTGTTCTTCGGGATCTTCTTCGGCGTCTGCTTTTCGGGATGATACTCCTTCTGTTCGGCTTGGGTGCCCTGCTCACGTGGAGACCACGTGAGCAACCACGTGGACGGTTCAGACGAAGAAGGCGCGAATCCAATTACAACAATTATAATTTTATCAAATTCCATAAGTCAACAATATCAACTAACTTCTTCCAAAAAAACATCCAAAACATACCATATATTCTTCATCAGAACATAGAAGGTTATGGGAATGAATACTAGATTAAGGTATAGATTACGAACAACAACAAAAATCAGTGCTTTACCTTCTGTCTTTTATTGTGAATGAAAATCTCTGTATTAGCCTGTGATCACGAACAGCATAAACAGTGACAGACCACAGGACATATGCAGCAAATAATAGTATGCCAATGAATTCAGTTGCACAGAGAACACCAAAGGGTCCATCAGTAAGCACAGGGAATGTCCACAACCGAAATCTGGGAGTCTTATAAGTCTCCCTCCTAGTGATGAAGAGAAGGTAAGCTTGCCAATATTAATGATATTGTCTAGGGAAAAACCAAATAAAGCTTTATAGACCCAAAATTCGCATACTCATATTTTCCTCCTGAGAAGGAAGCTACGTATATAAATGCCAGGAAAGCAATGACAAGAACTGGAGCACTGAATCCCAGAAATATACTTCCTGAAGTTTCCCAAAAAAGAACCAATCAATCAATCATTAAGAACAAAAATGAAAAATTAGATTGGGAAAGAGGTTTCACCTGTGATCCCAAAAGCAGATTCTCGTGTAAGCCCAATCAATTCAAAGAGCAATTTTCTCCCAACGTCTGTAGGGAATAAAAAAATTGCAGCAATCCAGACAAGGAAGATGAACCATATCAAGCATTTAAGAGACCATTTAGCCAAAACTGGCAGAAAGCTCTCATTTTTGGAGTATCTAAAGTCAGACTCGCTCTTTGCTAGAAGAGGAACCTCAGCTGAGAGCTCCGCCATGGAACTCATCAGTACTGAAGAGAGGCAACCAGAACAAAGATTTTGTTCCTCTAATACCTCAATCGTGAATATATACACAATTGCCAAGATGAAATGGATTCAAAGCTAACTCACAAGCAGGTCATGTTAAGTTCCATGGAAAACGACAGGCGGATTCTCAAAAAACACAAAAACAGAAACACCTGGAAAAGATTATTGAGTGGTCGAATTGCAAAATTAATGGGAGAATAACCATCACTCAAATCTTATCTGCCAAAAGAAGCAACTGAAAATTGCATTTACCTAGATGACCCTACAAAATTTACATTGAAGTTACATAACTAGAGGAATCAAGGGATAGAGCCCTTGACAATCTTTTAACTCTAAAGAAAGCTTCAGAAAAATAGCACTGCCCAAAAGCATCATTGAGGGGTGAAAGAGCGAATGGAAAAGAAATTAACGAACAAAAAGCAAATTTTTAATTAGTGAGGTGAAAAACTCTTGAATCTGGGGAAAACTATCGATCTTGGAACCTATAATAACCTCACGCACTTTTTGTGAATCATCTGTGTCAAATTCGACACCACATAAAAAATATGCAAGCAGAAAAAAAGCAGAAAGGAATGTCTCACTGAACTTTTTAAGGATTCTTTTGAGCAAGGAGCACCAAAATTCGAAGACCGTCCAAATTATGTGGCTACCATTAGGGTTTATCACCTGCTCAGGTTTCCGATGGCTGCCGTTGTGAATCGTAGCGACCATGAAGCTGATGGCTACCCCACCGGTCCGACGAGGTATCGACTGCGTCTGCTGTTGGGGAAAGAGGCAGGAGTTCCTGCCGCAAAATTCAGAAACAAAAAAAAAAATCAGCAAAATTTACATCAATACAATTAAATTGTCTTATTTGCATATTGAACCCTCATTTTTCTTCCTCTTCTTAATAATAAGGGCAAATTTCATCCAGGTCCCTGAGTTTAAGGATTATTATCACACAGGTCCACATTTTTTAAATTATATCTTCGGGATTCCTAGTTTTTCAAAAATTATCATCTGGGTCCCTTTTTATTTTTTTATTATTAAAAAATATACAAATTATCATTATACCTTTACCCTTCCTCTCTCCTCAAGATCTGACAGTCGCGCAACCCCGCGCTGCCCCGCGCGGCCACACGACACCGACCGTCTGCGGCCGCGCTGCCCGCAGCGGCCTCCAGTGGCCCGGCTGCCTCGCCACTTAAGTTTAGAGTTAATATCAAAGTAAGTTTGAGGTCCTAAATTCTTTCAATAGAATCACATATGTTGATATTTATATTTTAATATAATTTTTTTTATAAATTTTATTGCTTTTTTAAACCTTTAAATAAAATTTATTTTAAACTTAATTTTTAAATATAAAATTATAAAAATGTCATCTCCACTTTTCTATTATAAAGTTGGCAGCCCGCAGCCCAGTGGATAGCGTGAGGGCGAGATAAATGAAAAGTTATAATAATATTTTTAATTTTTAATTTTTAATTTTTAATTTTTAATTTTTTTGAAGGAATTTGTAAAAAATTTCTAATAATATCATCTAATTAAAATATTAATATCAATATAAATCTTATTAAAATCTTTTTAAAATTGTGAATTTACTTTATATTATTTCGTAATCTCAGTAATCTGAATAACATTAAATCTAAAAAAATAGTGAAAAAAATAATATATTATTTCACTGCAGAGTTTGACAAAATGCTTAATTATTATTACACAGAAAAACTCACAAATGGCTGGCGAACAGATTGAAGAATTCTGCAGATGTTCTAATAAAATTGTTGGGTTTCAGAAAACATATGTTTCTGAGTTTAAGGTTGCATGTTAACAATAAGTTCTCGTTTGTCTAGAAGTTAAAATTAACCTGGTTTAATTTTAACCAGTCATATCACATCACACATAAAATTTAATATTAAAAATTAAATTTATTTCACATCCTACACATATTACTAAAATAATAACTAACTTATATCGCATCTCTTACATATTCCAACATAATAACTAACTTTATATCACATCCCTCATATATCCCAACATAATAACTAACTTTATTTCACATCATTCACAACTTTCAATAAAAAAATATCTCTATCCAAATTTAATTTTAACCTTCTTAAATTTAACCTTACAAACAAACACACTAAAGAAGTAAGCTTTGATCTATTTCTGTGCCCAGAATGTGCAGTGCTAGCTGATCAAGCGGTGTCTTCTAGAGCAGAGATTTAATTGTTCTTGTTTTGTTTCTTTCATGCCAGTGAACCTTATTGTGCTCCAGGAATACTAAATTTATTTACATTGATTGTGTTTATTGTCTCTTTTTTACTCTAATGTTTCTGATTTCATTAAACCAAACAGTTGTTTTCATAAATATTCTCAGTCAAACAGCACATCTTGAACTGTAAGTTTTCAACTGAAGATCTTAAGCAGCAAAATCTTGAACTATTAAGCTTTTGAACCTGCTTTTGATCAACAGAAGATCTCAAATGCACATTTACTCTATTTACTCAGCTGTTCAAAAGCATGAGAACCATTCATATTGGGATACTTAGCTGTTCAAAAGCACATAGTTAGAATACTTTGTATGACATTAAAAAAATATTACATTTTACATTACGTTCATTAGGAAACAGTGACACTATACCACTGGGCACAAAAAAAAAACAAGAATCAACCGCTAAAGCTAAATATGAGGTTGATTGACAGTTGATTCCTGAGTCAAATGTTCTCCTACTAGTTATCTTCTTTTTGAGATTGTACTGTTTTTACTTTTAGCAAATGAAGAAGCTCTTGTGCTTGTGTTTTGCTCCGGCACTATTGCTTTACGCTTGACTAGTAACTTTTGTGGTTTTTGCTTAGATATAACCTAATTAGCAAGAAAAATTATACTTTATTAGGAACTAAAATTTTAGTAAATAGACAATATTTACCTTCTTTAGTTGAATAGAGGAACCTTGACAATAGCGCCTGTTATGCCATATCTACCTACACAACTTGCACTTGACAGAGTGCTGCTTTTTAGAAGATGATGTGGCGTCTCTTGCTTTACCATTTTGTCATCTTCTATTAACATTGGGTCGACAAAGTTGTCTTTTCAATGGAGGTGGAAGAACTTGTTTACCATTATTTTCTAATCTGTTTGGATCTGGAATGGATTTTAAGACTCCTGGATATGCCTTCCTATATAAGTCTTTGTAAAATATCCTGAACAATAATTCTCAATAGAATCAAGCTTATAGTTTATGTATTGACATGACAACATGACAAATCTGTGATCATCCAATATCCACAAACATATATGCATATACAAATCAATAACGTAAGTTCTACTTATTTCAACCACCTGATAGTCATTCTAACCTGCTTGATAGATTGTCAAATTTTTTCCAACCTTCTGTGATGCTTCTAACCTCTTCTAAGCTAATGGTGTTAGGATACTTTCCGAATTTCTTGATCGCATCCTGCGATCATTGATCCTCCGCATTCCATTTATACGAAGCTCCTCGATCAATGAAAGTACAGGTAAGCTCCTTTCTTCACGTATCTAGCTATTAAAACTTTCAGTTATATTATTTGTCAATTGATCGCACTTGATAACGTGATCAAATGTATGTCATGCCCATGTGTCAATTTTTAGATTTGGTGCCATCAACCAGTTGTACGCTTCTACATTCATCATCTTTATTTTTTGCATTTGCTCATTAAAAACAGATAGTGTGAATACGCTGGCTGAAGCCCAAAAGATGTCCCTTAATTTAAGACCAGGAAAAATAAATCGAAAGTTTTAATAAAGAAGCTGGCAACACACTCTTTGCCTTGAACGTGGGAAGATGTGTGCAATAGCATTGTCCAATTCTTACAAAAAAACCAAACTTTAATAATTTTTTAATGGTACATATGATATGTAGTAGAGATGAATTGCACATTTAAAATAAAAAATAATCTGTTTCAATCATATGTTATACTAAAAAATAATATATGAAAAAAAAATTAATACTCATACTTTACCTTTTGTTTGTTATGAATGAGTGTAAGCAGTTACCTATCATTAAAGTTTAGAGCCTACCGAAGTAGTAGCAAGAACCAATGCCAACTATCAGTGTTCTCCGCTTCAACTACTGCCTATGCTAAAGGAAATATATCATTGTTACCAACTACATATATAGCAACTAACAATACACCTTTGAATGCACCTTTGAGATGACATTCATCTAACCCTATGAAGGTTCTACATCTATCTAAGAAACCTACTTTTAATATATTAATACAGATAAACATTCGTTGAAAAAACTTAACATGCACCATCCCTTGGTCCAAGAGTGTAAATAAGATCAACTAATATTCTTGATAAGAAGTTGACAAGCAAATCACCATGTGGGAGAAGCAAATTATAGCTTTCTGTAAAGCTGCCATAGATCCTGATGTTGGCTGCTGCCTTTGCTATATATAACTTGTATCTATTCACTTCAACTTCATATTTTTGCTTTAATTCATGCTTTATAAGTTTATAGGTCATGTTAGGATCTGCACATAGCCACGCCTCAAGCTCATCAATTACAAACTCCTGAGTAATATTACTTTTTCGTTTTCTTTTACATTTGTGCTTTCCTTTAACATATCTAATTTTGAATGTAACCCATCAGGAAGAACACTTGCATGAATCTTTCATTTGCATTTTACATCTTTACATATTATAGTATACCTTTTCTTATCATTCTTCACTTTTCTAATACTAACACCCTCAAACAAGCAATACTTAGCAACCGTGACAAGAACAGAGAGATTGCAAACACATCATCATTGAATGTTTACTAGTTACACACATTTATGTATGGATGCCGAATGAATGCCCCCAAAAGCCAAGAATGGTAAATCGTCATGAAATTGGGGAGAAGAGAGGGGTTGAACGTGTGGCCAGGTGAGCAAGTGATTAAGGTAGGAGCTAGGGCATACAAGCGGAGGTCGCTAAGTGTCGAGAGATTTATCTTCAATTGAAAGAAAGGGTAAATAAGTCATTTGTTATTTAACATCTGTTATAGCTCAAAGACCCAACTGCACATTTAATCAAACTAGAGGACCAATTTGCTTCTTTTAAATGATCGATGGACTTATTTGCACATATATGTAAACTAAAGGGATCTAGATGCTATTTGCCCTTTATTTTATTACAATCATTAATGTTATGTTTAATTTATGAAAATGAAATGAGATTGTTTGAACATATTAGTTTGTATGGATCAGATAGTATAAACTATGTGACTTTAAATGAGTGAATAAGACATAATATTCTGTGATTTAAATGTAAATATATTATCTATATTAGCTTTAAGGAGCAGCATGACTTAAGTATTTCCAAAAAAGTTATTCACCTAAGTATCACTCTAATTTAAGCACGCTTAAGTATAGAGTTTCTCATCATTACCTTTACAATTTTTGCCCCAAAAAGTGTCTCTATTATTTGAGATCACGATATTACAATATAATATCAGAGCTACTGTAATATCTCATGATCAAAATGCAAAAATATTATCTATTTTAATTTTAGAAAATTGCGTGATTTAAATACTTCCAAGAAAGTCAGCCATCCTTATACTATTCTAGCTCAAGAGAGCTTGACTATGAAATTTCTCATTATTAGCTTCATGATTTTGCTTCAAAAGTCATCTTTAGCATGTGGAATCACGAGATGTTGCACAAAGAATAGGTAGTAATCTATTGGGTTGCAAATGAATCAAATTTTCAAATGAATTACCTGATATTCAGGAACTTGTCTCGTTTGTTCATGTTCATTTGTCAAATTAAATGAGCAAGCCGCAACATGTTTCTAAAATTTTAATTCTTAATCCTTTATATAGTTATATATATATATATATATATATATATTGGTGTAGATATTTGACAATTATCATTAAAACGATCAAGAGAAAGTATACATGAGTATGAATATGCTCAAACATCACGATCATATATCAAAGAAAATATGAATATAAGAATATAAAGATCGTGAACATACTCGTTTAATATTTAATTATAAGTTAAACTATAGGTTTGTTTGTAAATTTGTTTAATATTGATTTTCATATTATTATATAATTTTAATCATTTACTAATTTAGTTTCATAGTCTATAAAGAACAAATAATTGATGAATTTTCTATGAACAAATATGATTATTGAGCGTGATATGGACTCGCTTATATAGTTTAATAATTGGCTCGATATGAACTCGATAAGGAGTTTAATTCGAATCATCGATAACTCTAGCCCACCACCTGTTTGTCGAAATGCCTAGAAGAGCTCTCCTCCTCCCTCTCACGCCCTGGGCTTCACAAGCAGCGCAGAGAGATACCACTCGTTCTTCTCGATCCCCCTGTCGAGCTTCCTCCCAGCGTCCCACCTCACCCTAGTGAACCCAATCCGATCGATCATCGGCACGTAGGTAGAGTTCATCTGCGACCCAACGCAGAAGAAATGATCGAGCCACAACAGCCCCCCGGGCCTCAGCACCCGGTAGATGTCATACAGCGCGAACTCCAGCACCACCTCCGGGATCCAGTTACTCAGAACGTGCATCGAGTGCACGATATCCAGCGTGTTGTCGAAGAACGGCAGCCTGTTGGCCACACTGATGTGCAGCGGGATCAACCCCCTCGAAGCTATGAAGCTGTTGAACGGCCCGTCGAAGTTCATCGAGCTCGTCACGATCGTCACGTTGCGCTCCCTCATCCTCGCCGCGAACGTCCCGCTGCCGCCGCCGATGTCCAGCCCGATCCTTATGGTCCCCGGAGGTCGGAGGCGCAGGACGGCGTCGATGCTGTAGTCCATGCCGCCGTCGTCGTGGAGCCACCGGGATTTTTCCCGGCCGGCGAGGTCGAAGCAGTCCTTGCAGTCGTAGGAGCCGGGGGCTTTGCCGCGGTTTACTAAGCAGGTGTAGTTCTTGCAGGTGTAGGGATCCCAGATGATGCTGGTGTCCGGCGGAATGGTCCAGAGGCTCGCCGGGAAAGGAGAGGGGTCGGCGTAGTTGGCCGGGGTTTTGGGGTGGCAGCGGCGGCGGGGGAGGGGCTCGCAGCCCTTGAGCATGAGGCGCTGGGCGAAGACGTCGTCGACGGGGCACTCGCCGCCGATTTCGTATCTCATGTACTGTGTGAGCTCGTCCTGGAAGCCGCGGCAGGCGAAGCCGAGAGATGGGAAGAGCTCGTCGGAGCCGAGCTGCGAGGTGAAGCCGAAGGGGAGCTTGTGGGGGCCGAAGGCGAGCTTGAGCTCGCCAGAGAGCTTATCCTGCCACCCGTCGAGGTCATCAGGGGATGGCCGGTCGCCGTGGACGCGGCCGAGCTCAGTGAGGAGGGTTTCAAGGAGGGAATTGGAGGTGGCGAGGCGGCGGTGGAGCTCGGCAACCTGGGTTCGGGAGGAATTGAGCTCGCGGCGGAGGGAATCGAAGTCCCAGAGGTGGATCCGGGGGCCGTTCTCCGACCAGCGGATGCCGAGGGGGTTAAGCGAGGAGAAGAAGTAGATGGTGAGGAGGTTGGAGGAGACAAGGAGGAAGACGATCTTGAGCTTTGAGCGAGTGGAGTTCAGTGGGTAATGGGTTTGCTTCCGGGGGTAATCCTCCATGCTCCCCATGGCCTCTGTTTTGAGCCGAGATAAGAACAAGATCTGATTTTTCTTGTTTTTCTTCTGCTTTCAGAGGATGTGGGTGGAGAGGGGAAGTGGGTTTTGGCCGGCGAGGAAGAAGATCTAGAATTTGGGTTCAGTTCCTTATGGTTTTATAGAAGAACTGCAGTAAAGACCTGCCTAACTTCACAAATTTCTCGTCTTTCTCGAGGGTTTCCTCGGATTCAAATAAAAGAGGAGGTTGCTTCGGATCAAGAAAGGCGCGGAAGGTCATGTGGGTACTGAAACCCGGCGGTTGCCTCGCTCGAGGTGAGTTGGACTGCGTGTCTCTTCAGTATTTTAAGCACCAATTACTACCTTCATGTGCGAGTGCGAGCGAGGGCGAGTGTCCTCTAACGGCTCTCAGGTCCTCTTTGACAATGAGCTAAAAATCATGGCTAAAATTAGTCATGACTAAAATCTTAAATTTATTTTAAAAAAATTTAAAAAATTATTTTATATCTCATCTCACACAAATTCTAACATTAAACAATCACTTTATTTCACATCCAGCACAATTCTCAATAAATCAATCAACTTTATTTCACATCCTACGCAATTTTTAATATAACTAACTTACTTTATTTCATATCATACACATTTTTCAAAAATGACTAAAAATTCTAATTAAATCTTCTTTTTTTTCTTATTACCAAACAGAGCCTCAGTGCAATGCGTTGACTCACTTGATTCATTTGTATTTCAGTAATATGTATTTAAATACACATAATTTAGGTCAACTTGACCACCCTCAGGGCCTCTTCTCAATAGTTGATGTGAGTTAGGGGAATTAGTCAACAAATTTAGATTCCCTTGTGATCCTAAAGGAAAAGGAAGTCAATTCATGATCATGAAGATAGGTTCATCTCATTTTCTCTCTCTTCAGCTCTTTTAATATGGATGAATAGATTCAGGGTAAATTGCATTTAGGTCCTCTAGTTTATATTTGATTGCATTTTTGTCTATTTTTTGAATGATGGGTGGTGTTGTTAGAATTGCTTATTGATAGTATCATATCGTAAATTTACTAACAAATTATAATATTAATATACAAGTGATGTTAGCTACTAGCGTAAGCTTTTACATTGATAAATGTCAATTTACTTATATATATGTTTAGCCCAACTTGGGCCTCCAAGTATTGTTTTTGTAATAAGTAATATCAATATTAGTACTAAGTCATGCTTGTGTAAAGAGAGAAGTATGATCAAGAGAGTAAACATCAAAAGAGAAGACTGGTCAACATTTTCTCCCAACAAATGTTTCGCGAAAATCTTTCACAAAATTGCTCTTAAATAGGCTATAGATCATGGGCATTCCCGCAAGACAAGCCTAAAGTCCTATCATGTGCTCCGCTCATGAGACAAGCCAAATGAGCAACTGCAGTTTCATAAGATTACTCATAATCATCTGCCCAATATTAACATATCTTTTTGACAAGATGGATTTAGATAACTGATGTCACATATGATTTTTATCGCAAATAAAATAAAAGAACATCTTATTTGTTATGAGCACCAACAAAATTTGAAATCTAGGAACTTAATCGCCACCCCATGCGATGGAGTATATAGGCTAGCTGCCTTCGATCACCGTCATCCTCTAGTAAGAAGCCACCACGTCAATGCCTCCTAGACTACAAGATATGACAGAATTGAGGAGATAAGATCTTTTGCTACACTTCTAAAAAATCTATATAAAGGCACTCCTCAACAAAACCAAGGGAGAATTTTTCGCACCCTGCATCATACCTTAATCTTGTAACTCTGAAGCTAACATATTCCCAACATGTTCAAGCCTCTCTTCTTCTTCTTCGTCTTTTTTCTTTTCTACATTCTTCTTATATCCCTACTCCAAATAAAGAATAATCTCTATAACATAAAAAGTTTATTGGAACTCTTGTTAAATCACCTAAGAGCAAGGACACACAAGAGCAAACTTTTTCATGCAAAACTCTTTGCATTCTCCTTTTTTTTCCTACTTAATTGTTTGTATTATTTTATTTCTTTTTGCATTGGGATTGTACAACCCAACATCTAGTTCTAGCAAGTTGACTACTTTTTGTTGCCACTTTCTTTAAATTGAATCTTATTTGTTCATTTTGAGTAGATATATTTTAAGTAAATAATCGAGTCAATAGTTCAACTAAGATACATAGTTGACATTGGTTATGATTTTATGAGTCTTAAAATATGACTCTCTGACCTCGTTTGGTTCGAGTTTTTTTTTTATATGAAAAAAAAAATATTTTATTTTTTAAGTTTAATGAAAGAGAAATTTATTTTACTATTAGAACGTGTAAAATATGAAATAATAGGCTTTGATTGTTTTTATACTATCTTTTTTCTTGATTTATTTATTTTTTTTCTTAGTGCAGAAGGCTAGAAATGCTAATCATAGATTACATTATTTTCACACTAACTCAAATCTCAACATAATATTAATTTTATTTCACATCAGCTATCTACAAATTTTAAAGTTAAATTATTAGTAAAAGAATGATCATTTAAAAAAAAAATTGTTTTAAGATTAAAGTTCCTTATAGTTCCACATCATTAATTATTATTTTTCTTTAACTATAATTTTTAAATTGTATAGTTTTATCAAAGATACTAGCAAATTCATCTTCATTTCAATGGAAAATGTCTGAAAATCTGACATAAAAGCATAATATGCACTTAAGGACCTAATGGCATAATTTAATGTTCATTAACCAAAATATAATTAACAAACTTAGGGATCTACAATGAATTTATCCTGAATAATTTGCCTCACATGTGACCTTTAATTAACTTAAAATTTTATTTTCACATGTTCAGATTCTCCATGTCAAATGCCAGCCCAGATTTATTTCTGCTAATTTTAGGTATTATGCACATGAAGCTTCTTAACCAAGTTAGGTTTTTTTATCAATATCTTACACAATTTATTTTATATATTATGAACAAAAACTATATATAAATTTTTTTAATATAAAACCTATAAATTATATATACAAACATTCAAAAATCAACCAAGTTTTCTTTTTTTATCGAAATAAAATTTTCAAATATAACATTGTAGTATAAAAAAGTACAAGTTAAGATGAATATTTCATATTTTTAACTCAACTAAAAGACCTTAATAATTCATTTAACTCTTTTTTTTTAATTACTTTTTAATTGAGATTTTTTTTATTATTGACCTTCAGATTTTTAAAAAATAGAGGCCAACAAATTGTCCTCAAATAAATATGTTTTGTGCATTTATCCTGAAATATGTTTGTTGGCCCATAGTCTTAGTTTTCATTTTCTTCTGATAGTAAGAAAACAATTAATAAATTATTTAAGAAAGTGTTTTAGCTTAGTTGTTATTAACTTAATTCTTTCTTTCACATAGTGAAAAGATGAGGCACACTTGAGGCTCAGAGTTATGGTCTTATCTTTCGACATCACAATTTCGCACTTCACTTAAAAATTATGGTGATGGTATAGTTCAAACTTGAAACCCTGTGGCTCCCTAAGCTAGAGGAACACCAAGAATTAATTTGAAGGTGTTATGACGAGAAACAATCAGATTTTTTACGTGGAAAACCGGCTGAACGGAAAAACCACGGCTCCTTTTGGGGAGGCTTCAAAAATCACTGGAATCAATCTTTTTGGGATTACAGTAAGAAAGCTGAGGGAATTTGAGGTAGAAGTTTTTTGGATCTAGCCAAAGAAAATGCTTTTCTCGTTACAGTGAGATATTTATATCCTGGTCTACTCTGTAGAGTCATTTCAACAGAATGGGTTTCAGCTCTAGTGACAGACCATCAATGTCCGCAAGGGGGGAGCCACTCCCTGACTTTTGCTGTACGATGTACGGACGGTACGGTCTGACGGCAGGAGAGCCCATACCTCTTGAAAGCAGTATGATCACCGATACTTCGCTAGGCGCCGGTCAGTTCTGTCTTCTGCTGTTCGTCTCGGTCTCTTCGGCGTCTGCTGTTCAGGGTGATACTTTCTCATGTTCGATGTCGACCGCTCGTGTCGTTGATGCCACGAAAGCTTCCACGTGTGCTGTCCAGATGATTGAGCGTGGATCCAGATGCAACAGAAGTTATAAGACTATAAAACATATCTGACATTGTTGTACTCCTCTAGCCAGGCCTCTTCCTTAGAAGCAGCCATCTATTTCTCAGCCCTTCATGAATTTCTCTTCTGCAGTATGCTGCTTTTTAATTTGGTGCTCTTGCAGTCTCAGAGTCAATCAGGTCCAAGGCTAAGAGGCATCAATAATACCTGTAAGAAGATGAACCTGTTCACTGAAGAAAAACACCTTTATCTCTGTCATTCCAATATTATTAGTTGCCCATAAAATTACCAGCTTCCATTATTCTGCACTCTTGCTCCAGCTCTTATAACACTTTGTCTCTTTCAGAATCAAACTCTCGAACTTCATCTCATATAGTTTGATTCAAAATAAAGCTTTTAACTCACTTAACTTTGCTATAATTTGAAAAGATAACAAAAAAGAAAGAGCTAAATAACTAGTTTTCTGTGTTCCAATTCATTAGAGCCGCTTGGAAGACAGGGAATGCTCTTGCCCAGCTCCACTCTAGGCTAATATGGTCGAGTCACATTCAGATATCATCAGTGCTGCGTGTGTACGAAATTATAATGATCATTTTCTACTTGATCGGTTTCTTGAGAGAGTGAATTTGCAACAAGGATCCTACAAATGAAAGATGGCGGCAATTGTCTTGCGCTATTTGACCAATGAGTTTTTATGTTTCTTTGTCGCCTGTTATAAAGGTGATTTTGAAAATAAATTGAGAGCGATCATCAAATTTGGAAAAAATATACTATTTGTTTATGCCTAGTAAAATATATAATTTTTTATTTCTATCTATTTATTTTATAGTAAGATCTCCGTACATAAGAAGACCTCTCAGAATTATCTTATGATTTCTATTTATCTTTTTTGCCATTATATTTATTGTCTTTGATTTGTGTGTGAGTTATTTAGATATTTACGTATATGTCAATCTAATTCCCACTACGCATTACTATAAAACTCGGTGTCAAACAACGCAATTTTTTTATTTCTTAATTTATATGATTAACATTCGACCTAATAATGAATCTTTCACATAACAGACAAACTAAAATTTTCTTTATATAACAGCTAAATTTGAATTATTCCTTTTAAAGTAAAACTAATAAAAAAAATATGCTTCCAAAGTCGAACCACTAGAAATGAACAATGTACATCTTTAAAATTAAATATTTTTATTTTTTTTATAAACTATATTTATAGTTTATATATTAGAATTTTTCCTAGCCCAGTGAGAATAGAGCTTTGCTTAGTACTAGCTAGGAGGTTGTAGATTTGAATTGTCACTATAATTTTGATTGTAACGAAAAATTGTGATGAAGTGAAGAAGAAATTTAATAAAAATATAAACACAAGATTCAAAAGTTTATTAGTATTTTTACTAGTATTTGAGTTATATCAGTGAGGAAGAAATTTACCTGAATAGTGGAAGATTTCAGATTGAAATTATATTATCGTTATTTTTAATTGAGGCAGAAAAATGGTAGAGTTTTGAAAAGGAAATTTAAGCCTCATTAATGTGCAAGAAATTATGTTTTCCTGAATAATTGAAGTCTTTATCTTGTCAAATCAAATTAAATGTTTCATTTTTTCACAGCTTTCAATTTTGAAAAAAAAATCAAACACGTGAAAGTCTTTCAACAAAAAAAAAAATCTAACGGCTCGTGGCGTACAAAGGGGGACGAATAAATCTAACGAGATTCACCGACAATGAGAGCTGCAGAAATCATGACTGAGAGACGAAGAGAGAGAGATATAGAGAGAGCCAGGTGTCTTTTTAATGTAAGAAAATCATTGATGGAGGGCTTTCAACGGCACTGATGGCCTGATGGGGCAGTGGAGCATCCATCAGGCCCGCTCATTTCGAAATGGACGGTGAAGATTAGATGCCTGTAGTCCACGATTGGGCAGATGTATTGTGTATCATGATCACAGATAGCTACGAACCTAGAAATAAACAAAAC
The DNA here is from genome assembly GCA_002786265.1 of Apostasia shenzhenica. Classification (NCBI taxonomy): domain Eukaryota; kingdom Viridiplantae; phylum Streptophyta; class Magnoliopsida; order Asparagales; family Orchidaceae; genus Apostasia; species Apostasia shenzhenica. Next base: position 4,209,719 of record KZ451885.1, on the reverse strand, counting down.
ATTTCCAGAAAATAAATACTGCCATTTTTTATTTGAGTCAATTTGAAACTAAAACTCAAATTAAAGTCAACTCAAAATAAATTTTAAATTTAAGAATTTGTAATTATTAATTATTTAATATAAATTACATTTTTATTATTTTTATATGATAATTTATTTAAATTTATATTAAATATTTATATATTTAATATACTTATATTTTAAATATAATAGAATATATATATATATATATAACATCTCATAATCCCATTGTAAAAGTATCGTTCGCTTTATTTTTAGGAAAACTATATGACTTAAGTACTTTCTAAGAGGTCACTCATCCAAATGCTACTCTATCCAAAGCATGTTTATACAGCTCAGGATTTTTTTCCCTTTTTGATGTGAGACGATTCATTTCTGTGCCTCTCTCACCACTTATTATTTAGTTTAGAAGTTTGGTAGGAGTCTCACTTTGCCTCAGTAATTTCTTTCTCTTAAAATATCATGAGGCGATCACTTCCCACCTTCTTTGGCTACGGGTATCACAGGCCTACCAGCTTCTACTTAGTTCATCATCGAACCATATGTACTATGGAAGGTCAGCTCTGATATCATATTATAACATCCCATGATCCCCTTATAAAGGTATTATCTGCTTTGATTTTCTTAAAATCAAAGCAAATAATAACTCTACAATGAGATCACAGAATGTTACAATATATATTCTTTTGGCCCAAGTGATTTTTACTATTGTGTAAATACTTGCTTTACTAAATTTTTTTTTCTTAATTTACTTCTACCAAAAAACTTTGTATCAGTATATATATAACAATCAAATTTTAATTGAGTCATATGAAATTCTAAATTAATCTGTTGTTTTGAACTGACTTAAATTTAAAGCAAATTTTGAGTGATTTTTAAATTTCAGTTATTTTGTTTTATCTTTAATTATCTTATACAATCCAGCATGACATTTATCATATTATGAATAATAAATAAATTTAAGATATTTCAGCAACTGTCAATATTTTGAGCTGGGAGTGGGACGTCTCTCTTCTGACGAATAAATGAGCGTACATATACTGGAGATCTACGTCCACAGATTTACGTTATCGCGGTCTTTCGAGCGCGTCACCTACGATGGGCTTGCGTCCGCTCGTTTCCTTCCTCGCTGGTCCTCCATCGTCATCGTCTTCCCGGCGGCAGTTTTCTTCCTTCTCAGCCATTTCTCCCTCTCCACTTTCCCCATGACGAAGCCAACCAGGATCTTAGATTATCTCTTCAAGCGCTTCGCCCGGTGTCAACATAGAGGTTCCTATATGCTTTAACTTTCTCTTTTCACGTTGATCCATGGACGCTTATCCGAAGCTGAATCGGCCTTTTGGCAGGGTCGCAGCAAGAGGACTTGGAATCGATCGCCGCCGGGGAGCAGAAGGTCTTCCGGTTCGAAACCCTAGCGGCCGCCACCAGTAATTTTAGCCCCCAAAACGAGCTCGGCGTGGGTGGCTTCGGCCCCGTGTACAAGGTAATAACACAGAGAGGAAGCTGATCTTTGATCTCCACTGCCTCGACCGCCGTGTGCTTGATGAAATGCTTCACTGGGAAATTATTTAGGGGCGACTGAAGGATGGGCGGGTGGTTGCGGTGAAGAGACTGGGATACGGGTCGCGGCAGGGGGACAGGGAGTTCGCGAACGAGGCGATGCTGCTCTCGGGAGTGCAGCACAAGAACATCGTCAAGCTGTATGGCTACTGCGCCCATGCTGACGATAAGCTTCTTGTTTACGAGTACGTCCCCAACGAAAGCCTCGACAAGATCCTTTTCTCCAGTAAGCCACCGCTGCCCTCTTCCTTTCTCTCTCCCTCCCTTTCTCCTTCCTTTGCCATTGGAGCTAACAATGGTTGAGGACAATTTTGCAGTTACCATTTTTGACATGATCTGTTTCCATTTCCACTTTAACAATTCGATTTTTACAGAGGGATGGTGCGAAGTTGACCGTGGCTTCTCTAAAATCTGAGTCTCATGAACCAAAAATGGGCAAAAAAATATCTTAATAATATTTTAAATTTATTATAAATTTTAATAACTTTATTTCACATCCAACACAAATTCCAACTTTAAAAATCAACTTTATTTCACATCCTATACACCTCCCAATATTAAAATAAATTTCTTTCCCATCAACTCTATAAAATAAAATATTTTTTCTTTCCTTACTCAAATTCATCCTCCAACCAAACAAGCCCGGCTATGAACTCCAACATCCAGATTGATTGCCCGTTTTATATTGAAGCAGAAGATACATTATGACTTAACCTCATTTCTTTCAAACGTAGTGTTGGGTATCTATGATAGCTGACTAGTTGTCTCCTACATTTCTCGAACACAAATCCCTCATTTCAAAGAAGAAGAAGGTTTGTCTTAATTTCATTGGAATCAATGTGAGGAAAACTTGCAGCTTCATATAGTAGATTGATGAGAAAAGTCAACTTGTCGATACATTAAATGCCTAGAGGAGAGTGACCATGATAGGGAAATGGTCTATGACAAAATGGGATAGTATGCTTAACTAATTTAGCATTTAAAACATAGTTAAAGCTAAGCGCAGTGGAAATTTCAGGTTGATAGACATGTAGTTATTCAAATATATTGTGCCCTAATATATTTAAGAAATTATGATAGTAAAAGAACAATGAATACAAAATCACCAAATTTACATGATTCGGTGCATGGGGACAGCCAAAGAGAGATTTTATTATATAGTAAACAACTAGGAAGAGAACTTTCACCAATTACCTAGTTTTGGATCTAAGATGGGATACATAGAGCAGATTTCATTCTTCTTCTGGATTGGATGATCAATGCTATATTACAGCCTTGGTAGATCATCCACAAATATCTACAAAATTGTCTTCTTATTAACAAAAATAACAAAGAACACGAGAGGTAAAATACCTTGCTTGTGGTTGCAATACTCGAGATTAGACCATGCAGCTACCCACAAATTCTCTAGAACTAGCTCTTACTTCCACTAATTGGCTGCTTTTAACATATCACTTATATATTCCAGTGGGAAATTAACTATAGGCAAATAAATGGGATTAGATCTACTTATCCAAGATCAGTTAAGTGGGCCTCTTCATTGGACCAAGCCAAAGCCCACTGAAGGCTTTGATCAACTCGAATCCTTGAATCTCCACCTCTTGAGTAATACTTATGCATTTTAGGATTCTACGTACATTCTCATTTAATGGCATTACCCTTCTTCGACCTTTCGAAATTCAGCTCCTTTGAATATTAGCAGAGCTTAGACAATGCTGAAACTTGATTGCTAATTAAATGTCCTGATCTGGCACAAACATGATTGTTAGCTTGTTTGTAGGATTTTTTGGTGTTGAAAATTTCATAATTTCAATGTCCTGATATGGCACTAACTTCTCATGTTTGTAATACTCGATGTACTTTGCCCTAGCATGGCACTCTAGATTCACTGCAAGACAAAATTCTTTCTAATTATCACATTGTAGTTGAAAACTTCTGTGAAATACCAGTTGCAATACGCCGCTCTCGGTATTTTTCTAGTGCCACTAAAGATGATGCTTATTTTTTTATGTACTTGCAATTGCTAGCATTATTTCCTTTTAAAACAAAGTACTCCGCCGAATTTGATGCTTTTGAGCATATTTCATAGAGTTTGACCTTTTGTTACTCTTGTTACCTTTTGTTGCATTTTGAAAATAGAATGAGAATAAATGATAGGAAAACATAAGCCAGAGTCATCTAAGACATATATTCCTCCCATCCATCATTCTTGTGATGCTTGTTAGTTTAGTGGATGTATTTATTATGATTGACTTTGTCTCGCAGTTCATTGCTTGTCCTAAGTTTGATATGTTCGTTGAGATTTAATCATTTTTTAATTTTTTTCCAAGAAATTTGCTTGGAGAATTAACTAGTTGCATTAATCTGCATCATATGCATATTTTCTCATTATCTTTGCATTTTATTATATTTAGTTTGAAATTCATACATTTTTTGGATCTTTGGTCCATCTCATTGTGTCCCATTGGTTTGTCATTGTATGTCATCCAAACTTCGCGAATTATCCTACATCAAAGAGATGATAACGATAGGAGGATGCAGTGGATTGAAGAGGGTGCTTTCTTGATGTAGCGAGAGGATCGATATCAGGCGATCCTAACGTTACCAATACTTTGTTAGTGCCTAGGTTTCCTTTTCTAATTATTATTATTATTATTACTAAATCCTAAAGTCGCTTTTGCCATTGAATTTCTTTGCCTTGAAAAGTTTTGTGATTGGCATGTTTGTCCCCCCAACTAAATCAGTAAACTAAACAAAGGAAGCTCTAATTCCCAAAATTTATATTATGCATAGCGGAGATTTGGATTGACAAACGTGTTGTTAGCCAAACGTGCTCAAATGTATTCGAGAAATTACGATAGTAAGAGAGCAATTCAAACATATGAATGCTAAGTTTACATAACATGAAGGGATCCTCTTACATCTAAGGAGAGAGCCAAAGGAGACTTTATTGTATAGAAGTACCCACAAATTTCTAAAGGGTAGCCCCTAATCTCACTAAATGGCCACGTTTACTTATTCCCACTAATATTCCAATGGGTAACTATAGAAAAATAAAAAAAGGTTGATTTACTTATCCATATATATAAGGGCCTCTTGATTGGGCCAATGCTCAAATTAAGGTTTTTGAATGTTCCCAAACGGTTATGATTTAAGTCAAATCCTTGACAAAATTGTAAATGTTGATGCTTCCGTTCACTAACTCGAAGCAACTCAAAACTGATATGTGAAACAATTGCTCTGAAGATTTGCATAAAATTTGGAACATAGAGACATTGGACTCCTACGTAAAACTTATAATTTGATCTGCTCATTTCCAGTAGATGTTTCAGTTATAGCTAAACTTCTTTTTAAATAAAAGCTTTTATCTTTTTATAAATTAAAAGATTTTATCTTTGCGAGAAAAGAAGTTTATTTATGAACTAAAGGAATTTTTTGTTGTTATCTTTTTGTGCAATTGATCTAACAATTATGTACATAGTAGAGAACAACCAGACAACAACAATGACACTTGATTGGAGGCGACGATATGAGGTGATGGTTGGAGTGGCACGAGGCCTCCAATACTTACATGAGGATGCACGCACGCCCATTATTCACCGGGATATCAAGGCTAGCAATATCCTGCTAGATGAGCAGTGGTGTGCAAAGATCGCAGATTTTGGCATCTCTCGGCTCTTCCCAGAGACAGGCGATCTCACTCATATTAACACACGTGTGGCAGGCACTAATGGCTATATGGCTCCGGAGTATGTGATGAATGGGTCTCTCTCCCCCAAAGCTGATGTTTTCAGCTTTGGAGTTGTCATCATTGAACTTGTCTCAGGCCAGAAGACCTCTGCATTTGTTCCACAGCCTGGTGCTTCTACACTTGTTGAGTGGGTATGTTAATTCATCTTGTTTCTCTCCAAATTTTGTAGCATATTGCTCAAAAATAGATTTATTGCTTTACATGTAGATGAGTTAGTAGTTTAGCAAACATATCTACTTTATTATAAGTTGTGTCAATATTAACTATTTTAATATCATTATCGCTAATGGCATCACAAACAAAATAATATCTGTTGTCAATATGCTTTGTTTTTTCATGAAACATTTGATCTTTAATAAGAAAATGGCATTTTGAGAGTTAATATAAACGATAGTGGTATTAAAAGTATCTGAAAGCTCATCATATAAACATCTTAACCAAATAGCCTCTCGAATTGCTTCTGTGATAGCCATGTAGTCATGCTTAGTAATGGAAAGAGCAAATGTAGACTGAAGTATTACTTTCTAAATAATAGTGCATGCTCCAATTGTAAAAACATAAGCTGTCATTGACCTTCTCCTGTCGAGATCATCTGCATAATTTGAGTCGATATATCCTGTAATAGAGTTTTCATTATTGCTAAATTGTAAACAAGTATTAGTTTAACCCTTCAGATATCTTAATTGTATTGATTGCTAGTGTAATTTTTCTGGATCACCTATTTACCTGCTTACAACACTAGCAACTTGTGCAATATGGATGAATACAAATCATAGCATACATAAGACTACCTATTGTATTAACATATGATACATGTGCCATGTGTTAGAGTTTATCCTCAAATTGTAGTGAATCTTTCTTGGATAATTTGAAATGAGCAGTTAAAGGAGTGCTGACTGGTTTAGCATCAATCATACTGAACCTTTTGTAACACTTTTTGTTTATAATGCTATTGAGTCAACCATAGTTTGTTGGATATTCTGTCATGCCAGGAATTTTTTTGTTACTCCTAAGTCCATTTTAAATTCACTCTTCAACACAGTTTTTATATTAGCTAACTTAGATTTATACTTGCATACTATCAACATATTATCAATGTATAAGAAAATGAATTAATGTATCATCTAGAAGCTTTTTCAAATAGACATAACAATCAAAATTAGATCTACTGAAGTTATGTTTTAACATAAAGATATCAAATTTTTTATATCACTTTAAAATTTCTTCTTTACTTTGAACAATAAATCCTTTTGGTTGCTGCTTAAAATCCTTTTCTTTAGGTTCACTGTGTAATGAAGTAGTTTTCATATCAAGTTGCTCTAATTCGATATCAAATTTTGCTACTAAAGATTACAAATCACAAAGCCTGTTTGTTTGTAAAGTTAAATTTAATAAGGTTAAAATTAAATTTGGATAGAGATTTTTTATTGAAAGTTGTGAATGATATGAAATAAAGTTAATTATTATGTTGAAATATGGGAGGGATGTGATATAAAGTTAGTTATTATGTTGGGATATGTGACGGATGTGATATAAGTTAGTTATTATTGTAGTAATGCGTGTAGGATGTGACATAAAATTAATTTTTAATGTTAAATTTTATGTGTGATGTGATATGCTTGGTTAAAAAATAAATTAAAGTAAGTTTCAACGGCCAAATAAAAGGGGCCAAATAGAGTATATTTAACAACAGGAGAAAATACCTCATGGAAGTTCACATCTTCCACTTGACAATAGCCCTTTGCTATTAATCTTACTTTGTATCTAGCATCCTCTACGCTAGGGATCTTAGGCTTTTTTATAAAGATTTAATTACAGCCAATAACTTTCTTACTTTGAGGACGCTTCATAAATCTCTAACTTTGATTCTTTTGAAGAGATTTAATCTCTTCTTGCATTAATAATATCCATTTTTCAGCATTTACACTAATTACTAGTTTGTTAGGAATTAATCTTATCTAATCGGTAGAAGCACAATAGAAATAGGATCAATGAAAACGATAATGATAAAGTAGATAACAAAGAAACATCGAATTCATGTGGTTCAGCATAGAATTTTTCGGGCCTACATCCATTGAAGAGGAAGAAAGAAAATTTACTGTTATCAAAATTACAATATAAGTATAAACACATACTGAAACAGAACAAACTCTCAACCCTGATTCGCAATACACCCAATCTCACAATAAAAAAAGTTTTAAAATTAAACTCTTTTCTCACAGAAGAGAAATATCATCGACCTCACAACAAAAGAAAACAATTAAATGAGCTTAAGACTCTGTTTGGTAATAAGAAAAAAAAAAAAAAGATTTGGTTGAAATTTTTAGTCATTTTTGAAAAATGTGTATGATGTGAAATAAAGTAAGTTATATTAAAAATTGTGTAGTATGTGAAATAAAGTTGATTGATTTATTGAGAATTGTATTGGATGTGAAATAAAGTGATTATTTAATGTTGGAATTTGTGTGAGATGAGAAATAAAATAATTTTTTAAGTTTTTTTAAAATAAATTTAAGATTTGGGTCATGGCTAATTTTAGGCATGATTTTTAGCTCATTGCCAAACAGGGCCTAAAAGAAAAGAACATAAAAAATTTCTACACTTCTCTTCTTACTTTCTTGAAGCTTAATTTGCTTGTGGAATTATGATGAAATACCACTTCATGCTTTCAGGAAGCTCTTTTATAGCCAAGGATATAATTCAAAATTTAATTTGGCAACTTAAGTTCACATTCACTTTACCAAAAAGTTTTAAATTGTAGGTGGTTGACTTGACTATAGTAAATACATAGTCAAATTCATGTTACATATGTTAATCTCATAATCCAAATATTCACATTAGCCATCAAAATTAAACTTTGATTATCCTTTCATGAAAGTGTGAATATAAGCCATTAATTTGACTATAATTTTTTTCTAGAAATCCATAAAATACTTACTTGAGTAACATAAATAAATTATATTTTTTTGTGCTATAAATGTAAACTGAGAAATGAGTGGAATGAGCTTCTCGATGCATCTAAAGATTATTTTGGCGTCTATTATGTCAAATTTTATAATTTTCAGTTTGATGAATGTAAATGGAAAAATGGCTTAGCGTTTGGTTCATTGTTACTTGATATTATGTTATGTAATCTAGATATCATGACATTTAGATATCATGACATCTAGATGTCATTTTTTGACTAATAATTTTATAGAAGATTATTTATAAATGTCATTGAACCAAACAATTGTTTTCTATAGATAACATAACATAACATCAAAATAACATTGAACCAAATGCCCCCTCCCTTTAATGTTAGGCTTTATTTGGGTGAAAATTTGAGTTAACTTAGATTGAAGAAGGTAAATAAGCGAGTTTTTTGCTCCACATGGGTAAAAATGCTAATAAAGTTTTAGTTTTGTGAATGTAAATGTCATGCCCCAACTTATTAATATAATATTAAGCTGTAGACCAACTAGCTAAGTCGAGGATAATCTTAAACCATTTCTCAATGCTAAATAAAATAACTCAACATCCAGAAAATATATCAATAACCACATAAAGTAGTCTAATTGTACTATAGTAATTTTACATCACTCTCTAATAAAGAGCAATTAAATAAAAAAATTATAATTAAAATTATCTTTTAAGATGATCATTCTCACACACATCCCAAGTACAATCTGTATTGTACCTGAAAAATAAGTAAGAGGTGAGTCCTTGCAAATTTAGCTTTACCACCTTCATATGAAATCAAGCAACATTATAACATACAATTATTACATTAAATAAAATAGATACATGCTCATATTATAATATCTTTTGTATTCATAAAATATTATAACACAGTTATATAACATATGAAATATAATAATAATTAATTATCATAATATTTCATTATAATTTATTATTTTTTATTTATATTTCTTTATTATAATATTTTTCTGTGTTAAGATGTAGAACTATCATTATATGCCTCTTTACATAGAAGCCTGATAGAAGTTTCTGTCACTTTGTCATTCTAGAAGTCTGTAAGAGTCGCTCTTTATACTAGTGATTTTTCTTTCTTGGAATATCACTCGGCGATCTTTCCCCACCCTCATCGGACCAACTTATCATAAGACACTTCCCGTCCTTATTAGTTCTAGGTATACAAGCTCAATCGTATCATATCATATCACAAAACACCAATTCAATTCCACACAAAATTATTATTTTACAATATTCAATAATGAATATTATTTATATTAATTCAGCATAGATGGTAACAGTATAATAATCTATCATGAATTCAGTATAACAATGAATAATAACAGTAATAGCATAATAATAAATTAGTATACGATAAAACAGCAATAAAGCATCGTAAGCAAGTATTAAAGCCTATTTCTAGCATTTAATAAACAGATCATATAAAGTTGGTTTTCTCTACCTCAAATTTGAGTCGATAAAATCTCGTTGCGTAGAAATTAACCATAATCTCTTCTCTCTCTGTGTCTCTTTCTCCCCCTCACTTCTATCTCTTTCTCTCTCCTTGTTTTCTGCTTTGCTTCACTGGCCATCCCCTTAAGCTTGTATATATTATACAATGTAAATATATATTATATTATTTTTAATATAAATATTGCTGCACAAGCTAACACAGCCAAAGCCAGCCACAGCCAAAGCCAGTCCTCTAGTTTCTCCCTCTGCATATATGTCCAAAATCATCAATTCTAAGTCTATTTAGTTAAATTTAATTCCAAATCTATTATAAATCTTTCCATTGAATCTATATTTAGTCCAAATATATTCTTAATTGTTTCTAATCAATCTAAACAAGTTTAACCTATATAAACAAGAATTTATTATAATTAAATCTTCATATAAATTTCTTTTAACTAATATAAACACGATTACTTATTAAAATATGTCATGTACTAAATAAATTTTCAAGTTGTTATACAGTAAATCTGTAGATATTGGTGTCTAATAGTAAGTTGGGATTAATTCAGTGTCACCTATGTAATTGCCCCTTTTTAACATCTTATTTGATATACTTGAAGAATGAGAATAGAACCACTTAGTTGAAGCGCTAATATTTCAGACACTTCAAGATAGAGACAATTTTATTCACCATCAATTTCCATTTTTTTTTTAAGCTAGTTCTCTGAACATTTCTACAGTTCCTGAATCTGAACAAGTTGTATGTTTTAAGGGAAAAAAGTAATTTATGAACGACATTATAACAGTTCTAATCGCAAAATTGTTTGTTCTTAACTCGTAAATCAAGTTTGTTCCCTGCTTGGAGGTGCACAGATGCTGCTTATGTTGTCTCTCGGTTTAGCCTGAATCATGTTTGAAACTTTTCTGCAGGCATGGAGGTTTCACAGAAAGAAGCTGGCCATGGAGATCCTTGATCCGGCCTTGGCTTCAACAGCTGACGCGGATCAGGTGGCGCTGTGCGTGCACGTAGCTCTCCTCTGCACCCAGGCCGACCCGAATCTTCGGCCCGACATGCGGCGGGTCATCGTGATCCTTTCAAAGAAGCCGACTGCACTCGAGGATCCCACGAAGCCAGGAGAGCTTGGCTCCAGGTACAGAAGAAAATCTAAATCTTCCAGCCGAGCCACAAGAAGTTCGGCTGCTTTCACCTCGACCACCATTACCTCTTCGCCTAATGCCGGCCATTCGGCAACTACCTCCTCTACGGCATCCACGGCCGCTGCCACGCCACCTCGACAACAACCTGATGGGCCTCAGCTTGCTTATGAAACAGTGAAGGTATAGGTTCTGCCTGCTTGCTTCCTGCTATTCTTTTGTATAGTTTACTTTTATTAGCAAATTAACAACAGCCGAAAGCAGCAATATTGACTTCACTTACTAATAATCAATTTATTTATTTATTTCTGGGGCTGAGTATATTATATTTTATAATTTCCCCCCTAGATTTGTCTGAATTTCAGGTACCTATCGTTTCTTCATTTAATTCGACAGGAAATCCCTTCAAATTATATGTTAGATTTATTTCTCGTGTGAAATCATGTATTCTAATCATAATAATTCTCAACTAATCGAAAATTCAATTGTAGCTCTGGTTTTAAAAATTAAATCAAGTATTAGCTATGGAGGATTATTTTAAAAAATGGTCAATTTGTTAATATCATATATGTTCATGAGTTCAAAAAAAAAAAAAAAATCCTCCAATCTGCTTAATTTTTTAATTTGGTCGATGAAGTTGACTGTATGTCATATGGGTTTTATTAATTTTTTGGGTAAATTGCAGTTGGGTCTCTGAGATCTGAGGGCATTGTATATTAGTCTTAATTTTTTAAAATCTCATTTTGAATTTTTAAGGATGTAAAAATGTTATATTTTTTAAAATTTTTTAATAAAAAATGCAAATTTTAATTATTTTTGTATTAGTATGAACTATTTATATATTTATTTCTATTTATTTTTTTAAAAAAAATTAATAAAAATTTAAAATTTAATTTCTCTTTTTTTATGAAAAATTTAAAATAAAAAAAATTAATATTAATAAATTAAAGTTATATTTTAAAAAATTATAAAATTAACAAATGATAATAATTTTATAATATATTAGTAAAAATTTAGTAATTATATTTTAATTAACATTAAAATTACATAATTTTTTAAATTTAGTAAATTAAATTAAATTTTTAAAAAATTGAGATTAATTTGTGATACACTTCCTACTGAATATAATTTACCCTAAATTTCTTTTCTCCACACGTGACAAAATCTGAGTTTCTTTAATGTTTTCTTTATTGGTACAATTATTTAAATAACTTTTAGATTCTTCACTCCAAAATCATCTTTTCTTTCCTATAGTTGAGGGTGGATATTTTCATCTCTTTTTGAATAGCCAAAAGGATCTAATGTTAAAAGTTACAATTTCCAGGTACCAAACAAAGAAATTTACATTACATTATGGTTCAACCTAAAACATTAGCATGAAATTTAACTAAGAGAATTTTATTGAATTTCAAAATATTAATTGTAACCTTTACTAATTTTATTTTTAAAAAATTGACTTTAGATTAAAAAAAAAATAACGTATGAATTTAAGTCGAATCATTTTTTGTACATAATCTTTACTAAAATTGACTTGATATCGGATTGACAAAAGAACAAAATTATTAGGTAGTACACAATTGTCAGCATTAATAACAACAGATTTAAAAAAATAATAGTAATACTAATATAGTATTTTACGAGTATTTATTTTTATCCAAAATAATTTGTTATTAATTTTTTACTTGAATTAACGTTAATTTTATAAGCTTATATTATATACAAATTTTAAAATAAAATACTTCAATTTACATTTTATATATTTTAATTTTTTTTTAAAATTTTTATAAATCTTAAAATAAAAATATAAAATCAAAATTTCTTTATTATCTTCATTAAATAACTTCATAAACAAACTGTCTACATGTTATAGAGATTAACTCATTATTTCACTAAGGTAAACAATTATGTAACTCACCTCCTTGAAATCATGAACTTTTTTAGCTATAAAAAAAAATCATGAACTTTTACCGATTCTCTTACTTCATCCTTTGTGTTAAAGACTGTTACTTAAAAATTTAATCATTTTTATTTAATATAAACTCAATTTAATTTTTACTAGATGTAAAATTGACTACCTCGAAATAAATAAACTTAGCACATAATGGACTCCATATGCCAATTTTAATATGTATTTATGCTTTCCTATAAGTATTTAAGATCTTTTATGTATAAACATATCGTTAGAGAGTATATATAGAAAAAATTATAGTGTAAAATAAACATTATATATATAAGTTTAATTAAAATAATATATCTATTAAATATAAATATGATTCAAAAAATTTGCATTTGAGTTGAGGCCAGCTCCTTCTAATTCAACACATTAATATTCTTACATTTTTTATTTGAAAGTTGGCAAAGCCATAATATTAAAGTAAAATAATAATACAAAAGTGTAGGGAGTCAACCAATATCTTTTTTGACAGAAATAAAATTTGACTAATATAACATAATACGTCAAAAAATCGACCACACTGTTTATATTATGCGACATATGTGTAATCTTACAAAATGAATATCAAAGCAAAATATCGGTATCCTTGTTGTGGTTCTTATGCATTTGAGGGAAATTCTCGGAGTTGATTACGGTGTTTTATTTAAGTCATTTAAAAAAAAAAAACATTTATCTCCTTCGATCATAAAACAAAAATACGAGTTATAGAGACAAATGAAAAGACATCCTTATTCTATATATATTATATATATATGTTAGGAATTAAGCTATAATGTCTTTTTGAATAGCTTTGTTAATATGACAAAAGAATTAACATAAATCTCATCGTCCAAAACTTTTCTTATCAAGTATCAAACGGCTCCGAGTAAATAGAACACTATTTAGTAGCATGGGTACAATCACATGAATTGTAAATGATTGGCCGCGATGAATCAAAAAATCCACACAAAAAAATAATTTAGTAAATAATCAAATATAGTGCTCACATTCAAGGCCAAGTTCATAATTTTTCAAATAGTTATCACAAGAGCTATAACTCAATTAGGTAGATTATCTCATTTACCTATGCTCTAATGCTTTTCAAAGGAGGCCTTTACAAAATGATCGTTCTTGATCTTTTTGAGAGTTCGCTGTCTTACTCGAATAAAAAGTTGTTAAGCATTGTATCGATATTAATAGCCTAAACTAGACCCAATTAATAAGCGTATCGATCGTCTATAAACCAAACAATTCAAAGTTGAATTTAAGCTTACTAATTTTATATACAATCTCGACATATAATTAAAAATATAAATGTGATTGAAAGTTGTACACGTCAATGATAGTCATTACTACTATATTAAGCAATAATATGATATTTATGTGACATAATTTGCAGTAAAGACTAAGTTTCCATCATACTAAAAATATAATTTATGTTATGAAAGTTTGTACTATTACTTAAAATATATCATATGAAATGAAATCATCTATATTTTTTAGCCCTAAAATCAAATTTAATCTAAGGAAAATTTATTTTTCCTTGCTTTAAGTCCCTGTTAAATCAGGATCAAATCAGGACCAAAATGATACTAATTTAAAAAATAATAATAATAATAATAAATAAATAATTTTATTCATTCTACACAAATTCTAATGTAAAAAAAATATTATTTTACTTCACATACTCAATAATTTTCATTAAAAAATTAATTTTATTTTATATCTTAGACCAAAATACTCAATTTGAATATTTTGGTCTAGATTGTGAAATAAAGTATACATTTTTATTAAAAATTATTGAGTATGCGAAGTAAAATAATATTTTTTTATATTAAAATTTGTATAGAATAATTAAAATTTTTTATTTATTATTATTATTATTATTTAAATTAATATTATTTTGGTCCTGATTTAGTCCTCACACCAAACAGAGCTTTAAAGTGTGTATTTATTTCATAGGGTGAACACTAATACGTTAACAAATATTTCTCAAGCTTTTAATTATGATTTAAAAGTTATTAATTTGAATTAATAAGTAATATAAATTTGTCATGGAATACATTGGTTCAAGTTAAATAATCATATTTTAATAAATTCACATCTTATATAAATCTCTAAATTAAATTCAACACTATTTTACATATGCATAAAAAATTTGAAATAATTTAATTTAATTTAATTTATACTAAGATGAATATTTTATGATGAAAATTAAATTTATTTCTTATATAAATCTCTAAATTAAGTTCAACACTATTTTACATATGCATAAAAAATTTGAAATAATTTAATTTAATTTAATTTAATTTATACTAAGATGAATATTTTATGATGAAGATTAAATTTATTTCATATAGATTACAGATCTCATAATAACTATTTATATTCCATATATATATATATATAATACATTTTTTGAGTTTTTTTGACACTTTTATTATAGATATTACAATTTACAACATTTTAGCGGTACGTATGCGGTAACGGAACTCATATTCTCACCGCAGAGGTGGAGTACGCGAACCCGGAGAACATCGCCGGCGTCTCAATTCTCCTCCATTTTCCGCTCCCAATCTCCGCCACCCAACCACCGTACCCGCTGTTTCCGACGTCTTCTTCTCCGGCAACTCCCATCATGAAAACCGTATCCGCCACAGTCCCTCCTCCGATCGCCACCGCACAGCAGCCCCTTTTCACTCCCTCCGCCGGCGCCTCTTCTCGCCACCTTCTCTCCCCTCCCCTGTACTCCCTGATACCCTGCCTTCCAACACACCATAACCCTCCTCGCCCAACTCCGGCGAAACAGGTGGCCGGGGAGCTTCCCTCCTCCGGCCACACACCCTCCTCCTTTAGCCACTTCCCACTCGCCGGATCGTAGCACTCCGCCGCCGAGTCGAACCTCCCCTGTCTCTCCGTTCCGTATCCGCTGACCACCCAGAATTTCCCCCCAATTCCCACCCCCTTGCACTCGTCCCTCTCCTCCGCCATCGCCGGCAGCGCAGTCCACTCGTCCGCCACTACGTCGTACGCCTCCGCCGTCCGCAGCGCGTTCTTGGACCCGTCGTGCCCGCCGGCGACGAAGACCCTCCCGCCCACCGCCGCGCACGCGAAGAACGACCGCGCCGCCGACATTGGCCGGCCCGCCCGCCATTCCCCGGTGGCCAGATCCAGCACCCACACGCCGGCAACTGGCTCGAGCGTCTCCGGATTCCAGCCTCCGACGAGCACGAGCTTCCCATCGACAGCGGCGCACTGCGCAAACGTCGGGATGGGCTCCGGCGTCACGACACGGCGCCAGCACCCATCGCCGGCGCTGCATACGGAGACGGCGCAGAGCGGGGGACGAAGATCGCCGGCGTTGATCGGCTTGATCAACTGTTCGTCGGGGTCTCCGGCGGATGGGACGGCGGCTTGGACGAGGAAGATGAGGTCTTCCTCGGCGCCGATCGTCCGGCGGAGGCGGCCGAAGATGGGGGAAGGGAAGAGGTCGCGCCACCGGCAGCAGACCCGCCGGAGAGCAGGGTGAAAGCGGTGCGGCACTCTGGCGATGCAGTGTAAGGCTATGTCGTCCGGCAAGCCAGGCATGAGAGCTTCATATTCTGCCATTAATGAATTCTCTGTGATCTGATTCGAGGGAGTTAATCTAACGAAGGAAGAGATGAAGGTGGGCTTAGGGTAGTGACTAGCGACGAGTGACGAGGAAGGAGGAGGGAGGGATTTATGTAGGGAGTGTTGAGGGTCAGGTCGATGTAAGTGACGACTGGGGAAGATGACCGGAGATTCAAGTTCCTAATGAAGTGAAGACCGGGGAAAATGCTCCGAATTTTTTTATTTATTTATTTCTGTTTAAGTATACAATAATATATATAATAAATATTATAAATTTTATATTTAAATTTTAAGACCCCGTTTGTCTATGAGTTTAAAATTAACCTGATTTAATTTTAATCAGGCATATCACATCACACATAAAATTTAATATTAAAAATTAAATTTATTTCACATCCTACACATATTACTAAAATAATAACTAACTTAAAATATATATTGTGGACTTACATAAATTATCATATATATGAGGACATGGATCACTATTTATGGGGTCATATGCACCATTTGTTTGCATGAAAATAACTAGCACAAGATTATTTATTGTTTTTTTTTTTTTTTTTGCACAAGATTATTTATTGTTGGGGATCCTCATTTTTAAAATTAGGGCATCCCTTTTATCAGAATGATGAGAAAGTCGAGAAGGATCTTCTTGAAAAAAGCTATCGAAAAAAAAGCAAGTTGAAGTTTCAGTGATGACTAAAACCTCAATCACGGGGGTTGACATGAACTTCTCATTGAAATTCCGAGTTTAAGATTTAAATTAAAATTTACAAACCTCAAACGAAAATGTGCCACGAAACTTTAAAGCTTTAGTTTGGACCTTTGGCTTAAAAGGAAACTCTGATGAAATGAAATTTCGTTGGGCAGAATGAGGTTTAGTTAACTTTGTTCAAGAAAGTTTTCGAAAAAACAACCTTCAATGAGCGGTGCATTTATAGAGACCTCACTAACTTAAAGAGTTGCTCGTTCATCAATTTATCCAAAACAAACTTCCTCGGTAGAATAGATTGTGTGCTTCTAAAAAGTTAGAAAATTCGAGATAGTTATGATTAGCGACAACGTATATGGTAGGCCTGTTAAACAGTTATGGTGCAAGAATCATAACTAATAATTAACTAAACATCTAAGGGAGTGCTTGTATTTGACAGCGGGTGCCGTACACGCATGATATCTTAGCAAAAAATTACATCTAAAGTCATTATAATTTCTCCGACTATGAAAAGACAGTAGTGTGATGTTGTGTTGATGATGCTATTGTGAGGAGAGTCTATTGGAGTGAATCTAGAAGTCTATTCAGAGCAGGGTTGTTAGCAATCTGATCATGAATTGATCTAATATCATATCAAAAATTATATTGAAAATTTTCAATTTAATCTAGATCTAATCTAAAATATAAACAAGAAAAGTATGATTCAATCTCGATCTTAACTAGGCATAGCTCGTTTGCTCTCAATTTAAGCTCAATATAAATTAAAGTCGATCCGATTTTCAATTAAGTTTCGACTTAAATCATATTTTTTTATCTTGATCTAATAGTTAGAAATAAAAATAAAAAAAATTAACCTATAGTCAACAAGATGAACAAGTGTATAATATAATATTCATTAGGCTATTGCAAAAAACAAAAATATACTAAAATCAATTATATATACAATTATATATGAGTAATATTTAAAAAAATTCAATCCAATGTTAGCTCAAGGTTTGATTAATAAAAAGATCAAGCATAAAAATGATTAGTTAGTTCGTTTAGATCAAGTCATTCTCGATTCGACCTAAAATTTGAATCAACCTTCGATCAATTTTTAATTTTTGAGCGAAATTAGCAGCCATAGTTAAGAGCTCTACATAGAGAAGAAGAAGAAGAAGTGATAATTCATTTTTTATTCAATAATTTATTTTATTAATTTCTATTTTATTCTATTTAGAATAAGAGTAGATTATGCTAAAAGCCAGTTATGATTTGGTTGTATTCAAATACCACAGCTATACATGTCAAGAGTGATAGTGAAAGCTTCTTAAAGATCATAAGATTGTGCTGAAGATAATATTTTTAAGGGATAATTATCTATATATTACATAATTTAATTTTATTTATATCTTATCTATTTATTCTTAGTTAATTACGCTATGTTTATTCAAAATATTATAAAATCTTACATACACATATTTGAGTTGAAACTTAATCAAAATTTATTTGAAAAAAATATTCTATTAGTAAATTATTAAAATTATATTTTTACTCTTAATGTTACATATTTTTCTCTTCCTCAATACTATACTAAAGCGCTGGTTTGTCCTAAAATTAATTCACATTGCGGATGTCTCCTTTCTTTGTCGCCACCTAAACATTGATTTTAGGATTTTCACTCAAAATATATTTAAATGTCCTTAAAATAATATGATGAATGACTCAGATTTTTTGTAATCTAACTATAATTAGGTTATTAAAAAATTATAATTACTTATTATAATAGAAATAAGTTAAAATGTGTGTACGTAAGATTTTATAATATTTTGAGTGTGCATAGCGTAATTAACTAAGAATGGATGAGTAAAGCATAAATAAAACTAAATTGTGTGGCATGTAAGTAATTATCCCTATTTTTAAATAGAGAAACTGCAAAAATAATATCCAAATTTATCTTATTTATATATTAAATATTCAGTTTTCAATCTTTATATATTATTTATACTCTTTTTAATCATAAGAAAAATACAAATGGCAAGAATATATCCAAATATTAATATCAAACAATATTTATTTTTAAAACTATTTTTTAATTCGTTTTTTAAAACTATTATTTGCTTTAAATATCTTTTGGCGTTCGTTCGGCAGGGGGAGAAATGGACGTCTAAAAAGCTTGCTTTTCTTGGACGGAATTGCAGATATTTTCATTTATGTACCGTAAATTACTTCTAAGTCCTTAGATTAATAGAGTGCTTTAAGCTAGTCCATATATTTTGAAATATTTTATACAGATCCCTACCTCAAAATGATCCATAAATTTAAAAAAAAAATGATCCACAAATTTTACAGTCTTTCATTGTAAAAAGAAAATAGGGATTTTATATTGAGGATATTTTAAATAAAAAAATTATGTGTTTCACCGTCAAAAATAAATATTACGTATATCATACTGAAATATTACAAAATTATAGATTTTATATCATTATTTTATAAAATTACACTTTACTCTAATTTATAATCCAAAACACTGATTCTTATATCCTAAATTATTTTAATATTAAAAACTAAACTATAATTTTTAAATTTTAAATTTTAATATTATACTTTAAATATTTTTATTTTATAAATTAGCTATATATAAAATTCACTTTAAATTCAGATTAGTGAGATGAAAACTTATATTATGGATTTATCAATTATACACAATAAGATATAATTCATAAAAATATATTATTAATTTAATTTATAATTTTCTTCAAAAATATTACCTGAAATATATAATTTTATAAGATTTAACTATAATATATATAATATTTTATTTTTTATAGTAAAACGTATAATTTTTGTAATAAAGATATCATTCATGTAAATCTCTCAAAATATTATAGTTTTTCATGTACTTCAAATCGGTCCCTCAAATTTTAATCCCTCGAAGGAGAAAGAAGAGAGACCAGATTAACGTGCATTATCAACATTAAACGCTCAAGGACTTATACGAAAGATTTTAAAATTTATGAACTAATTTGAAGAACTTTACAAAATATAATTTTCTATCATGTTCACATATTTGTTTCACAGGATTAAATTTAATACACGGTGTATCAAAAATAAAAATATTGTATCCTCTCAAAAATTTTGTAATTTAAAATTGATTTTATAAAAAAAAAAGCATCAATGGCATCAAAAAAATATAGTGATTTAATTTCTTAGTCAGGCATGCTCGAGATATTTTTTGATAAATTATTCAAATCTTAATTGATTTTAAATCTTAATTGATATTAAAAAGAAGTTGACGTAAGTCAATTAAACTCTAAGTTATGTTTAGTTTGAGGAAAAAAAAAATTTAAAAAAAATTTGTGAAAATTTTTAAAAAAATATGTATGATGTGAAATAAAGTAAGTTAGATATATTAAAAATTATGTTGAATGTGAAATAAAGTGATTGGATGGGATACAAAATAATTTTTAAAATTTTTTTAAAAATAAATTTAATATTTTAATTATGATTAAAATAAATTATTTTTTTTAGTAACAGGACTTTAAAGATAGAGAGGGAATACAAATTAATTTTAATTTTAAAAATATTTCAATATGGTCTCTCATGCAGGGTTTGTACTAATACATTCATCCCAAATATTACAGGTTTATTAAAATAAAAATAAATGACTGTTTTACCTTTTGAATTTTCATATTACCTAAGATCAAGAGCTTATTTTAAATTTTTTTCGTAAAAAAAAGAAATTTTAAATTAAGAGAATGAATTTGAGTTGTAAAAAGTGTTTAAGAAAAGTATTAAAAAAATTAAAGAAATTACGAGAGTTTGATGAGGGGCATTTTTATACATAAAGAAAAGATTAACGATAATATTTGTATGATATTGACAATTTATATTAACAGAAATCACGTTTAATTAAATTCATTAGATTTGAATTTTAAATAATCAGATTTAATTAAGTTAAATATTAATTTTAACCATTTTAAAATTTAAATTGCATAAAAAGTATTTAATATTCTATATATTTAATTTTAAATAATTAATTCCAGATGAATAAAATTAATTCTATCATAATAAAATAAATAAATCAAAATCAAACTTATTTTTTATCGGGATGTTACACATGATATCTAAATAATATGACATAACATTAAGATAACATCGAATCAAACGCACCTAATTGTCATTTTGATTCTTGAGGTCTAAGGAAAACGTCAAGTGGGTTGATTTTTTCAATGAGGTCCCCGAGGTTAAGATAGGGATGTTATCAAACTAATTTCGAGTGAGTTAAAGGCAAATCAAATTTAAAAATTTTAAGCTTGACTCAGCTTAAATTTGGTTCGAAATTAAAATGAGACATGATTCTAATCGGCTTGGCTCGAGTCAACTTAGATTCCGAGCTCGCTTGAACCATGACTTGAATTAGCTCATAATTGTAAAAAAGTAAGAATATTATGTATTCACGAGGAATTAATTATCCCTATACCTAGCAGCAAATAAGTTTAAATTATTTATATTATATATATAATTTTGAGTCAATTCAAATAATATTTTGAGGGAGCTAAGCTTAACTCGAACTCGACTCGAAATGAACTTCGAGCCAAAGTCCCTTAACTCATTTTTAGCCGATTCAAAAATCAAATAAGTTCCGAGTTTCAAATATTTTTAGCAGATTAAGAGATCAATATTTCAATCCAGTAATTTCTACTTAATTTGATATTTTTTTATTATTAAAAAAATTTTATATGTAAATTAAATATTTAAATATAAAATAAAAAAAATATCCTCGTTCTCCGATCTGCTATCGAAACTACTTAGCCACTTGAGATATCATAGAAACTTGGGCATTACATTTAATTTAACTTATTTTTTATAAAAAAAAGGGGAAAAAAAGTCATTTTAAATATCGAATTTAAACTCTATGAAAACTACCAAAATTTTCTCTTATAGAAACATATAAGATATCATTTTAAAGTTATTGAAGTCTTCTAAATAGTAAATAAAATTTCATTTAAGTCCGATTTCATTTGATATACATTCTTCTCTTTATGCTCGGCTCTGTCAGAAAATTATTTACTTCCAATAGTTTAAATTCATGAGCTCGTTAGCTTATCATAAAGTCAAAATCACAAAAATATACAATTAAAGAATTTGTAATAGACTTCATCATCTACAATATATTCAAATTTTAAAGAAAATGAATATGATTTGCCTACCTTATGAATCAAGCTTTGCTTTACCTCTCAATAACATCTCAGTCAAGTTATTAATTAAACTTTAAATTCTAAATAAGTATATATTTAATTCAAATTATTAAGACAAAATAAAAAATCATAATAAATACCTAGACGTTATATAATTCCAATTCAATAATGTTACAAATATATATGAATTACACACGCACACATATACATATATATATATTATTTGAGATAAAAATTTCAAACTAGAATTATATAAAAAATAAAGAGTTAGGAGAGAAGCCGTAGAGATAAACTATAATTTGGACGAAAGATTGGTAAAGAACTTCAGCCGAGGGCCCCTCTAAAGGAGGGAAGGAGCAGAGAGAGAAGCTGCACACAATTTAAGGAGGGCTCTGCTGGATAGTCGTAGCTGGATAGCCCGGAGATAGCTACAGTTGAAGAGAGGAGTAGGGCGGACAGTGCTAGCTAGTAGTTATCTCCAATAAAATCAGCTGAGAAGTTGGCTACTAAGGAACCCTTTTCTCACCATAAATGTGGATATTTATGGTGAGAAAAAATTAGGTGAAAGTATATGAGATAAGTGGCTACTCATTAATTCCCAAATGGCTAAACGGAGTGGGGTAGGCTACTCACACCGCTTGTCAAGTCAGGCATTAATAAAGAGCACCTCCTTCTTTCCCTTAGACTTGAGTACAATGCAATAGGGTAAGACTATGATGTAATAAGAGATGCGCGCTAGTGTCCTGCTCGACTCGTACCTGGTTGTCTGGCCCAAAGCGTAATTCAGTCAGGTGCATCAAACTTGTTCGGGAACAAAATTCTAGTGACCAATTGATGGATTTGCCTAAAGCTATCACCCGTCGAGATTATATATATACATACTCATATTATATGCATGATATCTACCTTTTTAATTATATATAATAAGCAAATGAAAATCATGTCTGTAAATCTTTACACTCCAGCAGTTATTTAAAAAATAAATGACAACTATTAAGCCTTCTAGAAGGGGGTAAAAGTGTAAACTGACATACATGCATGAAATAATAATAATAATAATAATAATAATAATAATAATAATAATAATAATTATTATTATTATTATTATTATTATTATTATTATTTTAGCAGTATAGACGTGAAAATTTAAAATTATTTTGAATTGATTTCGGATAAACTAAGCTGCCAAAAAATTATCTTCTTTGGGTCTATTTATTTGCAAAATTAAATTTAAATAAAGATATTGTTTATTAAAAATTATGAATAATATAAAATAAAATTAATTATTATGTTGAGATATACGAAAGATGTGATATAAAGTTAGTTATTATGTTGAGATACGTGAGGAATGTAATATAAGTTAGTTATTATTTTAATAATGTGTGTCAAATATAAAATAAAGTTAATTTTTTATATTAAATTTTATACGTGATATAATATGTAGATTAAAATAAAATTAGGTTAATTTTTAATTTTAAAATAAATGGGACTAAAAAGTGCATAATATAACTTACAAATTAACAAATATAAACATCTCAAAAAAGGCAGGGCTTTTGATGGTGACATGCAAATCATGCAGTTGGGTAGGGCAAACGGTCTTTGATAATCGGATTTGATTCGAAATAGAATTAAAATTTTTAATTTTAAGTAAAATCTGATTTGAGAAAATTAAATTTTATTTAAATGCAAAAAAAAATTTGAGTTGTTTTGTGTATAATTGTAAGTTTTTAATTTTCTTTGGTGTATATATATCTTTAATAATTTATAATATATAATAAGATATAGGAGTTATTTTATTTAGGTTTCTAAAGTTTGACTATTTTGTTAAAAAAAATTATAAATGTCAAAATATACCATCTAAGTTTGCAACAATTACTATATAGTTTTCTGGAGTTCTAATTATTTTTAAAAAACTTTCAATCATGTCCAACATATCTTTTTCTATTTAATATATCATTAATTCATCCACTAAAAAAATGAAATTAGAATAAATATTTTTTAATTTATCATTTTACTTCTAGATTTCATCCGCCTGCATGTGCCGTTGCCCTCGCAGGTGGCCGCGTGCAAGTGACTGCGCATAGGCGGCTGCGCAAGTGGCTTCGCGTGCGGGCAGCTGCCATCATGGACGCTTGAGCGTCGCAACGCTGGTGGCTATGCACAGCTGCATGACTTGGCCAGTTTGCGAGAGAACATGTGCTCAACAGCAAATGGCTGCTGGTAGTCAGCTTGTCGTAACGGCAGACGACTCGATCCGACAGGCTTGTGAGGGTCCGACAAGTCTGAAAATAGTTATGGCACACTTTGAAATTAATAGATTAAGTAAGAGTATTTTTATCAATTTTAAAATACCTAACAAATTCTATCACGGAGGACCACGATATCCCATGTAATATTTTTTACTGACCTGAAAAGCATATTTTGATATTTATGATCTTTTGTCGCAAAGTAGGCAAACTTCAGAGGACTAAGTGGAATTACTCCTAATATATATTATCATAAATTCACACTATAATAAAAATTTAATATATATATATATATATACATATATATATTGAGTTGATTATAAATTGAATTGATTTGATTTCAAGCAATATTGTTGACTTTAAATTGAACTCTGAACGTAACAAGTGAACAGACTTGTGTCCAGCAAGCTGGCCAACTGGCCATATTATATAGAATGAAATATTACTGATAGATCTTTACAATTTACTCCTAATTATATTTTAATTGAAATTTTTTATACTATTTACTTAGATTTTTAATAATTTTTAAATCTTTTACTTAGTTTTACAAAAAAAAAATAATGACCTGACATTTCTATATATTTATGCTTCTAAAAGCCCTAGATGCCAAAATGGAGTCTGATGCAGAGTGGTGGACATTGGATCCACCAACAATTTATGATTGATCATGTTTGTACAATGTGCTCATATATATAAAAGCACTGTCGCCTATAATAGAATAGTACAAAAAATTCAATCGACAGATACATAATCTACATTAGTTAAAATTGAATTTTAATATTCTTCGCTTATTATTACTTTTCTTTTTTTACAAATTTATTTTTTTTAGAGAGCATCGAATTACACATGTGTTACGACGGAAAACAATCAAAGATTTTTACGTGGAAAACCGACTGGCGGAAAAAACCACAGCTCCTTTTCGAGGAGACTTGAAAGATTACTAGGAATGCTTTTCTTTTTGGTTACAGAGTGTTTACAAGATTTTTTTGGGTTTCCGCCCCTTGCTAAGGCTGTGCATAGGAGATATATATACGAGGGCATGTTCTGTCTAGTCACTTTCAGCCAAATAATCTATGGTCCTAGTGACAGCTTAATTAATGCCTGCGGATGGCTAGTACATGACTCCTGTACGGTGTGTCAGCACTTACGATCCGCCGGCGGAAAAACCGCATCTTCCTCAGAGCAGTACAATCCTCCAACGGTCAGATGTCACGTCGGGTCCTTGTTCTTCAGGATGTTTATCTTTCGGCGTCTGCTGTTCGGTATGATATCTCTCCTGTTCGACTCGGATGCCTTACTCACGTGGAGACCACGTGAGCAACCACGTGGACGGTCCAGATAAAAAGGCGTGAATTCAATCACAACAACATGTATATAGAAGTGCTAATAAACTTTATTTTGATTCTCATCTGCAAGCCCTCATAATGTCTGCTACGATGAGCGAGAAATCTCCTTCGAGTTATAGTTCACTTGTTATACTCGCCCAATCACAAAACAATCCTAGCAGCTTGGAGGACTCATGTTTGCAATTTTGTGGATGAAGTAGCATAAGTTAATTTGTTGGGGGACTGTTTTGGCATTTCCCCAAACCTGCACGTGGCAAAGTCCCGACATCCTGTACTTTTGTTTTGCAAAGGAATAACGGAAATTGTTGGAGGGCAAACGTGTCTTTTTGGCCTTCAATCCGCACTTAGATAACGCACGAGCGGCTTCAAGCCTTTTTTTTTTTTTGAGTGAACCAGACTTAACTACAAATTAAAATTTTAAATTTTTAATAAAATTTAATTTACTATTTTTTTTTAATTTTGAGTTAAATCGAATTTAATTATAAACTATATTTATTTATAAAATACTCATTATTCATTTTAAATATATTAAAATATCATATTATAAATCTAATTTTAAAATTTCTGTTTATAATTCTAATATTATTATTTTTATATAAAATATTATACCATATTTATACATAATTAAAAATATTTTAAATAGGTATGCTTATATATATATCGAATTGATCAAAGTCCAGGAATGCGCCACTTGGCGCCCATCCAGTCCACCCAACCCCTTCCTCTTTTCATCCAACTGATCCAAGCCATCCAATCATTGATTTTGCTCGATGAACGGCCCAAATTGCACAGAATTTAATTTAAAACTATTCTCAAGTATTTTAAGGCCCAAATTAGACAAAATCTAGAAATTGTGCAAGATTTTAGATTATTTTTTTGTAGAAATTTTACGTAGAGATCTGACTAGTTTTTAGAGGGGTTTAGCCCAACATGTAACGAGAAAGATGAGATTGAATTCATCATTTCTTCACGTTTGAGGTACAGTCATGAGGAGCGAGCATATGATTTAAATATATTATCGTACTTTATATGTTTTCACTATTCTTTTTCATTTATTTTTATATTTTTTTAGTTCATCCTCATTTTTATTTATTCATCCATTTTATCTATATATTGAAACTGAGCATATATTAATTTTTCCTTTTTATTTCTGAAAGTAAAAATAATCCGTATAGGAATATTTTCTATTTATGTATATAGTCGTTATATGTTACTGGTGATTCAATTCTATGTATAAATGTATAATTTTTAAATTATCATTGAAGGCTTTTATTTTCTTGTACTAGAATTTTATTTATGTTCTTTATCTTGATAGATAGCATTGCATTTTTATTGAATATTCATATGTTAAAATGTAAATATTCAATTTTTATTATTACGATGATTAGATCATATACAATATTACGTGTAGATCTTTATTGCATTAATCTCATGTTACACATATAGGATCTTTTGTTTTTGTGCCTTAATCACAATTAGCACACTACTTGAACGTATAACTGTTGACGTAGGATGTAAGGGATCCCGAAAATCAAATATCCAAGATTACAGATAAAAGATCAGATTAAGGAGATCAACAGGGGTGGCCAGAGTGCAAGCAGCTTCCCTGATTCTTCCATTCTCATTATATTAGAGCCCCGATTGAGGAGCTCTTTCCCTCCTTCTCCCTCTTTTCCTTTCCTAAATATTGTATTAGCCTTAACGGCTATCTTTTTTCCTTTAATAAAACTTCTTCGCTGATCGCTCGGTGGACGTTGGGGACCTTCTCCATGAATCACCTTAAATCTTTGTATGCTGTTCTGGATGCCCCGAACTCTCTCTCTCTTTCTCTCTCTTAAGCCTCCGCTAACGAGCTTACCCCTCTGCGCGCCGCCGTCTTCCGGAACTCTCACTCTTTTTTGGTGTTTCTTGGGATCCCCTACATCCTAAGTCAATAATAACCTAACACTTTATGTACCTATATGTTACCTTCATGATTCGTGAGAACTGTAGTAGCGCATGCCACTCCATCATTCTTGACTAATAATACATCAAATTTATATTAATCCAACCAGGGAGTGAGGAATCCTGATATAATGAGAGAGGGTTACTCAAGCTATGGTGGTTTGTGGAATGTTAATTCCTCGAATTGGAAGAGAGTGTGGTCTACTAAGGAGAGCGCTTGAATGACATCTACTAAAGAATAGAATTTGCCCTAAGCTGATAGAAATTTATTTATATCATAATAAAAAATTAACTGAATTTATTAAAAAAGTCTTGATTGAAATATTTATACTGACTACTATAAATACCTAAAATGAAAATAATTTTAAAACTTAGAGACTCATATGAAAAATTTTAAAAATCTAGATGATATTTACTCTTTATCTATAATATATCGTTATTTTAGTAGTAGGACACATTAAGATCACACAACTTATAGCATTTTACACAATATAGCAGCATTATATTACAGCATATTAAGCTAGAAAATAATACTGTTCTGAGTTAAATGGAACCTATTTATAAATTATATTTTTAATAAAAATAATAATATTATAAATTTATTTTTAAATTTTATCTATATATTTTAATATTATTTTTAATGTAAAATATTATAATATATTTACAGAGAAAAATTTGTTAATTAAGTGCCTATAATATTTCCGCACGTGACCAAAACCATAATTAGTGAGGAGAAATTTAAAGAGAATAACTGAACTTTGTTAGTTCCTCTGATGGGCCTAATTTAATCCGGCCCAGCCCATATATGATTGGCCCAAACATTTTTTATTTCTACTTTTAATAGGTGTGCTATTTTTTAGTACAAATATTAGTTTATAAATTTAGTAAAAAAATAAAATTGTTTTAGTATTATAAGATACGAATGTAAAATAAAAAATAAAAGAGATTTTTACATACAGGATATGAAATTTACACGAAATTATGCATTCCACCATCAATTCATAAATATTACTACTATCACATCATATTCATTTAAATTTTACGCATTTCACATATTTCACATCATATTCTTTGACGGTGAACTTCACTATGAAATGTGTAAAATTTAAATGAATATGGTGTGATAGTAGTAATATTTACAAATTGATGGTGAAATGTGTAATTTCGTATAAATTTCATGTCCTGTATATAAAAACCCCTAAAATGGGTCTGAAGAGATTAAAATTTATGTTTAATATGAGATAAAGTCAAATTTTAATATAAAAAATTACTTTGAATGTGGCATAAAATTATTAAATTTTTTAATAAATTTAGAATATTCATAAAATAATAATTTAAATTTTTTGAGCATTGAATCAAATAAAGCCTCAGCTAGACTGGGTCTGAAGAGATTAAAAAATTCGACTTAAAGCCAGCCGACTCAAAATAAATTTTGAGACATACCAAAGAAATTAACTGTCAAAAACGTTTTAATTAAGTAATTTAAAAGGAATGAACATAACGATTGAAGTTAATTTAAAAAAATAAATTAACCAAAAAATATTTCCCAAAAAATTGATTAAAAAAAACTTCCTAAAAAAGTATTTTTGGGAAGATTATCTTTTCTTGATGGTTTTTTTTTTATGAAATGTTATTGATAAATTGTGAAGATAAGTGTTCTTAATAAGGTTAGTTAGCTAAGGATGATGGCTATAATGAATTAGGTATGATAATTATGTGAGCATATTATGAAATTTTGGTTTAATTATTTAAATAAATGGTCATAATTGATAAATTAATCTAATTTGAATAAATAAAAAAGTAATTAACTAAAATTAATGAAACCCACTTAATACTCAATTAAATTTTATTTTTGAAAATATATAAATCTTTTAACTCCTTTAAATGTAAATTAATCACATTAAAGATGTATTCATAATCGTTGGAAGATGGAGGGAGTCATAAAAGCTCGAAAATATATATGGGAATAGTCGGCATAGTCAGAAATGATAACGGAATCAATTCAAATAAATACTAACCCATAAAGGTGCATTTTTATGTTATTCAAATTTTTTTTTTCTATTAAGATCGACTATTTTGATCCGAAAGTTCAGACAAAAAGGCAAAAAATAAGCTCATGAGGGATATAATAGTAAAATGATACTGTGCATTAAGGATTTAATTTGAGAATTTTAAAAAGTTGAGACTAATTTTTAAGTGCCCCTCTATTTTGTAGGATCATATGCAATTTTTTCAATAATTTAATCCAATAAAAATAAATCAATTCATTGCCATATTCACAAAATGTGAACAACTGGCTCTGGTTGGCAATGGACTAAAAATTATGGCTAAAATTACCCATGGCCAAAATCTTAAATTTATTTTAAAAAAACATAAAAAATTATTTTATATCTCATTTAACACAAATTCCAATATTAAACAATCACTTTATTTCACATCCAACACAAATCTCAATAAATCAATCAACTTTATTTCACATCATACATAATTTTTAATATAACCAACTTACTTTATATCACATCATACATATTTTTCAAAAATCACTAAAAATTCCAACCAAATCTTCTTTTTTTTCTTATTACCAAACAGAGAGGCTAGAAACTTGAACGACGAGCCAATATAAATCAATAACTTCATCATATTTATGTTAAGGCTTTGGTTCGATTTTTTTTTTTTGGATGAAAAGAAATTATATTTTGTATTTTTAAATTTAATAAAAAAATTATTTTAATATTTAAAAGTATATAAAATATGAAATAAAATTAATTATATTTATATTAGATGTGAAATAAAGTTAAATTTGTATGGTTGAAATATGTACATTCTTTTTAAGTGGTTAAATATTATTTTTTTTATTTTTATTTTTTATTTATTTTAGGGGATCCACACAAGCTAGTTTTTGGGCTTATTTGACGAGATTCAAATATTAGAAATAAATAATATTTTAAAATTATTAAAATTATAATAACTTTATTTTACATACAATTCAAGTTTTAATATTAAAAATTAATTTTATTTTACATTCAACATAAATTTAAATTTTAAAATTAATTTTTTTTTACATCTTACTCCTTTCAATATTAAAATAAATTTATTTTCAAACAATTTTATAAAATAAAATATTTTTGTCTTTATTTTACATTAACACCTAATACGAGTGTGCGAAGCCGGTCTTTTGCCCTCATGGTTGCACTGCACGCGGTGAGACTCTCTTACACCACTAGGCATGGTCGATGCGCATGGCCACTGTGCACAAATAACCGGCTACACACTGCCGCACATACATTTATCTGCACACATGCTAAGTGCAGCGATGAGGAGTAATTTCGTCTTATTTCAATTTTTTAAAAAATTATTTTCATTAATATTGACATTTCCCCTCTAAAAAGTCCAGGAAAAAATGCAGTTTTCCCAATTATTTAATCCAATGAAAATAAATCAATTCATTTCCATAATGACAAAATTTGAATAATTATGGACTGATTCTTAAGTTTGAAACATGAATAACAAGCCAATATAAAGCAATAATTTATTCATATTTTTCCATTTTTTTAAAAAAAACTTATTCATATTTATATTTACATAAAAAAAATACGTTCATTCATTTAACTGGTCAATTAATATTGTAGTTCATGACGCAGTCAGCCTTTCCGAAATTGGAATGCTTCCTCTCGAGCTAATTCTGAAATTGTTTGCCAGAGATTTTGATGGCAACTTCTCAGTTACCTCTGCCCAGCTGGGCCAAATGCCCAAAAGGTATTTAAAGTTTTTAAAAAATATTTTTCAATTAATATTTCATATTATTTTTATATTATATAAAAATTTAAATATTTTAAAATAAATTTTATTTTATATTCAAACTAAATTTCAAACTTAAAAATAATTTTATTATATATATATATATATATACTTGAAAGAAAAATATTATAAAAGGCCAAAATATAAATACAAATATAATAAATATAAAAATATATCACGACATTTTAATTAATATGAGCTTATTTATTTGCTAAAAGTATTTTTTTTATTAAATATTTTGTATAATATGAAATATAATTAGTTAATTATATTAAAATATATAAGAAATACAATATAAGCTAGGTATTAATGTATTATTTTTGTACGTGTATAGCATGTGAAATAAAATTAATTTTTTATTTTAATATATATATATATATAAATTAAATATAATTATATTTTAATATTAAATTTATTATGGGATGTGACGTAGTTTATTTTGTGTCTGGAATATGACATACTTAATTAAAATTAAATATGTTAATTTTAAATTGGCTAATTAAACTTCATTCATTTTAAGATTAGATTAATTCTAATTCATTTGAATTAAAATTAACTTCATTAAAAGTCTGATTTCAAATTAAGTTCTATAAACATTTTTTTTATCCATAAGTTGCAGCCTTCACCAGATAAAATCTAAAAAATAAAATTAATTTAGTTTCAGAAAAATATAATTAATTTTGGTCGCCGGAGAAATTCCGGCTCTCGGTTGCGCGGGAGTTTTCAACGAATGACGTGCGACATGTGAGAATTACTTACTACACCTAACTAAAAAATAAAAGTAAACTTTAGGTATATTTTATTGTTTCCAGGTCCACGCTAACTTTTTAAATCTATTACAATTGGAACCAAGAGGCCAGCAGAACATTTCAACCAGGTCCTCCCCCCACAATTTTCATTAAACAAGGGTAGGGGTGGCAATATTATACGAAAATCAAAACTCATTCTAAACTCGCTTGTATTTTATTCAATTTAAAATTAACTTGATTTTCATCCTACTTTAAATTAACTCGTTGAAAATGAAATTGATTTAGCTTGTAATCAACTTGATATATAAATATATATAAACATATATTTAGAATTTTTAAAAATATAATTAAGATATTTCTACGTATAATATGGTATAATACTTTATATAAAAGAAATGATATTGAAATTATATTGACAAAAATAAGTAATTAAGTGCTATTTGATTGACTGTTATTTTGACATTATGTTATTTAGATTTTTTTATATCTAAATATTATTTTTTGAATAAAAATTGTATAATTTTTTTTATAAAATTATTTATATATATCATTAAATCAAATAATTATAATCTCTAGATAATATGATTTTTTGCTTTTTATGCTTTAAGACCAACAACAGGGATCATAGTGTAAATATTATTCTCTAATATTTCAAAAGATAAAAATTATTTTAGTTTCTTAATTAATTAAGTAAATCATCTAATTTGAGGTAATATATAAATAGGTCTTTTAATATTAATAAAAAGAGTCAATAAAAATATTTTCTCTAATTGATTGATTAATTTAATTAATTTAAAGATTAAATTAATATTTTAAATAAAAATAAAATTTAAAATTATTTATTAATTAAAATAATATTATCTATTAAGTATTTTAATTAATACTAAAGAATCTATTTGTACTTTATTACAAATAGAGGATTTATTTGGTTAAGTTTAAAACTAAAAAGACTTAATTACACATAAGATAAAATTAAAGGGACCTACCTGCAATTAACTTTATTTTAAAAAAAAAGTCTCCATTTTCATGAAAGAGAGTCCTCCGCTTCTTCACTTTCTACGTGTGTCGGAGGGAAAATGTTGTACCCAAACACCCCAAGCGAGCAAGGAGATCATAGAACGAGCGCGATTTAGCCATGGCTGGAGGAGGAGAGCAGGAAGAGCTGAAGCTCGATCGCACACCGACATGGATCGTCGCCGTTGTCTGCACCGTCATTGTCTGCATCTCCCTCTTCTTCGAGAGATTCCTCCATCGTCTTGGAAAGGTACATGTTAGGGTTTATCGATTTCTACAATCAGTTCTCCTATTCTGAAACTCGATCTCGGCAGCGATTCATGCGAAAGAACCAAAAACCCCTTTACCAAGCTCTTCAGAAGATGAAAGAAGGTGAGCAATCTTCCAGACACTTCATCATTTTCGTCTTATTGGAGTACGTCAGGCACTGAGATTATGGGTATTCGCAGAGTTGATGCTGATGGGGTTCATTTCGTTCTTGCTGGTGGTGCTCCAGGGAGCAATCCAGAAAATATGTATCCCAGAGAGCTACACCCGCCACATGCGGCCCTGCAAGAGTGAAGACGTTGCTGGCAAGGGAGGCGAAACCCCTGCCGGCGGCACCGCACACTACCGTTCCGACTTCTTTACAGGGGTTCTTGGCAACGGCCGTCGGCTCCTCGCCGACGGACGCTCCGGCTTCGAGCACTGCGCACGAAGGGCAAGTTGAAATTTTGATAATGGTTATTTATTTGCGTTGGATGTAGTAAAGAATGTTTTGTGTCACTTTTTTGTATTCTTCGAAGGTTTTTAAGATGGTTTTTTAGTTGGATGCTCGTCTTTACAAGAAAGAGGGAGAAAGAAGTTGAGAAGGCTTGTCAAAAAGGCTTGATGTCCTTGATAGAGTTTCTTCTAGGAGGTCAAATTTTCATTAGTTGTGTTTGAAGTTTCGACAAACACTAGGAATCTTTGATTGCGAAAACACTCAATTGAGGGTTGAATGTGAGGTTTGAAGCCTCAATGAACAAATGTCACGAACAACTAACAAGGATAGGCAATCCTCTTATAGGGAAGGCTGTAAAGGAAGAAAACTTTGGGGAGACATCTCCAAACTTATGGAGACACTAATTCGTCTTTTCTTTAAGAAATGACTTCTTTGAAGAATTAAACTAATGTTCTAGAGGATCCATATAATCTCACACAGTTAAGGAGCAGTGACTATGTCAGTCCACTGTTGAAGAAATGTGATGTTTTGTTGGAGTAAATCCAGAGAGCCATGAAGATCTTCCGGAGATCTATTATCAATGACAAAGGCTACCAATGAGGGTTTGAGAACCACGGGTGATCTAATCATCTGAAGTCTTCAGCTGAAGAGTAAGAAGAAGAACATGAAAGGTTTTCTCCATTTTCACCTATGTAGAGAGACTTAGGTAAAGATCCCTATAACTCCTTAGTGAGTCGTGGAAGAATTCAAACCAAATCTTTGTTTTTTCCAGCTAATTGACTGGTTTGTCGCAGTCATGGGTTACTAATATTTTCATGTAAGTCATTCATTGTGTTCATCTTCATGTTGGTATAAGGTCCAATAATACAAGAGTGTTTTTGCATTTACTCTTTTGGCTTTTTGATGGTTGACGTATGTCATCCAAAATGTTTGAACTTTTTGATGAAGTTGTTTTATTCAATACCAATTATAGCATGTTGTATATAGTACATGGTCTAGTGGACGCATTGTGGGATGTCCAATAACTATGTGGATGGGAGATCACAGCAATACCGACATGCTAATTCTATCTATTGCCAATCGTGGACCTATTTGATATTAACCTCAGGGATCTATATGATATTTACCTTACTTAAAAATATAACAAGTGAACCATTAGTAGTGGCCTAACTCTATTGACATTAAGGTTGTGTATTGTTACCTCAATGAAGTAAGACAACGCTTAACATTTTGTCATATTTTAAACTTTTTCAAAAAGTTCATTTTGATTTTTTCATGCCATATGTGTGAATATTAGACAAATTAATTTTAGGAAGAGTGAGAAGTTTTACATTGTTAACCACTTAAGCTATGCAACCGTCTTCTTTTACTCAAGCTTGGGGCTGGCTATGCTTGCGATAGTATTCCTGTAGTACATTGATGACATACATATATAGGATAAATATCATATAGGTTCTTGAGTTTAGGGAGTAATATTAAATAGATCCATGATTTTAAAAAATTGACATCTTGATACTTGAGATTTGACATGTCTTTCAATTTGGTCCTTTCATCAAAATTATTGTTAAATAAGGTTAAAAAGGTCATTATACCTCAACTTAAAGAAGAAGAGGGAAAGAGAGGAAGATAGATGTAGGGGCATTTTAGTTGTTTTTTTTAGAAAAATGATATATATATATATATATATATATCTAAACATGATATTTTTTTTTATGACAAGAAGTTAATAGAAACTATCATAAAGGACTTAATTAATATATTTAACTCAACCTCAAGGACCAAATTGGAAAACTAAATGGAATTTAGTGACCTAGAAGCTAATTTTTTTAAAATCACTGACCTATTTAATATTAACCTCACAGACCTATATAATATTTACCATACTTAAAAATATGACAAGTGCACCGTGATTCATGGCCTAACTCAATTGATATTAAGGTTGTGCAATGTTATCCCAATGAAGTAGGCAAAGCCTGACATTTTATCCTATTTTTAACTTTTCCTGAAAGTTGATCTTTTGAACTTTTCATGTCATATTTGTGAATATTAGAGAAATTAATTTTAGGAGGAGTGAGAAGTTTTACATTGCTAAACTACGAAATTGTCTTCTTTTATTCGGGCTTGGGGTTGTCTATGCTTAAAAATGAGCAATTGGGCTTGACATATGCAGAGATCACATCACATTTGAGAATAACAATGTTATATAATTTGATCAAATTTATATATTCAAAGAGGCATATAAGAACTTTGAAAAGAAAATACTTCAATTTATGTTGAGAAAGTCAAGTTCATGTTTCTTCATGGTAGTGTGGCAGCAATTATATATTAGATGCATAATCCCACCTCCTCAAAATTTAGATTTTCGTTCTAAATGAACCAACCATTAGTCAATACATATGAACCTGATAAGTGATAACTCATTCTAACATAATTTTTCCACACAAAATTATTTATGCATGATGATCACGTTGTTTTGGGGATCCCTATCTATGAAATTGCAAACAAAAAATTTATCTCATTAAATGAAGACTTACAATCACACGGTTGTTGCTAAAGTATTTTCCATATAGGTGAGGTTAGTGCCTCGATATCATAGTTGGTTCAAATTTGATTCATCCTTACTCCTTAGCCTTGAAAGCTATTGTCTTGCTCGTTATATTTTTATGTTTATGCTTATGCTTTATTTTTTTAATTAAGCTTGTTGTCTACTAGATCTGCAAATGGCATCCGTTTCATCAACTGTAATTTAATTCTTGAGGCATATGAAAATGATTGATTTTGTTACATGTATTTATCTGTTGGTATTGAAAAACATCCCTAATAATGTAGCATATTCAAAAACAAAATTGGGATAAGATAGACAAAAGAAATAAATTTTACAAAAGCGCCAAAATATTTTGCAAGAATATACATAGATAAATTATGGAAACTCACATCGATTATCATTATATCAAACACTATATGTCTATATATTTGTTTCACCTTAAATGGGCATCTAATACACGTGGCATGCATATGAAACTTTATGCGCTTGATTCTTTCTTTATTTAAATCTTAATATCAAGAATTTTCTAACATTCATTTGGTTATTAGACTGATCACTAGTTCTTGGGATTATCTCATATTTAAGCTAGTTTTGTGATTTGAGTGAGGTTTGGCTCTTTTTTATCTGGGTTGTAGATGAACCGAACTAAACTGAGTAGTGGCATGTTCAAGTTCATGTTCGTTTATTAATACCAAGCTTCAGCTCGAGCTTCTTTCAAGCTTGTTTGAGCTTGGTTCATGTTTAGTTCATATGCTTTCTAATTTGTTTGTGAGTGAGGTCATATGCATTTGAGTTTATGAACACAAAACTATAAACAAACAGTTATCAAGTAAATTATTGTGTTCATGAAAGGGTTCATTATCATACTAATTCATGATTCATAAACCTTTTTTATATATTAATAAATATGATTTACTTAAATTTCTAAGTGAGTTCTAAATTGGCTACTAATTGAGCTCTAATCAAGTCTCATAGGGGCATTCTAATCAAGCATGTTCATAAACTTCATATGAACATTTTACGAAATATTCAAATTCATTCATTTACTACTTGAGTTTTTAAAATTATGTATAAGCTTGATGAACCAAACATGAATGAGCTCTTACTAAACCAACTATTAAGCTATTTACCGAACGCTCGGTTCATTTACAGCCCTATTGTTTATGAAAGATTGTTAGCACATCCCATAGGTATTCTTAGAAAAAGTTTTTTAGGTCATTATTGAACTTGATGTTGCATGACTTAGGCTGCATAAGTACGTATCCTGGTGAAATTATGTTCTCTTTCTACGAATTTCTATTATCTTATTTTGTATCTGTTTAAGTATTCTTATTTGTATATACATGGGATTAGTTCTCTACCATTTATATCGCCAAGCACACACACAGGTACTTATGTTCTTTGTTGTTATTCTTTTAAGTCAAGAAGTAAAAAAAGGGAGATACTTTATTTTTGTACCATGAAGTCATTTTCTATAACTTTTTTTTTTGGCTAACATGCATTTATCCCATTATTTTTATTTTATTTTTTTTTCTCCCTTTGCAGGGAAAAGTTCCGCTACTTTCGCTTGAAGCAATCCATCAACTTCATATATTTATCTTTGTTTTGGCAACAACTCATGTGGTTCTCAGCGTTCTTACCATGGCCTTGGGAACTGCAAAGGCATATCTTGATTCGCCATGCAAATTAGCATATTTATACTCTATGGCATTGGTAATCATAGATTGTATGTCTTAATTAGATACGTCAATGGAAGCCCTGGGAGGATTCTATCCATAAAGAAACAGTTGAAAATGGTATGGGTGCACTGACTATTTTAAATAGTGCACTTATGTGCAACCTAACAATCTTCTCTTGTTTTTTTAGCTAAATTTTTCTTTCTTTTTCCCCATGCATACTGAGTCAGCTTCGCCGTCAATCACTCATGTTCACCAAACTGAATTTGTTAGGCGTCGCTTTCTTGGCATTGGCAAGGATTCAGTGATACTAAGTTGGCTAGTAAGTGAGACACTATTCTTCCAATAAGATGTATCTAGATGTGCTTACTTCTCAAAATAAAGCAAGATGCTGGTTTGAAGTTGTAAATATCTAATGTAACCTCATATATATGACCTGTAGATTCATTGAACTTATACTTTTCTTTGCTAGATATTTCCATTCTTTTACATGTGGGATAAATTGCTGTGCTTGTAGCTATCCCATTGTTTTTTTGCTTGTTTCAGCACTCTTTTTTTAAGCAAATTTTTGGATCTGTGACAAAATCAGATTACAAAACCATGAGACTTGGATTCATTATGGTAAGAATTTAGTTGACTATGAATTCTTCTATTTATTAGGCACAACTTTGACTAACTGTTCAAATTTTTTTAGCATTATTTACCTAAGTTGGCTTCTTATTCTTCTAGGCCCATTGCAAGGGTCACCCCAAGTTTGATTTTTACAAGTACATGGTTCGAGCCCTTGAAGCAGATTTTAAGAAGGTGGTCGGTATAAGGTAATCCTAAGCATGTTCTTATTTTTGAAGTTTTTACTTGTCTTTTGTACAACGAAGCTTTACTAGTTTTGCTTTTCATAACATTAGGCTAACCATAAAAAGGTAGCTTGAAGTACTATAAAACAAGAATATGAACTCTATCAATTTGTCATGAAGCTTGTACAATATTAATATCTCTATCTGTCGCAATGCAGCTGGTATCTATGGATCCTTCTGGTTATTTTTTTGTTACTAAATTTTGGAGGTATGTTCTATCTAAAATCCATTTCATTCTTTTTTTTCAGTATACTGTTGTCTTTTTCGTGATAAATTGAGAGGAAGATTGCAGTCAAAATGTCCAAATGACTACTTTATCAGTTGTTCCACATTCATTCTCACATGATGTCATTCCCGTGTGCAGGTTGGCATATATATTTCTGGTTATCGTTCATTCCTTTGATTGTAAGTAAGCACAAATAAGTCTGCAACATTTCTACTTCTAAGTTTATTTTTAGGAAGTAAAATGTATGGATTTGATAGCCTAAATTGTAAAATAGGTCGTTGAAATATTTTTCCCATATTTTCATTACAAAAGGCCCACTCTCAAGTATAATTGAGGTGAGGGGGTACAATGTTCTCAAGGTGTACATAGCTAAATATAATCCAACAAGAAATAAAGAAAATAAAATAAAAAATAGAGGTCTAAATATATAAAGAATTTCTTAAGAGCCTATTTGGCTCAATGCTAGAAATGGTGTTGAGAAAACATTTTTGAAGCTTTTTTGAAGAATGTGTATGATAAAAAATAAAATAAGTTAATTATGGTAAATATTGTATAGAATGTGAAATAAAGTTGATTGATTTATTGAGGGTTGTATAGGATGTGATGTTTTAATGTCAGAGTTTGTGTGAGATGAAATATAAAATACATTTATATGTTTTCTTAATTACAAAATTTAAAAAAAAATAGAAGGATGAGGGCCCTTTTTGTATTGCCCATTTGGTCAGTGCCAAATGGGCCCTCGAAATGGACCATTGATATCCATTAAATACAAATTGTCATATAGCTCATATGAATGTGAAGAACCCGAGTGATTTGTAAATGCATTGGCAAGTTGTTTAGATTAAGCATATGGAATTGATATCTTAGATAAGGCATCAAAAATAAAATGACAATCCACTTCAATGTATTTTGTATGCTCATTAAAAATTGGCTTGTTCCACCTTGTAGGATAAAGGGTTGATTTGTTATTGTTGTTGTGAAAACTATGTTGCTAGCAATGTAAATGGCAGCCTGGTTATCACTGTGAAAAACCAGGTCATTAATAATTACTTAGGAACCATAGCCTTCCCTGGTCCTTAGCATTTTCGTTGTAACTTGTGAAATCAACCTTTGATCTCTGTAATTTTTACACAGTGGAACTCTTTCAAGTCACCTAATAGGCATCATGGTTTTTCCCTAGTTGGGAGGGTTTTCATGTAAAAGTTAGTGTGTACATTGCTCTATCTTTCTTGTTCTTTTCTCTTTCTAGGAATTGGTCAGTGAGTGAAACTGCTAACGAATTAGTCATGTCTTTAACTGCAGATTTAAGTTGCTCATTTTAAGAGGATAGATTTCAGTGTTAACACGGCCTATATTATATTAATTCATTTCATTTTCCTTTTAAAGTGGTGTAGTAATTTTAAAAAGTATGTGAATCTAAGAATATCCCGCATAAATTTTGTTGTTTCTTGGAACATAATTGTGTAGGCAATAGAAAGTTTCAAATTGTTCAGTGTATATATGAGCACAGCACAATTTGAAGCTTGCCATTTAAATAATTTAATCGTGTCAGTGCAGTTTGAAGGAGAGAGATCCAAGAGAGCAATCTTGTCATGTAAGCCCGCAAGAAATCAAAAAGCCCTAGAGGAAAGCAAATAGTTAGAACCATTAAGTTTTATAATGGCTCCAATTGTAAGTGGGGATTTAGAGTCGAGAATTGGAGTAGGAGATGCCATCACCTGCACAACAGAATGAAGAGAAAATCGAAGTTTAGGGAGTGGTGGAGAGATTCATTCATGAATAGAAACTTGAGATTTTCTCACTCGAAGAAAGAGAATTGCTTGTTGGAGTACAAGCAGTGTAGGTGCTGGAGTAGGATCACAAGCAGACACAAGCACAGTTGCTCACACAAATGAGGTATAGATGTCGGTGGCTATGTTGCAAGGGCGCAAAAGCAGAAGTGGGAGGACAGAGGAATGGGGGTCTGGTGGAGTGGCAGCACCTTAATAATTACAATTACATTAGATCCTGCTCTGATACCATGTTGAAATATTTTCTTCACATTTCATTTCAATAGACGCTCTCTCAAATATAAGTGAGGAGAGGAAGCACAATGTTCTCAAGGTGTACATGGTTAAACATAACCTAAAAAGAAATAGAGAATAAAATAAAGAAAATTACGAATAGAGGCCTAAATGTATAAAAGATTTCTAATTTAGGTGAATTGGTACAAGGTCTCTTAGGTTTGCTATAGTCGTGTCTAAATCCATGGGAAGGGCGTCAAGATCTAGTCAATTGCTTGAACTTTGTACTGTCTCCTTTGTTAGATCAAATGACACATAAAGTTCATTTTTAACTTAATTATTGCCATTTGGTTCAAAAAATGGACTAATGTAAGTCACAATAGAACACCAAGATGATGGCTGATACACAAGATGCACTACCGTAAGCATAACTTGGCCTAAAGGAGAGCCAACTGACGCAAAAGCATTACAATGTGGTGCTTATTTAGAGTTTTGGTGCAGTATTTACTACTCAGTTTATTATCTCTCTGTTGAAACTCCCAATTGGTTTGTGATGCCCAATGCCATTCAGTATCATAACCTTAAAGTCTGTGCACAGAAAAATGAGGGCGACCATTCAATAGCTTTGGCCGACCCCAAATGATTCAGCAGTGCAACAAATTACGCCCACAATGAAACTATTTGTGCAAGCCTTCCACATTTCTTTTGTTGATAATTTCTGACCAGAAGACTCAATTGCACATTTGCAATATCATCAACTTTGGTGGTACTTAATATATATACACATACAACAAGTATCAAGTTATACTGCAAATTTAAATACTTGTAAACATTTTCTTCATCACGCGTTTTGTAATAAACTTCATGAAATGCTACTCCTTTCAAAGCAATTGACAAGAATGCTTAGTGATGCACGTAGTATTTCATGCATAATTTAGTTACTTATCCTTACTGAGATGATGATATGGGAATCTGGCATTTATTTTGCAGCTTCTTTTCACTGTTGGCACCAAGTTGGAGCACATCATCACTCAGTTGGCTCATGCTGTTGCGGAAAAACATTCAGCCATTGAAGGAGATTTGGTCATTAAACCTTCAGATGACCACTTCTGGTTTCATCGGCCCCGAATTGTTCTTTTCCTGATTCACCTAATTCTTTTCCAAAATGCCTTTGAGATTGCATATTTCTTCTGGATACTGGTAAGCTTAAGCTTTCACATTTTCATTGACATGGTAGCTACAAGCACTTCATTGTTCCTAGAAACCGTAGTTCATATGATCATATCATTAATTTTGTAAAAATGACTAATATGACATGTAGCATTATATATAACACGAACAGTAAAGACCTGTAAATAAAGCCAACTCTAGTTAAAAAGGATATAACTAATGATTATATTGGTAAATTATTGATGTAGTGCAACTAATGGAACGAATTTTAATAGAAAATTCCTCTTTGTTTTCAGACAACTTATGGATACCACTCTTGCATTATGGATAACTCTAAATATGTCATCATTCGGCTCCTTATATGGTAGATTGAACCCCTCCTTTTGTTTTCATAGAGCTTGTTTATCCAAATTTTTCAGAATTAGCATTTTAGACCTTTTGCCGCTCTTTTTGTGAAGTTTTGTTGTACAGATTATATGCAGCTACAGCACCCTTCCTCTCTATGCAATTGTTACTCAGGTGAATTGCTTTGTCTCATGTGCTTGAGAAATTAACAGAGGCTAAATTACATCTTGA
This sequence comes from Apostasia shenzhenica, assembly GCA_002786265.1. Lineage (NCBI taxonomy): Eukaryota > Viridiplantae > Streptophyta > Magnoliopsida > Asparagales > Orchidaceae > Apostasia > Apostasia shenzhenica. The sequence goes on along the minus strand of KZ451885.1, from coordinate 4,166,535 downwards.
TTCATGAGGTTTAGCTTGTCTTTCATATATGTATGTATTTTTTGAATCATTACTCAAAATTCAACACATCTTAGCAATACATGTAGCACAAAGATGAGGACCACGACAGGAACATACGAATAAGGAGCCCGAAAACTAGTTCTATGTCTGTCAACTTCTTCGGAAGCGCCCCATCCATGGTCGATTAGGGTTAACTTGTCTATCTGAAGCATGCAAAGAAAGGGACGAACAATCCACGCTCCATACACTATTTAGAGGCACTTCTCATACAAACACGTAGCTATTGATGGGCACTTGATTGTTTATGTCCACATGAAATGATGTGCCACTAGATCTGGGGGCTGATGTTAATTCAAAATTCAACACTGCATCACAATCGTACACATGGCACAAAGATACTACTGGAAAAAATGGACAAGGATCTTGTAAACTAGTTCCTCAGGAACCATCTTTGGAATTGTCTTTGCCTAACATCTTTTTTAGAACTGCTCTTTGATAACCCTCACTTCCACAAAATCCCCATTGGCAGTTAATTAGCCATCGACAGCTAGTTAGTTTGAAGCTTGCAGACGATGTTAACACCTCAATTGTCGAACTTCATTTATTGTTAATCCTCAAATTATGCACAACCGAATTACCACGAAATTAACTCATTTTGTAGGATCAACCATCCTGTATTAAACAATCACTTTATTTTACGTTCAATACATTCTTAATAAATCAATCAACTTTATTTCACATCCAACACAATTTTTAATATAACTCATTTTATTTCAAATCATGCACATTTTTAAAATAAGTCACATTTTTTAAATCATCTTTTTTCCCCTCTAAATAAACTAAGCCTAGGTTTCCTCTTTGGGTTTGTGTAAAAGTTTTGGTCTTATCTCCTCTTCCTTCATCTTGCTCCGTTCCCCGTTCACCATCAATCTCACACATTATATTATTTTTGGTGAAAATCTAGTCAATAATATAATGAATAGAAATCATTAAGATGAATCGCATTGAAATAAATTAGAAAGCATACTCATTCAAAAAAAAAATTTGGGTAATAACCTACACAAGACTATTCAAACAACATATATTTTTATAAAAGGGATATTACCTACATGCCACATAATTTAGTTTTATTTATGCCTTACCCATCCATTCTTAGTTAATTATGCTATGCACACTCAAAACATTATAAAATCTTACATACACACATTTGAGTTAAAACTTAATTGCATAATGGATGTGAAATAAATTTAATTTTTAATATTAAATTTTATGTGTGATGTGATATGCCTGGTTAAAATTAAACCAGGTTAAATTTAAACTCATAGACAAACCTGATCTAAACCAGAGAATTGGGTTCTGTAACCACTTCGCTGTAGTTTTCTGACCAAACTTTGTCCGATTTTGTCATGTTTGGTTCGATTTTATCTATCTTTGAGCTCCCAGGTTATTTGGGGGCACCTAATTGAATTTAAAAGGTGCACTTGGACCTAATCGTGCATTAGTCACTGATAACAAATTATGTGAATTGATCTATTTAAATTCATTATTAATAACTTCATTTTCATAATTATTATCTTAATACAATTTAAATGAATTAGAATTTCATGTGCAATATTTATGTTTCAACCTTCTCCCCCTGCTTCAAGATTTTCATAAGAAACGCGTAGGAATTTTGTTCAATTCTATCTAGAAATGACAAAATGGGATTGAACTCCTTCAACATCCAACGAATTTAAAATAATATATATATATATGAATTTAAATATAAAGTTATTCATATATCATATATGTATACATATAAATAATTAGATCCAAGTAATTTCCTATTACATAAAATCTTATGATCTTTATTTGAATTTAGAAAAATATCGAAGATCAGATTTTAAAATAATTACATAAAGAAGCACATGTCAACCTGCAATTCATTATCAAAAGTTATTTAAAATTTTTATTAAAAAAAATTATTTAAAATTTTTCACATTTTATACAAATATTTTTAAGTTGATGTTAGACTGAATGAAATATAATGTTAAAAATACTATTTTATTTTGATAATTTAAAATGTATTTTTTTTAGATTATTAATTTTTAGGGATAATTACCTGCATGTCACATCCTTTCATTTTATTTGTGCATTACTCATTCATTCTTAGTTAATTACGCTATGCATACTCAAAACATTATAAAATCTTACATACACACACTTAAGTTAAAATTTAGTCAAAATTTATTTGAAAAAAAATATTTCGTTAGTAAATCATTAAAATTACATTTTTACCCTTAATAGTACATTTTTTTCTTCCTCGATGTCACACTAAAGTGCTGATCTATCCTAAAATCAATTCACGTTGCGGGTGTTTCCTTCTCTTACCACAACCTAAATATCAAAGTTTTAAAATTTTCACTCAAAATATATTTAAATATTCTTAAAATAATATGATAAACGGTTCAGATTTTTTGTAACCTAACCATAATTAGTTTATTGAAAAATTATAATTGCTCATTATAATAGAAATAAGTGAGTGTGTATGTAAAATTTTATAATATTTTGAGTGTGCATAGCGTAATTAACTAAGAATGGATGGGTAACACATAAATAAAGCGAAATGATGTGGCATATAGGTAATTATCCCTCATTTTTATCAATTTAATGACATAATAATTAGATACTATAAGCATCAATATTAGTTCAAATATCACGTATGGAAGTAATTAAATCTAATTGAACTAAATTAATTTATAATAAATTAGAAACATAAAATCTTAAATACAAGTTTGAAGATTAAAAGAAAAAATTTATTAAAATTAATGAAATAGTTTTTTAACATATATTTTTTCTGCTAGGACGTTACATATAAAGTTTATTACCCTATATAGGTGTTTCATATTTACATCTAATTTATAAATTTTTAATATTTTATATATTTAATTAAATTAATTTGTTGTGTTAAATTAGGTTGGCAATTTTAATTAAAACTTTAAAACACCATTGAAATCGATTTAATTTTTGAATAGTTTGATATGAATGAGATCGGATTGAGTTTCGCATTATATTTTTGATTCGGGTTGAGTTACGAGTTGATTTCAAGTCAATGATAATTTATTTAAAAATATATTTGAGTTAACTAAAATATATTTATCATTCAGTGATCATGTATTTAATACATTTGATGTAAAACTCAAAAAGATGAAGTCAAGATTTCCATGAACACCATTTTTTAAATTATTATTTTTAAAAAATATTAATTTTGAGTTCACTCGAGATTCCCTGCTTGACGTGAGGATTAAAATTAGAACCAAAATAGTACTAGTTAAAAAAATAACAATAATAATAATAAATAAAAAATTTTAATCATCCTGCACAAATTTTAATATGAAAAAATATTATTTTATTTCACATACTCAATAATTTTTAATAAAAATATCAATTTTATTTCACATCTTAGACCAAAATATTTGAATCGAGTATTTTGATTTATGTGAAATAAAATTAATATTTTTATTAAAAATTATTCAGTATGTGAAGTAAAATAATATTTTTTTATATTAAAATTTATATAAAATAATTAAAAAATTATTTATTATTATTATTATTATAGTTTTTTAAATTAGAATTATTTTGGTCCTTATTTTAGTCCTAGTGCCAAATTGAATTTTTAATTTTAAAACAAATTTAAGTAAAATTTTTGTATTTTCAATTAATTTTGAGTTAAACTTAAACTTTATCGGAGTCAACCGATTGCCAGCTATAAAATGTTTTTTTTTTTATAAAAGCTATAAAATGAATTGCTGTTATTATTAGCATTATTATTATTATTATTTTAACAAGGATGAGTTTCTTATTTCTGAGTTCCATCAAGATTGCTAGCTTAAGAAGCTTGTTTGATGCGATGATCAAAATTAGGATTAAAATAATATTTATTTAAAAATAATAATAATAATAAATAAATTTTCTAATAATTTTATATAAATTTTAATATAAAAAATATTATTTTATTTTATATACAATATAATGTAATATTTTGATATAAAATATGAAATAAAATTAATATTTTTATTAAAAATTATTAATATGTAATATAAAATAATTTTTTTAATTAAAATTTATATAAAATAATAAAAAAAGTTTATTATTATTATTATTATAAAATTTTAAATTAATACTATTTTAGAGATTTTAGTCAGGCTCATAATCTGTGGCCTAATAAGGAAGGGCTCATTTGGGAATCAGTAATCAATCACGTGACTTTTAAATGAATTGTGAAAAATTGTGAAAAAAAAAAACCCCTAAATTAATTAGTCTTTAGCCGTATCTCTACAGACGCGTGCTATCGCCGTCCCCGCGGGCCGCCGTCGGTGAAACGTGAAAACTGTGGTTGCCGTAGCCGCTGCAGCCCTAAAGTAGAAGGTATCGTTTGCGGCTTCTCCAATTCTCTCTTCGTCCCTTGGCTCTGCTTCTGGCGATCCTTAACCAGCGCTCTGAAGAGATCTTT
>KZ451885.1:4126792-4158507 GCA_002786265.1 Apostasia shenzhenica | reverse complement strand
ACACGATGGTTATGAGACGCTAGTTTTAACTTAAAACCGAAGACGTTTTCTATATCATAGAAAATGTGCTTAAACACCTGTAGTTCCTTGCAATACTTGGTAGTGATTCTCAAGCGACCAATTCACCAGTTTGCATGCGTTCTTTGATTAACGCACTGGATAAGATGTTTTGCATGTTTTGTATGCATTTTGTATTTGTTTCCTATGACAAGCTGAGATATTTTTCTTTTTAAATTCGCAGGTTCCCTTTTTTAGGTGTATACCACATGCATCTTAAAATACCAGATAATTATTTATTTTTTTGGTATATCTCAGCTATACTTTGTGAATTTTGTAATTAACTTATTCATGAGAATCATAAATAAAAGCGTTGCATGGAGATGTAATTTTGAATATACCATTCTTTTGAATCTAGTGTTTCTTAATGTTGTATAGTGAAAGATGCACTTTGCAATTTTAAATTATTGCTCGAGGTTCTCTGCTTTTTGATAGTTTAGAGACTGGATGAGTCTGAAACTTCTCTCGGCAGATCAAGTTTCAATGCAGTGTCTAATTGTTACAAGTTATAATGGAGCGTAAATCAAATGACAAGAGAATCTGTGTACTTTTACATCTCAAATATCATTGATAAGCTGAATTGTTCCAATTTTGACCTATTGACAAAATTTGCAATGCATTGGTTTTCTATAAGCTTCATTTTGAATTCCCTTGATTATCTGCATAACGCAGAATGTAGTCTCTAAGAGGCCTTTGATAAATTGTTTTTGCTATGGGAAGCGTATGAATTCATGATTTGATTCGGAAAATTTACTGTTTGTAGTGTAAGCACCTTTAATTATATTGGCTAACAGGTAGGTCATTATTTTTCAAGCTGATTGTGTGTGGTCCAAGATAAAGATCTGAGCAATATGTTGGCATTTGAACGACAAACCAACTTTAATGGAAGACCACCACATTGATGGTTGAGGTCTTGAGACAATACGGAAAATAATAAACAAATATATTACAAAAATAATTTTTATATTAATTTGTACTTGAAAAAGTAAAAATTGAGCCAAGTTTGATCCATATATATTGATCTAATCCAAATATGAATTGAACTCGGCTTGATAAAATTACATGCTGTAAAATATTACTCGTGGCTTGGCTCTACAGGCTTGACTCGAGCTAAATATTGTTCCAAACATTGAGTGAGCCATTATCAATCTTTGGGCTAAACTCACCCATACTTAAAATCCTTAAGCGTGGCCTGATTCAGTCACTGTAAAGCTTGTAAAGCATCCCTTCATGGTACATGTAATAAGGTGTAAATAGAAATTGAGACTAAAAGTAAAGCACATTCGATATGGACAGGCTGGATTAATGTCCCAATTAGACATAAGAAAATTGATGTAAACTGCAAAAATTAAATTAGTGGGATTCAAGCAGTTTTCTTATTGTTTTGTTGTTCATCGTCCTCCTTGCCTTGTGTTCCCCAGTGAATCACCGAGGAGTGTGGGAGAGGAGGGAGGAAACAATCATTTCATATGCTAAGCACACTATTTCAATATTAACATAATCATCACGTAACTAATGCCTCGTGTTTACATAGTGTTAGCTATTAACTGTGAAGATTCTTAGAAAACCAAAAAAATTAAGATTAGAGTCAACAATAATGCCTTGTGTTCTTCAAAGATGATGAGTCAGTGTCTGATTTGGCTTTGCAAGTCACACTTTTTCAATAACAGATGAATATCATGAAACAAAACATCAGTTTCTATTTGAATGTATGTATACTTAGACGTGCTTTAGAGCGACAATAGATGTTTGACGAGGAAAACAATCATAATACTTGAAAGATGAGAAAAATATTATAAGTTCAAATCTATATGAAAACCGGCCCAAAATGAAATAAAAGTTAGAAGTTTATTTCCCTATAAGAACATGAATACTTCGAAATGCTTACGAGAGAGAAGAATGGTTTTCTAAAGAAGAAACTCGATTACTTCAAAAAATTTTCAAAAAACATGGTTTATGCTCGAGGAAAGATATAAATCTTGAAACCAACCTCAAGCTCTAAATCCTTCTCTCTAAAATAGCTTTCTTGGATGAGGAAGTTAAAATTTTACGCCCGGGGGAGAGCTAGGTGATATCGAGCTCAAGAGAAATGAGGATATGAAGTGTTTGGCTCGAGAAAGTGTTATACAAGGATCCAAAAAGGCATAATGCTTCATGAAAGGTCCTAGTTATAAAGGAGGAAATGACATTTTGGTCTCTAAATCTAATTTAGTTGGAGCATATTTTAGAGATGTTTGAAGTTTTTTTAAAATAAAGAGAAAAAAAAATTATTTTAATATTATGATATGAAATAAAGATATTTTATTTTTGAGGATTGTGTTGGATGTGAAATAAAATTGATTTAAGATAAAGAGTAAAGACCATAAAATCATGATTTGTGCCATAAAATATAAAATAATATAAAAAATCTCGAAAATCAATGTTTAAATTAAATTATCATTATTTATTTTTTAATAAATTATATCAATTTTAATTAGCAGGTGCTAATTCTGAGTTAAAGCATGCATGCATATTACAACAAAATTTAACGTAGAGTTTTAATAAATTTTTGAGCAAATTTTTTGGTCTTCATATTTTGATATTTTTGAGCTCTTGGATCTTTCTTGATTTGAATTTTTTTGCCCTCATTTTCATCGAATCATCAACTTTGCACATGATCATCACAGTCTTTAACTGAAATCGAGTTTGAATCATCAACTTTTTGTCTTCATACTTGTCCTATAAAAAAAATATAGTAGATACAATGTATAAAGGTTAGTCGAATTGTTTGTCTTAATGTAATTGTTATCATCAAAATCAATATAGGTTCAACATAAAAAATATTAATACAGTGTTACAACTTCAAGAACACCTTTTGTGGAACATGCATGCATGATTTTGATCACTTTTGTGATTTTTTTTCAGTTTTTTATTTCTTCTCCTAATCGCTATAAATTTTTTAAGTGAGGCATTTTTAGAAAGAAAATAAATTTGTAAGTCATTTATTGATAGTATTGTAAAATTCAATGATGTATCAAGCATGTTTATTGATCTAATAATAACATTTTTTTTTAATGTGTACATGCCTTTACATTTTTTGACAAAAAGTTGATTATTCACTTAATTGTTCAAAACCTCTGACCACTTGATGCGCAATCGATGCGTAACATTGGATTGTTGAGAACAAGCAAATTAAGCTGAATGCAAAATCAAAAGTCATAGAAACAACCGGTGACCAGAGCATTTAACAACCATACACGACTTTACAAGAATAGGAGATTTGCAATGTATTTTTATAACAAACAAGAACCTATTATTTCTGAATTTTGCATTACAAATTATTTTAAATGTCATTAGTTTTATGTAACCTTTTCAATATTATTACATTTTTCTAAATGTCACATGTAGGCATAATCAAAAGTTGTCAAAAACAAAATCATTACGGGCATTGAAAAATCCAATAATTTCATAGGCCCTACTTGTGATATCGTTGTTATCGATAAAAAGTGAATTCTTAGTTCTTAAAAAATTTGCAAGATAAACATTTACCACCATACAACAAAACATTATATAAACTATATGTTGTGATTTAGATATTGTTAATTAGGTTAAAGTTTATAAAGTGGGATGAATTCGCAACAATAGAGGCTGCAACAATAGCTAAGATGCTCACAAAATTACCGTCAATAATATCAACAATAAGATTCTAACTTACCACATATTCAGAAATCCTTCTCAATGTCTCAAAAGATTTCTTTGAATTATAGAATACTTATTTCTTCTACATATTTTGAAAAAGATTCATTTATTTCAACATCTTCGACAACTATTTTCATCAATCCAAATACAACTTGAAATAATGAACAGAGAAATTAATCCTATTTGTAATGTCTCAGTCTTATAAATAAGTAATAAATATTTTATTTGTTAGTAAGTGTTAAACATATAATTAATTTTTATTGTGAGATTGTGGTTCTGCATTGTAAAAAGAAAGATTGAGGTTCTACAAATAATACTAATTTTTAAGTTCATTTCTTCTAGCTGTATCTGGATTGATGAAAATAGTCTTTGTTGATGTTATTGAAATAGATGAATCTTTTTGGAAACGTATAGAAGAAATTAGCATATCTATAATCCTAATAAATCTTTTGAAATACTTTGAAGTTTTTTTGAATGTGGTTTTAGCAATCTTGTTGCTGATATTATTGATGATGTGTTTGTGAGAATCTCTTTTATTGTTGCACCTTCTGTTTTGCAAATTTATCCCATAGAGTTATGGACTTAAATTAAAATATTTGACTCAAAACATAGAGGTAATATGATGCATTGTTGTATATTTGTTATGTGTTTTTTTTAAGGGATGAGTAACATACTCTTCATCGATAAGAATGATATGATGAACAATACCTATGGAATTATTAGATCTTGCAAATGTTCGTTGCCACTTGTTTCCATGAAAACTGTGATTATGTCTACATTGATCATTGAGAATATTTTAGATATATTGGTAAGTATACATAAAAACTAAGTTACATTTAGTACAATTTGCAATGTAAAATTTAAAGATACTTAGCAGGTTCTTGCTAGTTTGCAGAATATGTTTCAATTGCCCTCTTCATGTGCAGAGCGAGGGATGGTGGGCTATAGACGCTAGGTAGGCGCCATTTCTCTCCTATGAATTATATTTCCCCTTTTTTGAATCATAATAGGTTAAAATCTTCTTTTACAAATCCATATTTTTGCCGATTGCTAACCTCCGTTTCTAGCTTAGAGCATACTTTCATTCTGAGGTGTTCCTGTTTCAGTACTTTCTTATCAGGCAAGTGCAGCCACAAAGACATGAAAACAGAAAGGAGTTGGCTTTTGAGGGCACACTATTAGTACCGCTATTTCCAGGCGTTCTTCTATGTAAAGATCTGAGGTATTCAGTTTGCAAAATTTCACCATATTAACTCTTATATCGCAGTTTTTATAAACTTCAGTTTTTGGTTAAAAATATTGCATTTGTGGCTTCTGACTACTTCCCCTTATTTTTTCAAGCATCTTAGTTTGAAATGCTTCCTAGAAACTTTGCTTGATTTATTGGCAAAAAACAGTTGTGTATTGCAACAGATCATGAGTTTCATCTCTCTATTTTACTCTTTTTGCCTCCTTACAACGGCTAAAATAGTTGTGCTTGAGCTCAGTTGATCGAATTCAATTCATAAGCTGGTGGGCAAGAATTTGATTCTAGTAGATCTAACCTCAACGTGAACATGAAGTTCTCATTTTCGGGTGGGGTAGAATTTGATTCAAGTTGAATAAAATTTATTAGATTTTCGAGTTGATTCAGGCCGAATTACCAGCTTTATACCCTAGATCAAGTGTTATACGCATCACAGCATTAGCAACTGAGTCGAGTAAATTTTAGCGACTTTCGGGCCAGCACAGGGTTTCAAACAGAATTGCCACAATAAGTCGGGCTTATGATGTGACTGCATTGATTAAAAGTTGGAAAACAAGGAAGCCGAGACAAATAGTAGTGATTCTGTGTTTATCATGATCTCTTCAGGAATTCATTCACGTGAATTTTAGGCATCAATTAACATGCAAATACATGAACAAAAAATTGAAAATCTTGATACTTAAATATGGCACCTACTTGCAAACTTACCCTGCAAACACAATAAAATTATGAAATATTCTGTGTAGCTCTTATATTCCATGACATCATTATCCGTAGAATATCACTTGATATAAATATTTCTTTTTGTTTTCATTATTATTAGCTTGTTAAAATTAGAAAGTATTAGTGAATTTATTAATCACTTTCTCTAATGACATGATTTCTGTGTCTCAGATGAAGACGGCTGCAGATAGGCCTGTCAACGGATCGGGTTCGGGTCGGATTCATATATATAAAATCGGGTTATATATCGGATCGGATCATCTCGGGTCAGAAATCGAATCGGTTCGAAACATGGGTTTTCGGATTTAATTCATTTACAATAAAAGTAGTTATTTTTAAGTATTTTTCATAATCAAATTTAAAATAATGTTAAATTTATTGGAAATAAAATAAAGGAAGAGTATTATATTTTTATGAATTAATTAAATATTTAAATATAAAAACCAGTATTTATAATATATATATATATATATACATATATATTGTGAAATATAAATTAAGCACTATAAACTAAAATCTACTAATATAATTTGTGAGAATTTTTTATTAATTAATTATAGTAATACTCTTTACTTTAGTCTTCCAACAAAAAGAATATTAGCCACAATGTATCCCTGTATGAATTACAAATTAGATTACATAAATGGATCAGATTTTAAACGGATCGGGTCAATGGTGATTCATATCCAATTCATTTATTTGTAAACGGATCAGGTCAGTAAACGGGACGGATTGACGGGTAAAAAAAAAGAATCTATTTGGGGATTTAATCGGATTGAAACTCGGATCGGACCGATCCGATCCATTGACAGGCTTAGTTGTAGATGGTTGTGTGATATGATGATGATGAGGGCGAAAAAAGGGGACCATGATCCTTCACAAATGGATAAATTAAGGCAACATTATTACGTGGTTTGAGTGAGTTCTATCTTCTGTCAGATTTTTCTTGTAAATTTAATCGAGGTTTGTTTAGAATAAAGTTTTGATATTTTTTTATTTAGATTTGTTAAACTTCGAAATTTAGTTAGTTTTATTTGTGAGATGTTGTACAAAAGTGGCTTGGTTCAATGCAGTGTTATAAAAATCGGATTAGATTTTTAGGTTCGGTTCGCCAAAACTAGATTACTTATTAATTGATCAAACCATAAAAAGTTATTCTAATTATGTCATGTTGCTCTTTAATAATAATAATGAATCAATATAACAGAATGAGTTTCTTATTTCGAATATTAGTCAATTTGATAGATATTTTATTATGTTTTTGACTTTTTAAATAGTGGCAATTTATAGGTTTGATTTGTTTGATGATTGGTCCAGAGTCGGACAATGATTTAGTTTTTAAATATTAGCTTTATTTTATATTATATATATTTTTAATATTTAAATAAATTTATTTTTTATTAAACTTATAAAATAATTTTTTTTCCTTATTTAAAATTCAACTTTCAAACCAAACGAGGTCTAAGATTACTGGAGGGATTAGAAATGTGTTGTGCGCAAAGTTGATCAATTTTGATTGAGAAACTGAGTTCCTTTTTTTTTTAATAAAATTTCCGTTAATGAGTAAGCAAGTTATTGCGTGTAGTGAGTAAATCACATTAACAGTTTGCTCGCCAATAACGCTAGGCTATGCAAACACTTGAGCCTGTTTCACACAAAACGCTATGAATAGCTTTAAGATTAAATAGACCATTTGGCAGGCATGATCGGACTGTCCGTTGTCTAACGGACCATCAGATCATGCTTACCGGATGACTCAATATACTATCAGAAAAGTAATTATTCAACTAAGTTTTCATTCAGAAAAGTAGATATATCTTGAAATTAGATAGGTATCGCATCCACCTATATTCTTTTCAATTGATATCTACCTGATTCTAAATTATATTTATTTTTGTTGATCGATACATACCTAATACCTATTTTGGTTTTTTTGGAATAGATAGTCTGCTGACTAAACGGTCTGATTTTTCTATCAGACCGTTCGATCTCTTATGACCGGATGGTCTATTAGAAAGATCATACGGTCCGATCATCTACTGGTAACTTAATATCGTTCATGCCATTCGCTGCGCGATGAGACTCTCTCAACTCTCATGGCGTGCGTGAATAGCAAGCGAACCGGTGACGTCGTTCACATAATAATTTTTCAGTTAATTAACAATTCTAGAAGCCAGTTAATTAGGATTAACCAATTATCCCCAATATTTTAGTATTTAATGCTAATAATTATCTCCCCGTGTGCTTCACGCTAATATTTAATTACACGTTTATTAATAAAATAAGAATGGAAGCCAATTGCATACAACTGCGAGATACACATTGAAAATTAATGAAATATCGTGATTAATTACTACATTATTCTAAATAATTAGTTTTTTTAATTTTATAAAACTGAAGATGATTTTTTTAATTAATAATAAGATGTTGAATATTGTTTTTTTTTGTTTTTTTGTTTTTGATAATCAAGATGTTGAATATTGTTGTATCTTGCAGTGAAGAGAAATACGTGAAGTTGACCTTTTTCATGTCTATTTTAATAGAAAACATGGCAGCTAAAGTCATTTGATAATTGTAGGGTTTTGAATCCACTTTGATTTTTTTTTTTAAAGTGAAGTCGATCAAAATAAAATCGACTAAACTGTTTTTGTAATTTTATAGAAAAATTTACATCTGTTATTCAAAAAAAACTTTTTACAAGCAGCACACTCTAAGTCAAATGTTTACAGACGATACCCCAAATAGAAGTTAAAGTGAAGGTGCTGCCTGTAAATTCATATTTAAAATAGGTTAGAGTAAGGGTGTTGCCTGCAAATTTACATTCAAAATAGGGAGTGCCGTCTACAAATATTGAACTTAGGGACTGCTACTTGTAAATACTTGATTTTGAGATACCGCCTATAAAAAAAAACTTTTTTGAGATGAATGATGTAAATTTCTCAATTTTATAATAATAGATATTAAGTATTTGTCATGTATATTAATTTGTGGAGTGTATGTAAAAGAAAGTATCATGCAGATAGACAACAATTTCTATTGTTCATTCAAAATTATTAGTCGAAAATTTAGACTAGCTAATTTTTTTTTTAGGGAGGACCAACTAAATTTTAATCCACTTGATTTAAAATAAGTTGAACTTGAAATTTTTTCGCTTGAACTCGACTTAAGGCAAGTTGTGAGAATATCTCAGTAAAATTTCTGCATTAATTCTATCAAGCTAATTCTCAATATTAATGCTATCAAAGAGTGAATTTTTACATAATATTCAAATATTTTATTTTTTGAGCATTTACATAATTTATATACATATTACATAAATTTTAAAATTTATAAATTTATTTAAATATATGCCACCTAATAGTTTAAATTTTATAAAAAAATGATATATATAAATATTTTTTTATTTTATATAATAAAATATAAATATAAACATAATTATCCTTGTTATATTAGAATGAGCTAAAAGTTGTGATTATTACTATACAAAATATAAGTATGAGGTATTTGATTTGCTGGTACTGTCTTATTATGCTATCTAATATAAATAATTATTTAATTTAATGATATATTAAAATAATTTTATAAAATATTAAAAAAATTATTATTAAAATAATATATAAATGTAATTTAAAATCGAATATTATTTAAATATTATTTTTTAATTGAATTATACATTAATGATGATAAAATAGAAAAAGTTATAACTAAGGAGATTAAGAGAGTAAATTAATTATATATTTTTGAAAAATAAAGAGTAAAAATTATTTTAATATTATGATATTAAATAAAATTATTATTATTAATTATTATATTAAATATAAAATAAAATTGATTTATTTTATTAAATATAAAAGATGTAAAATAAAATATTTTTTAAAATTAATTTTTGTGTAAAATAATTTATTAATATTTAAATTTATATATAAAATAAAAGAAATTATACTCAAATATTTATACATTTTATTAATTAGAAAAAAAAGAAGGAAGAAGATGTGAGGCCTGTGATTAGTAATAACCCATAAGACAATTAGTTTCGTTTGGTTCGAATTTTTTTTAAATAAAACAAAAAAAATATTTTATTTTTTAAGTTTAATAAAAAAAATATTTTAATATTAGAAAGTACATAGAATGTGAAATATTTTAAATTTTAATATTTATTTTTATATTAAATATAAAATAAAATTAATTTTTATAATTAAAATTTATATTAAATAAAAATTTTGCCACAAAATAAACTAAGCCTAATAAAGTTTAGGCGGATACCGTTAAAAGCTTAAGAATTAGCGGTGAACAGCCAGTAATTAGACGGACGGCGGCGACGAGGGAGGGATTACAATGATGGAGGTGGACCCCACAAAGGCGACAAAGCAGGAGTGGGTCCCACAGGGGAGAGCGATGTGAGCGTGGTGGGTGGTGGTGGTGGTGGCGGTGGTGGTGGGATGCTTTCCCCTTGTTTTTGTGATTTGTGACTCTCACTTTCAGAAAATTTTTATTTTTATTTTTATTTTTTTTAAAGGGAAAACTAACAAAAAATAAAAAATAAAAATTTAGAAAATAATTAATCACATCATGATATTGGCGAGATTTTTAGAAGGCGAGGAGCAGAACGGGCAATACCCATTGGCCCTGCGAGACGAAATCTCAGGCCGAACTGCCATGCATTCATCGATCTTCGCGGGGCAAGAAGTGATCTAATCGCTTCGAAAATGAACTTCTGCAGCTCTTTCGTCTTCTATGTGTCTCCATGAGGTGTTCGGGAGGAGAAAGGGCTTGATTTGGTGTAATTAGCTTCCCCGCCCGCCCGATCATGAAGGTTGGTTCTCCTTTTCTCCGTCTTGATTCTGACCTTTTTCAGGGAGAAAGGTTCGATTTTGCTCACGCATCTCGCTTCTTTTGTTTCCTCTTCCCCGTTCTCCTACTGTGAGCTTTTGCTGTCGGGCTTTCTGTTTATCGTCGCGGACATCTGTATTTGTTTCACTGTTTGCTCTTTAATTTTGTTGGGGCTTCTCCTTTTCAGGTGAAGGATTTCTATTTTGAGGGATGCGCTTGTTTTTATTCCCATCGGGCTCTGTTTCGGAACTAGGGTTTTTACTGCACCTCGTCTCCCTTACATTTCTGTTCCTTTTTTTTATCCTATGTGTGAAAGTACGAGCTACAGATTCGCCTTGATCGAATTGGTCGGTTTTCCCTTTCGCATTCTTGTGATTTTGTGGTATCTTTGTTTGTCGAATCTGTTGCGAGCTGCTGAGTTTATTGTAGGTTACTTTCGATCTTTTGAAATGGCATAAATTGAACTTTTTTGCTGTTTTTATTGCATTTGCTAGACTAGATCTTCATTAATGGAGGACGAGTTGAACACAATGGTAGTTGAGGAGGAAGACAGGTATTTGGTGAAGGATAGCCATGTAGCAGATCCTTTGTGCTCCGAGATGGAAATTGATGAAAATGGCTCAGTAGGCTCTTCGGATGCAGATGATCTCTCTTTGACACCGGAGAAAGGTGAAGGAAGTGATCCGGGCTTCTCAAGGGAAGCTTCGCTCCATAATAAAAGCCCTCGGTTCTCCAAAAATCATGGCTCTGAAGCAAAACCGTTTAGGTTGAGGGTATCAGAATCTACAGAAGAAATTCAGTACAGGAAGAAGGATAAGGAGAAGAGTAAGCAGGAGAGGAAGCTCAGCAGGCAGGACAGGATCGAGCTGGGTCGAATGTTTCAGGGTGCCGTGAGCTCCCATGATTGGGAGCTTGCTGAGAGCCTGATCCTCTTGGCCGATTCTCAATGTCTCAATGATGCTTTATGTATAGCTTTGGATTCAATATGGTTTCTCACAACACGGTCCGAGCTTGATGGGATCACTGAGCTCATCAAGAAAATTGTTTCTAATGGTGCCCGTGATTTCACGAGGGCTGCCCTCAGGACCTCATTTCTTGCTTCATGTGTTTCTGCCTGTCAGAGCAGGACGATGAGCCTCGCAGATACCGTTGCTGTCATGGCCCAAAGGTAAATGTCCTACCATCTTTTCTATTGAGCCTTGTTTGTGGTTTACATAATAGGTGCATTATATTAACTAGCTGTAAAATGCAAAGAACATTAAACCCTTAATCCCAAACTAGTAGAGGAATGTTAAGTTCTGCATTGAGCTATATTAAAGATATTTGTATGAGCGAGTCAATGCCATGTCTAATGCTTACGTCTTATATCATTTTTGATCTTGAGAAAGTAACTATCTTCAGATGTCTTATTAGTTATTAAGTTCTATACTTTAAGTTTTTTTTTTGAAATAATTTTATACTTAAGTTTTGATCTCAAAAATAACTTCTCTCTGCAAACTTCTTATTAAAATCTACTCAGGAGAAGTTGTAAGTTTAGTTCAGTCAAATTACCTGTAATTTTTATTTTCTTTTCTGCTTTTGCTTCAGATTGCACGAACGTCTACAAGAATGCAATGGAGATGAGATTTTGAAAGCTGAGGCAGGTGCTAAAGTCCAAAAGTTCACTGAATGGGCTTTAAAGTGTATCGGCTTCCATTCTCGATGTCAAGAAAATAGGGGTAAAGGAAATCTCAGTACTATAGTTGAAGTCCAATACCAACTGTCAGCATTCAAAATATTCCTAGACCTTGCTGGGAATAATCTTTCTGGAAAGGACTTCACTGAGGCATTTGATGCTGCATGCTTCCCTCTTACTCTTTTTTCGAGCTCCTTTGACCCTGCGTGGGCATCCGGAATCTCGGCTTATTTGATACAAGGATTGTTAGGAATGCTGGTGGAAGGTGGTGCAGACAATGTCAATCAATGTTTTCTCGAAGCATCTCGCTTTGGGAGTACTGAGCTTGTGCGCATCTTACTCCAGGTAATAACTTTTCATTATAATCAAATACCTACATATGAGTGTTCATTAAACTATGTTTTGTTTTATAGAATGAAACACAAACTAAGCTATCGTGCGATGTCTTTTTTGGAAATGATATCAGTTAATTTGGCTGGCAAATGAAGCAGTTCGCTAACTATATTACTTAAAGGTCTCAGTGTTTCATTGCAAATTGTCATGAAAAACAAGCCCAGCAGTCATTGTTAGCGTAGATCACGTTAAGTATGACGTATCACTAAGACAGTCATGTGCTTGAAATTACGATGATTCATTATCCTACTACCCTATATAGATTAGTACGCCACATGGAACACGGAATTGAACCTTAAGCATAAAATGAGGTTAAATGGGATTTTGAAAGACTCAGTTTGTTCATGTACTAGAAAATGGTAAGATGAATGTAGCTTGGACATTCCTCATTGTAACATATTTTAACTTTAATCTTGTTAAGCTGACTCTCTTGAAAAAACTTTTTTTTTAGTTACAAATACCTATAACAAAGTTATTCCGAGCAAATTTGTAGATTAATCTTGACTTTGGATGCTTAGCTGACCACAGGTCCACAAATAGCTGAGAGAAGGATGATGAAGAACAACAACTATGTTAAGCCTATGCATAAGCTGAGGATGCTAATCACAATATCTATCAAATCCCAACTACTTTTACGTGCATACTGCTTAAATTTTGTAATTTTGCAAATGAATTACAACATCCAACAATAACAGAGCCTCAATCATATTTGTAGATGATTTACATCAAAGAAGCGATTGAGAGTTCATCACAAACACACGTAAGAGATAGGGGAGGATTGTTATGGGATACCCAGACTTGGGTGATAGAAGAACAAAGCTACAATGAGAGTTGATCTAACTTTGGTAAACTTATGTCTTATTATATTTTAGTGGGCAGGTGTTTTTAATTTGGCTAGTGTGTGTGTGTGTAACTTTTGGTAATATTGAAGGCCATGTAAGGATCAACAATTAATGTTTGAACTAAAGATTTACAGATTATCAGTGGCAATTTAGAGAATACAAGATTGACATGCAGAAAAAACTTTAAGCCAATGTTAAATTTTTTGTAGTGGCTAAGTTAAATTTATTGTGATTTTTCTCTTGAGGTTTTTGGAAAATGGAGGAAGGAGTGCATGCAGTTATAACATCATCCATATGGGGGTCGAAGTAGAATAAGAGAAGAAACATCCTGATAAAAATGCCCAGCATGCCTGGATTCTGCAAAATTAAAATCACCCAGTAACATATATATTCAGATTGCCTGACCATTTTAACTTTTCAGATTGCCCAACGTAACAGTTTGGATGTTGATGTTGATCTCGCCTTAGGATTTGCCTCGCACTATGGCAAAATCAGAACAATGGAATGCTTAGTTGAGGAGGGTCACGCTGCCGCCTTCCTCGGACCTCTCATGCGTGCAGCTGAAAGGGGCTGCATGCCGGTGGTCCAATGGTTTGTTGATCGCGGCTGCCGTGACATGGAGCTCTGCCTAGCGCTGACTGCTGCCACCTCCAGCAGCCAAATTGATGTTACTGCCTACCTTCTTCCCCATGTTCCGCTACACGTTCTTACTGCCCTCAGCGTTGAAATTATCAAGGCCGCTGGTGAACGCAGTGGCGGTTCCCTTAACGGCGTTGCCTTCCTTCTTGAATCAAACTTCCTGCGAGATCCTGCTGCAACCTATGCAGTTGCAGACAGTATAGCTGAGTCCGATGATGATAGTATCGCCCATGATCTGAAGGCTTTCCTTCATGAACACTGGTCGGAAGCAGCATTTGCCGAGGGGATAAGGTCTGGCCAGGACCATTACCTGAACTTTGTGAGGATAATCAAGAGGGGCGAATCGCCAATCTGCCTGAGGGATCTGCCAGCACCATTGGCTATGGCTATAGCCTACTTACCTTTGTACAGGGATTGTGTGGAGGCCAGAGGCCAATTGCTGCCTCAGCGACTGAGAGGGCAGCTGGTGGAGGTGGGAACTAGGCTTAGTAATGGAGTATTGTGCAGAGGAAGCCAGGCCAATGAACTCATGATGGCTTTGGAGCATCATCTTCCTTCCTTTCTCCATTCTTCAAGAAGGTATCTGTCAACTTAGCAGAAACTATGTTTGAGTTACCGTTAAAACGAGCTTGATTGTATGAATATAAATCTTTTGATCCTCAGTTTTTAGAATAGATTATGAGCATATAAAGATGAGCTTTTAGTGGTATTATCTGATGGTTATTGTGGGCTGTGGATCAGAAATTTCTCATGGTTCTGATAACATCGGTTCTCAGATTTTGCATATGTTTTGTGGAGAATTATGTCCTTTGAATCTACGAGTCCTTCAAACCTTTTATTATTATTATTATTATTTTTTTGGTGTAGGTCTGTATCTTGAGTTCAAAGGTGTTTTCATATTTGCCTATATTTTCACACACATCTTTTGGCATAGAGTTAGTTTAAATTAAAATATCTGTATTATACATAAAATCTCTCTCTCAAATTAATTTAGATCGAGTATATTTCATGTTACGTATGTGGATTTTCGGAGATGATAATCTGATAAATATGATCAGTTTGAATTCATGTTTGGAGTGACTACATTAGATTTGTTTTAGTAAGATCACGTTTGAGCCAAAGATCTAATGTCTAAAGGGCAATGTAATTACAGCCCAAATAATGTAGGTACAGATGATATGGATGGTCATTGGTCCGTGTAGCCAAAGGGCTTTCATTTACAAGATTTTTTGAAAATTGTTGTTCGAGTCTTTGTTTGATTACCAACCTTACAATTCCCCGAAATCGTCCTTATGGTCATCATCGTTGTCACGGTTTACTTTATGGAGCTCATTACGTTCGGGCATCCGTGTCTTTTTAATGGGACTAACACGGGGCAAGCTATCATCCTTGCTGTCGAACGAGCTAGAGTTCGGTTAGATTTTAGATTTCTGTGGAACTTCGATTGTGTATCTTGGGAAATTTTTATGGTTCTTCAGAACTTGAAACTTGTAAATGTAAACTAGCCGACTCAGATGAATGAATGAAACCAATCGTTACGCGTGTGAATGCTTCCTCTAAACTCTTAACGGCTATTGTGTCAAACAAATCCTCTTTGATTGTTGCAACCTTTTATTTTTCTTGTGATTTTTCCTTTCTACAAGTTTTTCGTTTTGCTCTAAGCCTTTCCTCATTTTTCTTCAAATGATATATATATGCCTCGATGCCCTCGAACTTTTGATCGACTCGTCGGTTCATTGTTTGTGTTTTGATTAGCTGACATGGTCAGGTTAGGAACCATTTTCTAAACTTTTAAGATCAATTTCGAAGATTCACGAGTTTTCTGCAGTTATATTTATGTCGATTGCTCTTACAAGATATTTTGTATGCCAAAGAATGGAAGTGCTGATCATGCACCTATCTATGGCTTGCAATCGCAACTTAGATCTCAAGTCTTTTATTCCTTTGGATTTTGTTTGATTTTCTAAGTCTTTGTGGTTTATTTCTTGTGTTCGGAGAAATCTCTTCAAAGATTGTTTCACTCGTACACTAATTCACATTTATGGCATTCTTTTACCGAAGATTCCCAAAGCTCTTCAAAAGTTTGAAGAGTCTCTTTGATCATAACTTTGCTAACAACTTAGATCTTATCAAAAAGATTTTTTAAGAATATTTTTCTCGAGAAGTCTTTTTGAAGAGTTCTCTTTACTCTTTCTCCTTCGCGAGGAGGAATGCCTCAACATAATTTTGATAGTGTAATTTGGGATAAAATAAAAAGATCAACTTTATCAGTATGTATGTATGTATATACGTATATATGTATATGGTTTTAGAACTTCGACTCAAGGGCGTTTCAATTTTTAAAATATTTTAATTTTGTATTCGGAGGTTGTAAAATAATTGTGGATTTGTATCTTTCAAAATTTCATTTTTTTAGTTATTTTTGATAAAAAGAATATAATTTTAATTTTTTTGACTTATTTTGAATCATTCGTATATTTTAAAAGATGATTACGTTACTTTGTCGTTTTTTAAAAATTTAAGATTTATAAATATAATAAAATTTTAAATTTTAATTTAAAAAGTAATATTAATTTATTAAAACAATACTTTTAAAAATTAAATATTAATATTAAAAAATAATTGTAGAATATAATAATGTAGTAATAATTATATTTTAATTAAAATTAAATTATAAATTCAAAATTTTCAAAAATTGATAATAGTTTTCCATGTTCCTTGAAAATTTACCCCAATGTTTTTGTGGGCTGAAATAGTCTTGACGCATTATAAAAAACAAGTAATTTTTTTGACTAATTCTGAATTATTCATATATTTTAAAAGATGATTAAGTTACTTTATCGTTTTTTAAAAATTTTAAATTTAATTTTAAATTAAAAATATTAATGGTAATATATTAAAAATAATACTTTAAAAAATTAAAAATTAATGTAAAAAAATAAATTTAGAATATAATAATAATAATGATAAAATAATTATTATATTGTAATTAAAATTTAATTATATATTTAAATTTTTCAGAAATTGAGAATAATTTTCCAAGTTCCTTGAAAATTTAGCACAATTTTTTATAGACTGAAATAGTATTGAAGCATTATAAAAAAAAGTTTTTTTTTATTAAAAAAAGTAATATATATTTTTTTATATAAAAAAAAATAATGATTTTGGAGCTATTCATTCTATGTAATGGAAATTTGTAATGGAAATTTGTATATAAGGGAAATTTACCTGTAAAATATATACTATGAAAATTTTGGCAATTTACATACTCAACCTTTAAGACTTTAAATTTACAAATACACCTTCAATTAATTCAAATTATAATCTAATGATCTTTTTATGTTATTCTCATTCATATTTATTATAGATATTTGCATATAATGAGATATACAATACTTACAGCTATTAGAGGCTAAGAGAAACTTAAATAAGAAGAGTTATGCTATTAAATTTTATTCATATAAAAAAAAATATTATATAGTGTGTAATGAAAATAAAAAATTTATATAGTGGATTCTACTTAGTGGGATAATGACTTTATTGTTATTGTATAATATTTAGGACTCATTTGGTTTGACATATTTTTAATTTAATATAAATTTCAACCGTAAAAGTTAATTTTATTTTACATTTAACACGAATACGAATATTAAAATTAATTTTATTTCATATTTTACATATTTTTTAATACTAAAATAAGTTTTTCATATTAAATTTAAAAATTAAATATTTTTTTCTTTAGTTCAATAAAAAATTCGAATCAAACGAGGCCTTAGGATGGTAGAAAAAAGGTTAAATATATCAAAAAATATTATATACATAAAAGAATGTTTTAAAGAATTTTGAACGTAAATAATCAATTTTTTTGTAATATATATATAAATGACTATGCTCGTGTTTATGAATCATGTGAACTATTTAAAACCTAACATTTAAACATATCCTTACTGAGAGATGAGTAATTATAATTTAATTTTTTTTATTAACTTACAAGATCTCAACTCAAAATTGAAATGAAAGTTTTTTATTTGATCTTTGATCCAAAATATGAATGATAAAAGTTCAATCAGTTCTCGATTCGAGCAAGACTCGGGTCGTTTCTTATCTATTCAAGTTCGATCCGGACAAACTAATCTAACTTACAATTATTTTTTAACCTCTTAATTCAGATCTTTTAGGTATAAATGTCTTATCTAATTTAAATTATATTGTCTATCTTGATCTAATGGTTAAACATAAAAAAAAAAGTTAAAAACATTTGAATAAAACAAATGAAGAAAATTTTAATATTATTATTTATTAGACTATTACAAAAAAACTAACATAAAGCAAGTCATATATATTTTAAATTTTAAATAATGATTTAATTTCCTTTTTTTTTGATGAAATATTGATCTAATTTCGAGCAAACTTAATTCGATCATTCGCCAACCCCAAAACATGCCATTCAAAAATTTTATGATCACATACTCATGTACATAAAATAAAAGAGAATATATAAAAATAATAATTTTTAAAAAATTAAAATATAAAGAATAAAATTAAAAATATATTAGTGATAAAAAATATCTCGTTTGTAATATTAAATAAACTACAAGAATTTATAAAAAAAAAATTTAAAAACTATAAATCAAAATATAATTAATAATTAATTATAAGTATCTTTCAATAATTAAATATTAATTAGAGAGAGACCACACCCCTTATAATATATTACAGCCCTTATAATATATTACAGCCTACCTAAGAGAGGCCATTCAAAGGTATTCACCACCAAGTGATTTCTGGTAATTTGCTGAGGATTGACATAATATAACATCACAATCTACATATTTGCACATTTTTATGCAGTTAAATTCAAAAAAAAAATTTGATATTAAGTTAAAATCAAAAATTAGTTTGCTAGTATACTGTAAACTGAATTCGATCTAACATATTTGCACATTTGATATCATCCTTGGAGTTAAAAACCACCAAATCTTTGAAAGATGATAAGAAAATCTTATGTGAACTAAAAAAAAAATGCCACATATGTAGAGAAAGCTTGAATGATCCCATAAAATTTCTTATGTGAACCACATTTGAAAATATTGAGCTAGTTGGCAATAATTAGCTCATAATATCACAATTTCAGATTTAAAGACCTCTTAAAAATGCTGCTCTTTTTAGGCCAAAACTTGCTCTTCCTCCTGTGAAGTAGCACCTTCATCTATGCCAAGGATTCTCCTCAGATGTTCTAACTGCTGAAAGCCACCTTGGAGGTCCTCCCACTGCATAGGAAAATGCAAGCAGACAACTCTATTTGTTTTAGATAGTAGATAGCATTCAGGAGATCAAAGCATTCCTACAAAATTAACCACTGAATTTATAAAAATTGAAATAAGCAGAAAAATAATGAGATTTTTGAACCATATAAATCATGAGATAAGCTCAAATTAAAATCATGTTCTTCTCCATAATCTGCAGTATGGAGCTGGCCATGAACCAGAAACAGGGAATAAGCTTCATACTCCAGCAGAGCCCACAGATGAAAGCAGTAAAAAAAGGCTAAAGTATTGCAAATACATAAATAGAGATAATGAATATGTCCACAGGGCTGTAAGAACTAAGAACAGATACACTCATCCAGAATTTGAAGAACTCGGTGGTTGATTAGAGCGGGTTTCAACCCTATTATATCCCCAATTGACAAACAAACAGGCACAGCCCAAATAGATAGAAACATGTTAGGATATACATAGAAAATTATCCCACATAAGATATTTAACACAAGTTGTAGGCTTGTAGCATTAATATACAATTGATGACCTTTATTCATTGCCATAGGCTTTTGGGTTAATAGGTATTCATCAATTATATATTAGGCTCAACTTGGGCTCTCCTACGGTAATTCCACTGACAAGTGGTATTAGAGCTGATGGTTCGTCTGAGCCTTCAATGGATTAAGTAAGTGGTTCATGCAGGTTTTACAAGAGCAAGTGACTCCCATTGTAGCTATAAGTAGTTGAGTAAGCTCTTGAGAAACATGCA
This sequence comes from Apostasia shenzhenica, assembly GCA_002786265.1. Taxonomy (NCBI): domain Eukaryota; kingdom Viridiplantae; phylum Streptophyta; class Magnoliopsida; order Asparagales; family Orchidaceae; genus Apostasia; species Apostasia shenzhenica. The sequence continues at coordinate 4,138,394 of KZ451885.1, read as the reverse complement.
CTTGAATGGCTCATTAGATAAAGAAAGGTTCAATGTGGATAGATCCTCATGTGAGAGGGAGATTTGTTGAGATACACACGAAGAATTATCTCACATTAAATATTCAACACAAGTTAAAGTATTAATATACAATTGATGACCCTTACTCATTGGGCTAAATTTTTGGGTTAATAGGTATTCATCAATTGCATATTGGAGCAACTTAGGCTCTCCCATGATAATTCCCCTAATAAAACAGCCTAAAGTATCAAGCTATCAGCTATTTAAATCTTACTGTAAGTGATTAATCTATCAATTACATAGTCTTATCTTGATAATATAATAGGTTACAAAAACATTGAGTATGTGAAATAAAAATATTGTTATATTAGGATATGAGCTTCAAATTTGGATCTTACACGTGGCAAAAGTGACCAAAGCAAGAACAAGCAGTTAACCTCCTCGAAGGCACAGACTTAAACTGTGGTTATCGAACGGTATGGGACCCAAGTCAACTCAAAAGTCAATACATTGGCCGCAAGCATTAGAGACTGCTGCCTGAAACTCCTTGGAAGTGCGAGCACCGTACTTGGCACAGAACTGATGGGACTTTAGCAATGATGACTTCAGTTACTATGAAGTTATTGTAAGAAGTCTGTAAATCCAAAAACTTTATTATACACTTAAATCTACTTTGATTTTCATTTGGCTTTTTTGACACGGTCTCTTGAAGGTGAGGTAACCTCCCACTCTATAATCTTTCTTTTAATAGTAAAGTACTTTTAAAGTGGAGCCCAACTAGCGCCGTGGTTTTCCGCCCTCGTGGTTTTCACGTAAAATTTGGTGCCCTTTCCTTCTTGTTTAGACCATCCATCCGCTTTGCTTTTGAATTTCACATATCAGTAAACATGGAAAGCATATGACAACACTTAGATGGACTTTACTCCATTTAACAGTTGGTGTAATATTCATGCAATCAGTTCTAGGATTTGTCTAACTTTCACTTCACTTTGAAATAGACTTATTCACGGGTGCGTGACAATGAAAGCTTCATTTCCCCCAGGGTTAAACAGATAGATTGAAGCTAAAATGGGCTTTTTTTTTTTTTTTAAATTCTCCACTTCCACCAAGTAGTACCAATCTATCAAAAGGGAGAAGACCGACGAAAGTGCCACTAATTCATTTAAGTAAGACAATGGAATTGATTTGGTGAAGATTTACCTCTAAATACGAAAGTGAGACTAATTTCCAGCCAGCAGCAGAAATATATCGTCGTTTCAGAATCGTGTGGCCCAAAGGAGTCCCTGTAGAAAAGCCATTTTGGATTACTGAACTGAATGTAAGACACTGCAAAAAAATATGCATCATATGATTAATGCTTGCCTAAATTCCTCGAAAAATGTGTTGGTCCGTCGATCTCAAAAGCAAGTTTCTTATCTACCAACACAGCATCTAATGTGTACCCATCCACAACGTATTCTTTGACCCACTCTAGGCCAGTGCTTGTAAGAAGTCGTGCTACCTCCTTCTGAAATGAAGAAGTTGTTTTCTCATTGAAACGTTTAGTTTTACAAGCCTTTGATATTTTCTCTTCAATATCCTTTTTCAGTGACAAACTGAGATGAGGATACTCAAGCTTCAAACAATGATTTGCTAGGTGAACCTGTGAAGCAAACATAATATCTTCCCTATACTGTTCTGAAAGCCTCTGTTCCTCATATCGACTCAAACTAGTCCACACTTGAGAGAAGAATAGACGGTCCATTCGTCCAAGAACAGCATATGACCAAGCTATTTTCCCAACCTGATCCCTACTAAATGAAAGTATAGAGATCCCTGAAGAATATTGTGGGATGATTTGATCAACATCCTCGGCAATGTTCCCACTAGTCTCATCGTCGTAACCATCAGGTGAACTTGACCTTACATCATTGCAGCATTGAAATCTAACTGAATCCTTAAAAACCAAATCCAGTGAATCCAAAAAGGGATCAGCACACTCATTCAAAGAAGCAAATGCCCATAAAAGCTGAGAAACCTCTTGCTCCTTGAAAGACTGAACGACCTGAGCGGCTTTGACAGCTAATAGTGCAAAGAGCTCTGGTGCCGAGTGCTGCATTAATGCAAACGCACCTGCAACATTAGCTAAATTTTGGGCATTGAAGTCCACCACCCTCATCTCCACTACCTCAGCAATTCTATCCATCTCTGAAAGATAAAGCATCTCACCACCGATTTTAGACAAAGCCCAGGCTATGTTTGATATTCCCTGAGCAGAACATTCCGGCAATGCAATCATGGCAATACCGACAAGCATGGACATCTCTCTCTGTCGAGCAAATGCCAGTCTCCGTGCTTTCAACATGGAAACCTTTTCCATGTTCTTGGCTATGCGGTGAAGAGCAGTAGCAATATTGGTTGGAGTCAGGGGAGAAGGGTGCAATCCTTTTGCTACAGCTGATATGGTTTCAGCTGCCACCTCAAGGACTTCTTCTGCTGTTTGGGCATCCACTATATCCTTGTTCAGGGATATCTCTTTCTTCCTATTAGATGGCCCAGAGAACTGAGACAATTTCTCAATAAAAGCCTCCTTGGCTTTCTCTTTCCTTTCCTCAAACATCCCATCTGCAAACATACCCACGCTCCTAAGAAGGTCACTGTTATCTCCCCCCATGGACCCATCTTCCCAATCCGTTTCTTCGATTTCATCAATGGAATCTTCTAAAATCCTTTCCTTCTTTACTTTGTATTTGTTGATCCCTTTGACCTTCTTCTTCTTCCTCCTCTTTGAAGTCACCATCTTCTCGATAGAAGATGTCAGGCCCCTAGCTTCAATTGTACGCAATGCAGACCTCCTCGCTCTAACACACCAATCCATGCTTTCCGTGTCTTGGAGCAATCTCGATTTCTCACGTTTCTTCTTCAGTGTTTGAGAAGAACTCAAAGAAGGGGCTTTACCCAAGAACTCCAGTTCCCATTGGGGAGTAGGTTCCTTTGGTTTTTCAACCTCTCTAAAACCTGTAGAAGTACTTTCCAGTTCGCAAGTGCAAACCCTAAATTTACTTCTAAAACCGACCGTAAATTCCGGATTAAATATCCCAGAGATAGATTTCATTGCTGGGAACTGGAATGGTTGAAAGAATTTTCCAGAAAAATGGGTTTTGAGGTAGCTCTCCATTCGAGCTTCAAAAACTGTAAAAATCCAAAACTGAAAGATTTTATATAGTAGATCTGAAGAAAAGGTGGAGGAAGAACAAGCCTTCAATCCAGAGCTATAAAACGTGCTGTGGAAGGGGCTTTAACGGACGTCCTTCTCACCAAGCGTGGTAGTAGGAGAAGGCTTTTCCCCATGGAGGGAGGGCGTGTGCTGCAGAACGCAGAAGAAAACGATTGCACTGTAACGCCCGAGCAATTAATCTGAGGTAATGAAGCAGGTTATCTTGCTTCCAGGGATCGGGAGGAACTGCGGCGCGACTTTCAGTAAATTGGCAGCGCGGTGGCGTCGGACCGTCGGTGAGAACTTCAGGAATCAGTGGAGCCGCGGACACGGTTTATCGACTCCGGAGAAGGAAGAAATCACGAAGGACCAGTGGACGGTTCGGATGAAGACACGTCGGCCGGTTTTAAAATAATGGATTTTGTTTTTTGAAAACCTGAAAAAACTACATGATTTTTTTTTAATAGAAAACTTCATGAACTTCTGTCTTCAAATTCGTACAAAATTTTAAACATCACAATTAGTTTTTGAGAGATTTAAACATATTTAATTATAAAAAACTTATATATTTTATTGTTCAAAATAAAATATTAATTATATCTCACTAAATCTTATAAAAATACATATTTTATATAATTTTTTTTTAAAATTATAAATTAAATTATTAATATATTTTTATAAATTTTATCTTATTATATATGACTTACAAGTACATGGTATATATTGACTTTCATCTCATTAGACTAAATTTCAAGTAAATTTTATATTTATCTTACATACAAAAATTAAATTTTAGAGTTAAAATTTAAGATTTAATTTTTACTGTTAAAGCAATTTAAAATATAGTATTTAATATTTGGGGTTTTTACATACATGATATGAAATTTTTACGAAATTATGCATTTCACCATCAATTCATAAATATTATCACTATCACACCATATTCATTTAAATTTTACGCATTTCATATATTTCACACCATATTTTTTGATGGTGAACTTCACATTTCTAAATTAGCCTTGATCTAAACTATATTATTAATATATTAATTAAATACTATAAATAAATTAATTTATATAAATAATAATTTAAATATTTATGAATTTATGTATTTTAATTTATTTATCCTATTTAAATTTTCCAATTAAAGTGCCGAATTTAAATCCCTTTATTATAATTTTTAATTGAAGTAAGAAAATTGATGTGTTTACAGTAAAAAATAAAAATATATATTAGAATTTAAATATTAATGAATTTATGTATTTTAATTTACATATAATATTATAAAGTATATGAAATATATGAAATATGTGAAATGCGTAAAATTTAAATGAATATGGTGTGATAGTGGTAATATTTATGAATTAATGGTGAAATGCGTAATTTTATGTAAATTTCATGTCCTGTATATAAAAATTCCTTAATATTTTGAATTATAAGTTATAATTTTAGAATTCAAGATTTAAAAAAAAATAGTATAATCTTATCTAAAGTTTATAATTTTATAAATTTTAATGTAATGTATATAGTATTTTATTTTTTTAATAATAAAATATGTAAATTTTTTATAATTAAAATATCCTCCGTAATTTCAATATCATGTTATGTACACTATAAAGTAATAGTTGAAAAATGAGGAAACTTTATAAATAAACTTAAGATCTAACAAAACCGTTAAAGAATTATATAAATTTAAGTAATTGGATTAGAAGAAAGAGATATTTTTATGTTATGTTATTTTAAAAAGTAATTATTTAATTTAATAATATTTATAAATAATTTTTTTATAAAATTATATAATTATTAATCAAAATATTACATTTAGATATCATAATATCTAGATTAGATGACACAACATCAAGATAACAACAAATTAAACATCCTTTAAATAAAAACTACTAAATTTAATAAAAAAAGTAACGTCTAAATGAGACTACTTGAAGCAGAATACTCGGGCGGCCGGGCCTTATGGTCGACTAACCTGCTTATGTCTTTGGGAGAAAAAAATAAAAAAAAAAATCAAAGTTATTTGGCTCCTTTACGATTAATGAGTGCGAGTAAGGTTTTGAAAATCGGACCGGCTTCAGAATCGGTAGACTGAAAGGTTCAAGGTTCAATGGCCGAACCTGTGGGATGTAGTAAAAATTAAAAAAAACTAATAAAATATAATATAAATATAATTAAGATATACATTATTCACACATCAACACAATAATTAGACATAAAATGAATGTTTAATAATTGAATTTAACAAATAATATATTATGTCAATAACCCAAATAATTCCAAGCAAATTAAAATAATAATAACCCAATAAAATATTCACAAATCACAAATTGAGTATAATATTTAGTACATCATTAAAAGATTTGGATAAATGTATATTTTATTAATATTAAAATACTAAATCATTTTATCATTTTATATTACTAAAATGCTAAATCATTCCGGAAGGATGGGGTCTGGAGAGGAGAGTGCGAGGCAAGAAAAATCGCGAGTTCGTGACTGTCGCGTGAGTAGAGGCCGCAGAACGGAGGCTGAGTTAGGGACCTAGAGTTTAAGAAAGTTTTTTTTTTAATTTTAAACTCAATCGGTCCAACCGTACCGGTTCACCGGTTGACCGGTTGAACCGCGGTTTAGACCGATTCTGGCCGGTTTTAAGCAGATCCGGTTATAAAATTAAATTGGACCGGTTGGCTGACCAGTTCACGAATCGACTGGTTGAACCGGCCGATCCAGGGCCTAAAAGAATTTAACTGCTTCACAAGTAAGATCTTTGAAAAAGACTAATAGTATTAAATACCTCTAATGTGGTTAGGTCCATCAAATATTGGAAATACAAATACGAATATTAGAGTTTAAAGTATTTCATATTTTATACACTTTTTAATATTAAAATAAATTTTTCTCTCATTAAACTTAAAATATAAAATATTTTTTTCTTATAAAAAAAAAGTCCAAACCAAAAGAGGCTTGATGTTTTATTGAAAGTGCTTTTTTAAGATGTTTATATATAAATATATAAGTGGGTATCCGGTTCAATATTACATTATTTGAAGAATTTAAGTATTTAAATAATATTATAAGAAATTATGAGATTGTCATTCTAAAATTATATTGACATGTTACTCTACCTGTAATAGAAAAATATGAGGTAAAATATGACGTTAGATTAATTTTCTAATATCATCTTTCCATATAATAATATTAATTCAAATAAACAACAATTTAAAGATGTAGATATTTAGGTAAGATGTCTATTTATTGAACTAAACATCATTTAAAAATTATAGAAGTGTCAATTAAAAGATGATAGCTAGATAATATGATATAGTGTTAAAATAGGATTGAACTAAATGCCACCTAAATCATTTCTGTAAAATATATTATATGTATAATTAAGGCAAAACTGGAAAGTTAAAGTTAAACGTCATTCGATCTGGGCTCCATGTAGTGAAAAATTATTCTAGCCGGACAACCTAACACATCAAAATTTTAGAAGACACTTAATATGTGACATGTTGCGTGCAGATCTCATTAGCTCACAATCGTACAACGATAATCACGATGAGACTTTAATGGCCTCACATTAACATCATTTGTTCCCGCGATGTCAATGAAATGAGAAATATTAAATGTTAAAAATATTAAATAGTTTCTAAAAAAATCTTAAGGCCATCTTTTTCCTCTCTATTCCCAAAAGCATTTATTAGGAAATTTGCCTGTTAAGATATTCATATCCTTTTATACCTATAATTTTAAAAAAGGAGGATTTACGTAGAGAACATTGAATTCATCACAAATTACGCATTTCACCATCATTTAGTAAATATTACGCATATCACACTCTCCTTATTGTTACAATAGAAATGTAAAACCCATAAGTAATATAAGGAGAGTGTGATATGCGTAATATTTACTAAATGATGATGAAATGCGTAATTTGTGATGAATTCAATGTTCTCTACGTAAATCCCCCTTTAAAAAACCTAGGGCCTTCTTCTTCCTCTCCATTCTCGAGAGCGAAGGGCAGAGCTTCGGATGAAAGATTCGTAGCAAAAGCAAAACTCGACACCTCTTAGCATCAAACAAACTCCTCCGTCTAAGAAAAAGTGCATCGACTTTGACAAACCCTAGGTAATTTTACTTACATATGTATTATAATATATTTTATATATAGTAATTTTACTCATATGTATATGATATTGTATCTTTATATAGTAGTTTTATTCACATATGTATCATAATATATCTTATATGTAATAATTTTACTCATATATGTATAATATTTTATCCCATATATAATAATTTTGCTTATATATAATATAATATATCTCATATATAGCAATTTCACTCACATGTATATCATATTTTATTATATATGTAATAATTTTGATTACATATATACCATAATATATCTTATACATAGTAAATTTTTTATTATATATACAAAACACACACATATATATATATATATATATATATATATATATATATATATCATATTATATCTTTTACGTTAAAACTTGAGTCTCATACATTATATTTTATACTCTATTTTATTTTTTTATTCTAGTGGAGGGAAGCTTTTGTTTCAATAGAAATATAAAATAAAAGTGTTTGATGACGATGAAATTCCCAGTGAATACTCTCAGCTAAAAAAATTATGAAAGCAAAATTCCTGCCCAAATAGTCAGCAAAAAATAATATTAGAGTTTACAATTTTTAAATGCCGCACTTCACTGACATCACATATGCAAACGGTGCTAAAAATCTTAGCGTTAGTATGGCCACTAGTATAGAAAAGCTCTTTTATGACGGTTAAAAACTGACTTAAAGTATCTAACGCAACCGCCGTTTATTCGAATGTTGTAGAAGATTATAAAATTTTTACGGTAGTTCTAAACCGCCGTAATAGTAACTTTAGATAGAAGTTGAAATAATTTAACCACCATCTAAAAGTCATATAGATAGTGGTTCTCTATGGAGAACCCTATTAGTATGCTGTAGACGATGGTTCTCCATAGAGAATCGTCATTTATAGTACAGAAGCCAGTTGGAAATTTCAACCACTTTCTATACTTTCTTTTTCTAACAAAAATTATTTACATAAAATTAAAAGTTATACCTTCAATAAAAAATATATCTACAGTGAAAGATATATGTAGCAGCTCCTATATAACATATTTGATAGTAACAAAAATACATACATAATAATATAAATACATCGATCGGCTCACATATATCAAAATCACAATATGTATCATTAATTCATCTAATCTAACTAGCATTTGATGTCAAATTACATGAAGTCATACATAAAAATTCATTATGAATATAAGTAAATTAAAATTTTTTATAAACCATCTGGCTTTAAAAAGATGACCATTATTCTTCAGGCTCTTTTTATACAGAAAAAATTAATAAAAATATTATACAAATATAAAATAAATAAAATTTTAATTACTCTCTTACAAATTTGAGAATCACAAAATTAAATAAAGAGTATTTTTCTCTTAGAAAGTTTAAAATTAATGAAATAAATTTATAAATAAAATTATATTTTTATCATTATTTTTTTACTCTCGGCAATTTACACCTACAAATTAAATTAACAATTATGAATTTTAAATTATCACATAAATAATCAAAATAATTAGAGTATATTTTGAAATGTTGCCATCTCATAGTTTTCATTCGTCCTGTATCTATGCTGCCAATAGCTTATGAATATCATTGTCCAATTCATCATTACTAAACTCATTCTTATTTTTCTAGCAATTATACTACTAAAAATAATTGTTATCATAAAAAAAATTAATTTTTAAATAAATGCGCTACACCACGTATAATAGAGGGTATTTCTAATAGACGTACAAGTACAATATGACATATATACATGAGTACATAATATTCACACTTAGGCCCTGTTTGGTTGGTGGCTTGAAAAGGCCAGGCCCATTAATTTTCCCGTAACGGAGTACGGGCTCCGCTCTGCGTAACGGATAACGGGCACCGCGCGTTTTGACTGAAATAGCCGCGATGACAAGGCTCATTGCTGCGAGCCATCTTTTTTCCGCTGACTGCATTCTCCTCTTCCTCACTCACGGGTCGACTGGGGAAAGCAAGCGCGCCGCTTGGTTTTCTTCCTCTCATGTTTTTCAATCTCTCGCCATGCCGTCTTTACCCTAGATCTGTTGAAATGGCTGATCGCTAATAGACCCGCGCGCCGCATTCTCCTCTTCCTCACTCACAGGTTGATCGCAAAGGCAGGCCAGCGCGCCGAGGTCAGTTCTTCCTCCTATTTTTCGATCTCTTGCCATGCCGCTTTGGCCATTGACCTTCTGAAAGTTGTTTCACTTGCAAATGCACCTTCTCATCACTCACGGCTTGATCGCAAATTACAGGCAAGCAAATGTGCAGAGTTACTTTGCCTTTTTCCTGTATTCTGATCTTCTTGCATGATGCATTTGCACAATTTGGTACTGAAACATGATTCATTTACCTCCTCAGCTCCTATTCTTCCACTCACTGCATTTGTTTTGTGTTTGTTTCGGAGGGTTGCGCAACCAGCTTCAAACCTACGGAGCTGTGGCTTATTAGGAGGAGTGTATTCACATTCTTTGCATTGTAGCTGAGGTAATAGAGATTTGCCCTTCCACATTTTATTCTCATGTTTTAATGATAGATAAAAATAAAAAGGTAGAAAATCTATTTACAATAGTATTGTTACCTTCATGTTAGCCAATTTTTCCTTTTAATATGGGTCTGTGTGCATTTTATTTTAGATGAAAAGTTATATTCAAAGTATTGCCTTTTCCTTTCAACACTTGAAGCAGGAAGTACTTGATTTGAATGTACGGGCTTGTCATCACATTCGATGTGAATATATTGACTTGCAACTATGACACCTATGGGAGGACAAGTGTACGGAATTGTCGTCACATTCAATGTGAATATATTGACTTACGATTGTGACACCTACGTGAGGACAAGTGTACCGACTTATCGTCACATTCGATGTGAATATATTGACTCGCGATTGTGACACCTACGGGAGGACAAGTGTACGGACTTGTCGTCATATTCGATGTGAATATATTGACTTGTATTTGTGACACCTACGGGAGGGCAAGTGTACGGACTTATCGTCACGTTCGATGTGAATATATTGACTTGCGACTATGATACCTATGGGAGGACAAGTGTACGGAGTTGTCGTCACATTCGATGTGAATATATCGACTTACGATTGTGACACCTACGGGATCGATGTGAATATATTGACTAGCGATTGTGATATCTATAAGAGGACAAGTATACGAACTTGTCGTCACATTCGATGAGAATATATTGACTTGTGTTTGTAACACATACGAGATGACAAGTGTACAGACTTGTCATCACATTCAAAGATATAATATGATATTTAGGTAAGTGTATGAGCTTGCTATGTGACTAAATTTAAAATCAAAATTTTAAGGGCGACAATGGATTAAAAGTTAAATGTAATTTCTGTGGGATTACGCACTTGCCTTAGCTCGAGCATAAGATATATAGGCGCGACGACGTCCATTGCCCTTTTGAGCAGGGGTGAAAACTCTTAAAACTGATTGAGGACCTCATATTTTAGCCATTATGAGCCATAGCCTACGGGGCCACGGGATGACGATCCTCAAATATGTAAAAGACAGCTGAGGTGTAGTACAAGAAATCACGAGCTCAAAAGAGTAAAATAAAATTAATTAAAAAGGAACTTGCTCGTTAATCATATTTTTATATTTGTTCTGTTATCATTTTATATTATAATAATTATTAGGCGAATCATGTTACACTTATTTATATTTAGTATTCACATTGTGTTAAGTTATTATCTATCCTACATTTATACTGTTCAATTGTTCATAAGAAACTCATGATATACATGCTCATTTATTTGATAGTACTCATATTATGAATTCTTGTTTGATATTTTCTATTTTACAATTTAAGTACGCATAATTATCATAGTCATTGCTATCATGTTATATATTCATTTGATATTGATTCATGAATGTTGCTGTGTATGTATATAATAATTCTCTTAAATCTTAAAATATTAAATTGTGATCATGAAATTTTATTAAATATTTTATGTGACTCATAACTAGTTGATATCTCCTACTAAGTCTTGTTGGTGGACTGATATCATTTTCGATAATATTTTTACAGGTTTAGCAAAAGCATAAGAGACATGAGTGTGAGACAATTAGAAGATTATTTTAGATTATTTATGTTTAAGAATTTATTTTTATTTATGGTGCAACATAGTAATTATATATTATGAATAAATTTACATTAAGATATAGTGAAATTATTTGAGAATAAAAAAAAAAATAGGTAACGGTCGAGGTAAAAGATATATAC